>JASEVX010000231.1:0-44078 GCA_031761405.1 Serripes groenlandicus | reverse complement strand
ACTACTTACATTTTAAACTTTCATTTATGGAGATCTTTCGTGCTTTTTTGCCGAGATGATTCTCAAAGTCGTCTATTGCAGATTTATTGTATGTGGCGAAAAGAGTTAACTGCTAGGTGTCTCTATGACTGAAACAAAATGTTGTAAATGGTGTTATCCCGTTAAAAACAAGCAACAACAGCAACACTGTTATTATTGTTAGAAAAGGAGTCTTGATACATCCCCTTGGTGAATCGATATGATCCCTTGTCAGGCGATGTCGGGATATTAATTGAAGTCTCACGTAACTGTATAGACATACATCGGCTGCTCAAACTAATGAGGCTACACTTCTAGCATGTTTTCAAAAACGATGCAATTTGGAGAGTCAATACATTTAAGGTCTCTGTTCAGACTTGTTCGAATATACAGGCCCACGTATATCTTCTTCTGTGTACGCAGTATATTCGCATTACGTCCTAAAATCGCTTGATACAGCTCATGTCTAATGTTTACTGCGATTGACAAATTAAAACGCGCGATATTTGTGTGGGAATACAAGGTAGCTGCCATTATGAGCTTGTCTTGTTTATTCAATGAAGTTGTCCCATTAACCCTTTTCCCACCTGCAGACGCACTTTCGTCCATATGTAGCGGAGGACATATGAAAACATTATGGCAACAAGAAGAAATTTCTCATTTGTTCAATAATCCAACTTCAAATTTCCATATTTTGCTGCAGATTTGTTGTGTATTTGGGAAAGGGATAAATTAAAAACAGTAAATTACAAGTCCATTCGATATTTTCTTGATGTAGAATTTACTTACATGGCATAGGGGTTTAAACTATCATTATATCAATTATGAGCTAATTGGGCTTGATAGGGACAAAAATAAATCGTTTGAGACAGTGTGAATAAGCATTGAAATATGATTAAAATTTAGCTGTTCCACGAGGGAAAACCAACATTATAGAACTGGTGCGTATAGGTATAGTTTATATGTATGATTCCTGAAACAGACAATCCACAGGAGGCGAAAACTGTCTGTCCGGGCTAGCCTGCGCAGCATGTTTACGCTGATCCGGGTCAATACCTTACGCAAAGGTAACTGATGTTGGTTGTCTCTTGGAACGGCTCATATATCAAGTCATGGACTCCCCCTCAACTTCTTAAATCATCTATAGCATTTCCTTTACTCTCTAGTGAAGTCGAAATATATGAAAAACAAAAATGTAATGGATCCAGAAAGACATACTAAAAAACAACTGTAACAAACGTTTTGGTTTGTTAGACAAAATAGAAAACTGGTGGATTTGTTTACGTTTCTAATGAGAAATGTTGAATTAATTGCATTTATTATAAAAAGAAAATGAACCGTTATTTATTTTGTTTAAATAAATGATTAGACATGCTTCGTATACACGGCGTTTGAGAAATCATCCCAATTGAAATATTTCACGAAAATAAACTTTTTGCAACAAATAAAGGTGTAATAGTCAGTATACACTACAGGAGGTTATTTATTTTTTAGTAATTTCGCCTCTTTCCCACATTGTTTTTTAATCGCTTGCCACACATACACACACATATTGTAGGCAGACGAAATTTTGTGTTAAATATCGAAAAGCTCTATTGATGAAAGAGTAATTATTAAATGAGTTGGAAAAATATTGGAAAAATAGTGGAAAAATAGTGGAAAAAATAGTGGAAAAATAGTGAAAAAATAGTGGAAAAAATAGTGGGGAAAATTAGTGGGGAAAATAGTGGGAAAAATAGTGGGGAGAAAATAGTGGGGAAAATAGTGGAAAAAATAGTGGAAAAAATAGTGGAAAAATGGGGAGAATTTGCTCGTTTAATGAGCAACTTCTCTTATTGCCATGATGTTTTTAATAGTCGTCTGCTGCAGATGCGTTAAAACGCGTCTGTATATAGGGTCTAAGAGCCCGACATAGCTTTACACTGGTACAATTCGATTCCTTGAAGTACAAGGGTGATAAACATCATTGATAATGGAAATAAAAATGTCTTCCGTAAATATGTCGAAAGGGATCGTATTGTTATAAAGTCATTGGTTCTCTTTGATTTCATTTATTGGTTCTCTTGTTTCATTTGTGTATCTTAGAAATGATTGACATGACTTAAACCTTTTCCTCATATAGACGCTTTCTGACGCTTCTGCAGCAGACGACTTTTTGAAAACATAGTGCCAAAAGAAAAAATTGCTCAAAACGAGCAATTTCTTCTTTTGACACAATGTTTTCCACTTTTAGTCATAGGTTATCCATTCAATTATAGAGATTTTCTATTTTTTTACAAAATAGGTTCAGAGTCGTCTGCTGCAGAATTGTTGTATGAGGGAAAGGGTTAATCTGCAGGAGACGTCTGTTAACAAAACATATGAACCATATCTATATATTTATAAATGAAAGTATAACTACTGAACAGAGTTGAAAATATTGTGGCGAAAGTAGAAATTGCTTCAGAGAAGTTTGAAAGCGTCTGCATGTGGAAAGGGTTGACACGCCCGTAACTCTTACCTGATACAGACGACTTTTTGACACGTCCGCAGCAGGCGTCATTTGAAAACGTAGAGTAAGGAAATATGTTTCTCAGAATGTTTGCGTAAGCATTACGACTGACTCGCTGTCGAAATTAACTAAACCCAGGTGGCGTCGTGAAATAACGTAAACAAACACACAAAACAAAACAAATTGACAGAATCTGCTATATTTGATAGACAACTGGATTATTTTCAACAGGACGCAAGCTAATTGTGCTCTCTTTTCGCGTTTATGATAACAAAATGCAGATTTGTGAGCGTCGTGTCCCATATTCCTCCACCCATAACAAAAAACAAAATGTGCACAAAGCGCAGTATAGACTCTATGTCTATATGTATTGATTTGCCCAATTTTTTCGATGTATCCGTGCGTTATCAAATTTCAATTAAAACTGTTGATTTTGTTCAGCCCTTTTGTAACCGGACTAAATGCTAGCACACATGACATAAATAGGTTTCACCTTTTCCCTAAATACAGACTATGTATGCAGGCTCCAAGATAAACTCAGACGTTGTGCTCCAGTCCCTGATAGGTAACAAGAAAATTACTTTTCGAAATTTACCGGTCAGAGATCTTGGGTATATATAGAATGTTATTTCGTAGGAGTTCTATAGGTTATGGGACTGACATCTCGGTTTCAGACGATTTTTTAAAACCATTGTGAAACAAAATATACTCATCCCGAACAAACCCCTTTCCCCTCAATTTTTCAATTTATATCAGAAGTATGCACCCATATTGCAGTGAGTGTGCAAGAGTACACATTATTTAAACCCTTTCCCTCATACAGACGATTGCTGATGCCTCTGCAGCAGGCGACTTTTGAAAACATTGTGGCAAAAGTAGAAATTGCTCAAAACGAGCAATTTCTCTTTTTGGCAAAATATTTTCAATTTTGTTCAGTAATTATACTTTCATTTGTAGAGTTTTTCCATATTTTCACCTAAATGTTTTCAGATTGGTTGTATGTGGGGAAGGGTTAAAGTAGACAACCATAATGGTAGCATATGAAGGGTTAACTAATTATAATTTAATGTATGTAAGAGTCGTCTGCTTTGAAATTATGCGGGAATAATAAAATATATTAAAGTCGCCTTATAGGATAAAATATAAAATAATTATTAAATAAGAAATGAAAATGTTGTGGAAATGGTAAATCTTGCTCATTACGAGGAAATTCTCCTTTTGTCACAATGTTTTCTAAAATCGTCTGCTTAGATGCGCCAGTACGTGCCTCCATCAGTGAAACATATTTTATAACAAAACAAATGTATTTCTTCTCGTAATAAATCTTAAAAATACCACATGAACCGTCCCGCGAGAAAACTAACATTGTTGACTCTGCGTAAAGTATCGACGCGGATCAGCCTATGCATGCCGCGCAGGCTTACCCGGATAGACACGTTTCGCCTCCGGTGGATTTTCTGTTTCAGGAATCATTACTCTACACCGCTATCACCCTGAGACGGAATGTGTCGGCCCGGATCAGTCTGCGCGGACTGCGCAGGCTGATCCGGGTCGATTCATTACGCAGAAGCCATACAGTTGGTTTTCTCGCGGGTCGGCTCATATACCGTTTATCGCGCACATTGGAGAGCACGTTTAATTTTACAACCTTCCATCAAAGATGTCTTTTTAAACCTTGTTTACTTATTATCATCGCATTGTTAAAATGTTTAACAACAGAAAACTGTGATCTTTCACGGTTTTTGAAGACTTACACAAATATAAAAGGCGCTATTACAGTCATAAAATAGTAATAAACGTCGAAAAACCGTATGTTATCCTAAAGTTGACAATACTTTATAATGGGTGTACCCTTTGCGTGAGATACCCTTAACCCGTTCCCACATACAGGAAATTTGCAGCAGACAACTTTGAACACATATAGGCAGAATTATGGAAAAGTCTCTGTAAATGAAACTAAAATAATTTAATTGACTTGAAAACATTCTGACAAAAGGAGAAATTGCACAGTATGAGGTATAATCTTTTTGTCACAAAGTTATCAAAATGCGGACTGCTGCAGCTGCGACAAACTGCGTCTATATGTACCACCTCGATGCTGTAGTGTTAGAACGTCGACCTCGACTCTGCAGCTGCGACAAACTGCGTCTATTTGTAGTATTAGAACGTCGACCTCGACTCGGGAGATCGTGGGTTCGATTCCAAGCCGAGTAATACAAAATAAATGATAGCTATGACTTTCCCTGTTTGCCGCGCAGGGTAGTGGGGTGAGGTATTAATACTGATTCGCTGGTGTCAGGATAAATTGACCAGATGTACTGGTAACTTACCCAGAAAACGCCGTTATATAGCAAAACAAGTGTTGATAGCGGCATAAAACACAAATCAGCAACAACAACAACAACATCAACTAACATGCGTGCTGATTTAAGTCATCTGCGAACATTATTGGGATCTATTTTCCCATGAAATAGATCATAAATATATTTTCTTTGAAATTTGATGATCTAATATGTGAGTGACGGGACAATCGTTAACAAATACAGCGTTATTGTTCCCTCCCCTTCGGTTTTAAAGTCGTTTGATCTCGTCAATTTGGATGTCATCTTTGCTGTCAATGTTAGTGTAATTGCATCCATTAAACCTTTCTCATATGCAGAACACACTTTGGTTTAGTTTACGTTTTTAACTTATTTATTTTAAATATATCAATAACGCTTAATCATGATACATCTGTAGCAGACGTCTTTTAAAATTAGTGTGGCAAAAGAAGAAATTGCTCATAATGAGCAATTTCACCTTTTGCCACAAGATTTTCAAATTTATTCATTATGTATACTTTCATTTATAGAGATTCTCAATAGTTGTGTCTAGATTGTATTAGATTATTCTATAGTATATTTGTTCTATGAGGTTATTACAGCATGCTTTATCACGAAAATATTTAAACTTGCATCTGTTATATAGAACAAAAACACCATTTGTCTTAAACCTGCAACATTTGGCTCGTCTTCAATGGACGGCTTTGAAATATGTTGTGGAAAAGAGAGGATTGTTGGAGACCAGAAAGTGTTCCCTAATCCAGCTTTACTTTCAGTATTTTACCAGTTCTTTTTAATATCACAGCGTTTAAATACTTACAACTGTAAATGATGAATAACTAAACATCGAGTATAACAATTTCAACCATTTAACACATACATGAAATATACAGCAGACGACTTTGAAAACCTTTAGTAAAACATATGGATACTCTCATTAAATGAAATAACAATAATTGAATGAAGTTCAAAACATTGTGGCATAAAGAGAAATGGCTCTTTGTGGTGAATTTCTCCTTCAGAAGAGAAATGGCTCTTTTATAATTGAATGGATAACCTATGACTAAAAGAAAACATTGTGGCAAAAGGAGAGATTGCTCGTTTTGAGCAATTTCTTCTTTTGTCACTATGTTTTCAAAAAGCCGTCTGCTGCAGAGGCGTCAGAAAGCGCCTTTATGTTGGAGAGGAGGGTTCATATCTCGAGGGTTAAGTACAGCTGTAAAGGATGAAGAGTACTAAATCCGTGTATAACAATTTTAATATCCCTAGAAATGCACTAACGGTTGCCCAATAAATCGTTTTAATGTCGGGCCTATTGGGCAGTAGGGTTTTCTAAATTGCAAAATGTGTTACCCCTTAACCTGCTGTACGCGACATTATGCATCGTTGTGTTTGTCATACTCTACACGTCTTAGCCCTTTCCCACATACAACAAATCTGCAGCAGACGACTTTGAAAACACAGTGACAAAAAAAAACTGAACAAAGATAGCTTAATTGTTAAATAAAGTTGAAAACATTGTGGCCAAAGGAGAAATTGCTCATCATGAGCAATTTCACCTTTGGCCACAATGTTTTCAAAAGTCGTCTGCTGCTATTGCGTCCAAATGCGTCTGCAGGTAGGAAATGGTTAGAACAACATTTGCTAGAAATGTAGACCAAGATCAGCCTGCACATACTTGCGATCTTATCTTCCTCTACGACGTTTTTATTTCGTGAGAAAGACTTTCCTCTGAATTAGAAAGAACTTATCAGATGTATATATATTTTTATAAATTCATTTTTATTCATTCATTTTTCATTCATTCATTCATTTATTCATTCATTCATTCATTCATTCATTCATTCATTCATTCATTCATTCATTCATTCATTCATTCATTCATTCATTCATTCATTCATTCATTCATTCATTTGTTCATTTGTTCATTCATTCATTCATTAATTAATTAATTAATTCATTCATTAATTAATTAATTAATTAATTCATTCATTCATTCATTCATTCATTCATTCATTCATTCATTCTTTCATTCTTTCATTCTTTCATTCATTCATTCATTCATTCATTCATTCATTCATTCATTTATGTATTTATTTAATTATATTTTTAATCTTTATTATATTTTCTATTTGTCCAGAGGCCCTGTTGCTGCACTGGTCTAATGTTGTTGGGGCTACACACACAGAGGACTACCATATCTGGAAATATGGCGGATTCGCTGAACGGGGAGTCCGAGAAGTGTGTGAATACGGCTACTCGACAAAGCTTGAAAGTGACATGAAGAAAAATGTAAGTTCATTTGATATGTACGAGGGACGTTCTGAAAGTCTTGAGACTAGCTTTGTTTTTTTAATGTAATGTCGGAAACAGTTTATAAAAATTTGCACAGCGAATCTTTAAATAACACAGTATATACATAAACAACAATGAGCTGTCTCACCTGAAATCTGCATTGTTTGCAAAAACCTTGTATTGCCTTTAAAGACGGTGAACAAATATGTGTCTTGCTGTT
Organism: Serripes groenlandicus; assembly: GCA_031761405.1. NCBI lineage: Eukaryota > Metazoa > Mollusca > Bivalvia > Cardiida > Cardiidae > Serripes > Serripes groenlandicus. The sequence goes on along the minus strand of JASEVX010000231.1, from coordinate 36,733 downwards.
TTCAAAGCCGTATGCTGAAGAGTTGCTGGATATGTAAAATAGGTACTATAGATATTCAGTCAAAGGACACGGTCAAGTATGTTGAGAATGTAAAGAAATAGCCCAAATTAAATCAAATGAGATTGCAAAAAACACCTTCTTAGATTTAATGCAGCAATATACTCGCATTGTCATCGCAACCAAAAATACACAACTTCTTTGTATTCGGACTTCGTTGAGCCGCGATAGCTCAGTCAGTAACGATGAGGGCTAGCTATCAAAACAGGGGTCGTGGGTTCGAACCCCGGCTCGGCGATTTATTCTTTTCGATGATAAAAGTCATTGTGACTAGCGTCATTTGTCTTCCACCAATGGTATAACAAGTATATAGGCGATTCCACGTGAAAACCAACATTAAAATACCGACACGGACCAGCCGAAGCATGCCGCACAGGCTAACCCGGACAGACACTTTTCGCCTCCTGTGGATTTTCTGTTTCAGGAATCATTACTCCATACCTTTATCCCCCTGAGACGGAATGTGTCGGCCCGGATTAGCCTGCGCGGACTTCTTTTTCTTCATCTTTCGTTTTATTGGCAAGAAGTGGATAAAGTAATGGATTATCTGACTTCTCCTGCAATGAGCAGTTATAAAAGAAATGCATGTGATTATCAAAGCTATATTTCAAAATACGTGCGATTTTGTTATATGAAAGCTAAAAGCCGTTTTCTATATAAAAAGACGCACCAAGTTATAATCGTGAAAATGAATGTATATTGTTTTATGGCGCATCGACAGCTAAGGTCATTTAGCGCGCAATTAAATTTAATTATTCATGATCCCTGGGTAAACAAACCAGTACTAGGCTAGAAAATGTGCCTTGCCCAAGGGCACTCCACCAGGACCGTAGTGCCGCGACTGGGGATAATCGTGAAAAGGGATTCATCAAACTTCCTCTTGACCAAAATGTATACGTCCAGCAAATACCTTAGTGACGTGTGTTAACTTAAATACTTCCCTCATGGGATATTTTCGAGGCGTCTGCTTTGACAGTATTCGGGGGGGGGGGGGGGGGGGGGGGGGGGGGAATATGTCATATGTGAACAAGTTCAAGCTTAATTTTGATACACGGGTTCAATATTCTGGATAAAAAGAGAAATAGCTCGCATTGAATAATTTCTTTTTTTCCTACAATGTTTTCAAAAGTCTTCTGTATCCTTTGTATCATGGAAAGGGCAAAAGTTGACCAAGTGTTTAACCAGACAAAGGTCATCTAAGGACGCTGATATTGTTTTCTATTGGACTCGTCATTAATTACAAACTCAAATTAATTAATCCTTTCTCATCTGTAGCAGATGATTTTTTTAAAACATTGTGATAAAAGGAGAAATTGCTCATATTCAGCAATTTCTCCTTTTACAACCGTGAATATTTTCACGTCTGTTCTGAAACTAACTTTGTAGACGGAAAATGTTCAATTATTTTGTCTCTATATGTTTCCAAAGTCGTCTGCTGCGTATTTGTTGTATGTGGGAAATGATAAACAAACACTTATGAAATACACGAACGATGGTGGTCAAAGGTTCACGAGAGCAGGGTGTTTGCTTTCCTTCGTTTGTCCTTAAACGAACTCTGTCAGCACTCAGCAGAAATCCAAGTGCCAGCGAAAGTGTCCTCTGCTCGAATTATTCTAAAGATATTGAATAATGTTTTTAAAGCAAGTGTCTAGTCTAGCCCGATACACTGTAGCGCTCGTTGTCTTAAGAAAGCATGATACAATTCAACTAGAGAGAGCAAGTGTCTAGTTTAGCCCAATATGCTAGCGCTCGTTGTCTCTGAAGAAAAGTTAATGGATGACATTGTATAGCATGGAATCTACTGCCTGCGCAATAGGAACGGTTCAAAGAAAAGAAGGATGGGGGTTCTTATTACGTCTGCCTACAGTTAACCCTTTCCCTCATGCGACAATTCTGCAGCAGACGACTTTGAACATATTTTGACAAAAAATAGAAAATCTCTATAAGTGAATGGATAACCTATGACTAAAAGTAGAAAACATTGTGGCAAAAAGAGAAATTGCTCGTTTTGAGCAATTTCTTCTTTTGTCACTATGTTTTCAAAAAGCCGTCTTCTGCTGCAGAGGCGTCAGAAAGCGTCTATACGAGGGAAAGGGATAATACTCATAAAAGCCTATTATGTGCGCACAGTCTACCAGGAGAGACGTCACTCTCGGCATGCATTTACAGTAGTCATAAATGTTAATATTGCTGACGAATTACTAGAAGTGTAGCCCTTATGGTTCTACCCAAATTCGTCTGTATGTTAAGGTTAAACGGGGTGCAATTAAACCCCAATTCGCAAAACCCGTTTGATATGCTTCGTACAATCCACCTGGTACTATTTTAAGTTCCCACGTTATAACATCAAGGATATAGAGTTACTGTAGAACTCAAGCAGCTTCCTTTCCAGGATTGTTATTCTTTCGTAAACTACGTATGTCAAAATATGATTACTTTTTAACATACACTTAAACGCATCCTTTTGTGCTTTAACGAAAGGGAAAGCAGGGAACCAGGACAATCTTATCCGGTGGTCATTATAAATACATTTATCATAATTATTAATCACATGAAACCGGTGTGGACACTTTGCTTAATCGACCTGTCCGGCATTGGCCGCGACAAACATGACATGACAAACGGAAGGAGTCTTAGACTTAATTCGGTGTCGGTCTTTAGCCTGCCTAGATGCAACTTGGTGCCACGTGCTTTAAATATAAACATGACCACTATGCTGACAAATAAAGGAACTGGTGTGTTAGTGCCGAATTGCAGTCTCATCAGCAGTATTCACTCTGCGCAAGTGCGTTACGGAAAACCTATTTTTACTTGGCGCGATTCGTTTGCTTTTGTCCACTATTGGTCAGCAAATTAAGCGGATTAGGTTTCAAAATAAGACACAATGATGTCCGCCTGCTTGTCCTTTTCAACCGTCACATGAAAGATGGTTTCGTTGCTATGGTAATAGGTAGGCATGTGGTTTCTGTATAGGTTGATTACATTTTAGTCGCGACTTGAGATTTGGCGTTTTCCTGACTGAGTTTAATCATATTTTATTGCTTTTTCTTGTAACAGATATAGTTTATTTATATACACATACAGAGCAAATATTAATAGAATAGTTATCCATTGTTAAATTTAATAAATGACATCAAAGCAAATCGGTCGGGCTACAAGTTTTTAAAACACCAGTGACAGCCCTTCACATCGCGTCAAATAACTATCCTTTTAACACAACTAATATCGCATTATAGATTGATATAAATTCAATTTAACTAAAAATACAAAGCGAAAAATATGTCAAATACAGTTTCGCATCAAATAAATTATCTTCTTAACATAGCTTAATTGTTAAATAAAGTTGAAAACATTATGGCCAAAGGGGAAATTTCACCTTTAGCCACAATGTTTTCAAAAGTCGCCTGCTGCCATTGCGTCAAAATTCGTCTTCAGGTGGGAAAGGATTAAAAGAAAGTCATTTTAATATTCATATCGAAAACTTGTTTGTCATTACATTTCTGCTGCTCACGACGTTTGAAAACAATATGAGAAAGGAGAAAAATAAGAATGATGGAAATGTTTTCATTTTTATACAGTATTTTCAAGAAAGAAATAAACTTCAAAATACTTATCGATATATTTCATTATTTTTCTCAAACGTTTTTTTTTTTAAAGAAGATGAATCTAATATATCACATAAAATAAAAAGATAAATATACATATAAAATGGCTTTCCAGTGTAAAATAAACTTTGTTTGTATCATAAAACGTACTGAAGGGAGTAAACTAAAGTATCATCCTTGATAAAAAGTCACACAAAAGTGCACAAAAAGAAAGCGTTATATTAAGCTATGAGAATTACTACCAATTTTACGTGGGAGGTAATGTTTTCGATCTTAATCGTGCATGTGGAACAGCAATAATTTCTAATAAAATGATACAATTTATTGACGATAAATAGATGAGGAAAACTCCTTTAGCCCTTACCCCGAACCGAGGAAAACCTCTTCCTTGGACTGAATGGGAAAATTATTAAACTTCTCTAGTAGAGTGTCAGACAATGTTTTGCTTTCGGATTTTTTCAACAAATAAATACTTTCTAATTCTTTCAATATAAATATTAAAGAAGTATTTTAACTTTCGTTGAAATAGCGTTAGCTGTAATTGTTAGTGCGATTATAGTCGTTAAGATTAAAGGTTCAATTTCTGCACATGCAATTTTGAACCTTTTTGATGAACATCGCACATGAAATAGTTGATAGATTTCACCTGTTCCTTTGTCTGTTATATCTATTCTTATAGGTTAATTTCCCACAAACGAAAGAAGTTCTGTACTTAAGCCTTTCCCACATACAACATCTCTGCAACAGACGATTTTTAAAAAATCACCTGAAAACATTTTGGAACTCCTTTCAAATAAAAGTACAATAATTGAAAAGAGTTGAAAACGTGGTGACAAAAGGAGAAATTGACGTTTTGAGCAATTTCTCCTTTAGTCGCCATGTTTTCAAAATGCCGTCTGCTGCAGAGGCGTCAGAAAGTGTCTATATGAGGGAAAAGATTAACGTATAACAGGCAAATGAATATACATGTAGTCGATAGGTGGCCGGTCCTAAAGTATACGTCTATATACTGTGGTGTAGTGGTACCTCTGGTGCGAGAAGTCGAGGAGTCGATCCTCGGTCGTGTCATATAAAAGACTTTAAAAATAATAGTAATGGCTTTCTGTCCTTGACGCTCTGAATTGTGGGGTTAGCAGTACGACTGACACCCTGTTGTCAGGATAAATGAACCAGTAGCACTGGTAACGTTTACCGATGACACGCCAATGATATATCTGAAAAGTTGTTGAGAGCGACGTAAACCACCATACAACTACAATAACATGTAATAATGTCGAATATAATTATCGGAATATATTACCGTAAGCATAGCAACATTTATGTTAACGCTCTGCTACTACACCACCGATGCGTTAGCAATGAATACTGCGTATGATTCAGTTTCAGCTGTAAAAACAAAAATATCATATCTGCCGAAAAGCGGGAAATATTTGTCCTAAAGTACGAAAAGAAATATGGTTTATAGAACATTTTAACGGTTATGATTTACAATCATTGCATCATCTTGTAACATGGGTGGCCTAATGATCATGCAATAAAATGTGCGAGGATGAACATTTCAAATGTAATAAATATTCCCCTTAACCCTTTCCCTCATACAGCAAATCTGCAGCAGACGAATTTGAAAATATACATGAAAACATTTGGGAACTCCCTTTAAATGAACGTACAATAATTGAATAGAGTTGAAAACATGGTGACAAAAGAAGAAATTGATTGTTTTGAGCAATTTCTTCTTTTGTCGCCATGTTTTCAAACGTCGTCTGCTGCTATTGCGTCATCAATCGTCTGCAGGTGGGAAAGGGTTCTGTATCCCTCATACAGACGTATTTTGCCGCCTCTGTGGTGTAGTGGTAAAGATTCCACATATATTTAGTAGGACGCTGGTATGATCCCCAGTTGGAGCAAAGAACGAAGATGTGGAATGCTTCAATTTATCACAAAAAAAAATTGTACCAGCTTTCTGTTCCCTGCTCCCTCACTAACCTATTTCCACCATGACCCTCTCTAGGGGTTTTCCACACATATGCTAATTTTTTTTATACAACTTTGTTGTTAAAAACGTATATAGGCCCTACGCAGTCGGGTGTCTTGTCAGTGTAAATGGTGATATATATATATAATTTAAAACGAAGAAATATACCGGAACAAGAAAAATAAAATAAAAAAAGAAACTACATAGGTTTTAAACATGTCAACCGGTTTCGTTTATTCTACTCATCAGGGCAACGCTATCATCTTTTTGAAAACATAGTGACAAAAGAAGAAATTGCACAAAACATGCAATTTCTCCTTTTGCCACAATGTTTTCCAAAAGATTATGAACGTTGCCCTGGTGAGTAGAATAAACGAAACCGGTTGGCATGTTTAAAACCTATGTAGTGTCTGTTTTCTTTTCTTTTTTAGCTATATGTATGTAAAAAACCGGTTGGCATGTTTAAAACCAATGTAGTGTCTGTTTTCTTTTCTTTTTTAGCTATATGTATGTAAAAAACCCGGTTTCGTTTATTCTATCCATTAGGGAAAAGTATATATGTATAAATGATCGTAAAATTGTATGCACTAGTATACTTACTTATTGCTCATGTATTTCACAGAGCGACAAGATCTACACAGTTATAAAGACGAATGCGATGTGGGGAAACGTCCTTGGGAAGAGAGAGGCCGTGTTCAAGGTCAATCAAAAAGCCCATCTTGTGTCCTTGCTCACAATGGTCGGTCCTAGCCCAGACTGGTGTGTCGGTAAGTCCAAACTCGAACACAAAGTTTTATAGTTTGCAATTGTTGGTGTCAGTAAACCCTTTCCCTCATATAGACACATTTTGACGCATCTGCCGCAGACGAGTTTTGAAAACATCGTGACAAAAGGAGGAATTGCTCAAAACGTTTTCAACTTTTTTCAGTAATTATACCTACAATTATAGAAATTTTCCATATTTTTGAGAAGACATTTTCAAAGTCGTCTGCTGCAGATTTGCTGTATGTCGGAAAGGGTTAAATAGACGTAAAAATAATATGACTAAACCTGTAGTATTTTTTACAGACGCACAGTGGCGAAAATCGCAAAAATAATGCCGATTCTTTTTGTTTGGCATTTGCGTCAGTCAAAACAATGTTTCGGTTATCATTACGGTGTATCCATTAAAAGTTACCAGTATTACTGGTCCATTTTATCCTGACATCAGCTGGACAGTCTTAAAGATAACCCCACATTCCTTAGCGCAAAGGAGGGAAATCCATTTACTATCATTTGTATAGAATTTTGTATGACCAGATCGAGATCGAACCTGCGACACCCCGCATCTGACGCTCTACCAGTAGACCATAGAGGCGGTCGATTTCAGTCCAAAAGAATAGGAGCCTTTTTGGATATTATCTCATATTAATACAAAGGACTATTTTTAACAGCTTCACATGCACGGAATTCATTACCCATAATGTGGGTGCAGGCATCTGTAATCTTTTCCGAGGTTTAAATCGAGTTCAGGAGTTAACTCGAATAGTTCCGAATGATTGAGTTACTGGACTTCGGTAATGGTGACAAGTATATGATTGGTCAGAAGCAAAATCATTTTCGAAATTGACCAATTATAATCCTTATTCAAGCATAGAGTTAATTTCAGAGTTATATATGGTTTCGGGGCCTGATGTGTGCGAGACCAAAGACCTAATAACACAGAGACCAAGGTAACACATGCTTATGAGAACTGTCCGCTGTTATATAACCAAAATGAGCCGGTCCGCAAGAAAACCAACAGTGTTGACTTTGCGTCAAGTATCGACACTGACCAGCCTAAGAGTGCCGCGCAGGCTTACCGGAATATACACGCTTTGTCTCCTTTGGATTTTCTGTTTCAGGAATCGTTACTCTATACCTCTATCCCTCTAAGACGGAATGTGTCGTCCCGGATTAGCCTGCACAGGCTGATCTGGGTCGATACATTACGCAGATACCATAATGTTGATTTTCTCGTGGGACGGCTCAAATACTGTTGTAAAGGGCGTTAAACTATATTTAATCAATCAATCGATCTTCTTTTGTAGGTATACCGGCGATGTCTATGTGTAACACAAACTGTACCTGGGCAGACGAAATTAACGTTGACCTTTATCCGTGGGACGCTGGAACAGACGAGGGAACCAGATATGTCGTATGTATCTTTGGCAATCTCATTAAATTAGCTCTAGAACTAAACCAAGACCAATCTCAATGCAAAACCATTCCTAATCGTTGCTGCCGTATATATATATGATAGCTGCCTATTACAGGTCGTCTCAGATTGACATTTGCGTCAGCCAATCAATTTGTCGCTTACAAAATTATTAGGTATTAACAGGGGAAATAACCGATTTAAATAAATGAGATAAAAAAAAAAGCGGTGAGTCCGAGAGTCCAATTGCATTGTAACCATTTAGAAAGCAGAACCGCTAAGTATTTGGTTCTGATTTCAATGATAGTTTTTTGTATTATTGTCTTTCCCACATACAACCAATCTGCAGCAGACAACTTTGAAAATATAGTGACAAAAACCTGAAAAACCTCCATAAAAGATAGCTTTATTGTTAAATAAAGTTGAAAACATTGTGGCCAAATGAGAAATTGCTCATCATGAGCAATTTCACCTTTGGCCACAATGTGTTCAAACGTCGTCTGCTGCTATTACGTCAAAATGCATCTGCATGTGGGAAAGGGTTAAGTGTTGTTTAAAATTTAAAATATATGTGAAAACAACACCTTCTATGTTTTCAAAATCTAGTTAGAGAAACAACTGTGTGACTTATCCACGTGTTTCATACGTTACAGAATGAGAGAAAGGTTCCCCAGGAGCCGCCAGAGAGGATCCGACCTATCACCAACATATGGCCCAATTACCAGGACTCGCCGTTTTACGACAGACATCGTAAAGTAAAGTCGATGGCACGTGTGACCTTGACAAAGTTAAAAGAGTATTGCGGAGATGACGACAGCCAGAAGGAGGGTGGTGACAACATACCGAGCACTGAGGATCTGATCACCATGATGAAGAAGAAAATGATGATGACGAAAAAACTAGGTTTGTCCTAAATGTTGGTGTTGTTATGCAGACGCATTTTAACGCATCTGCATCAAACGACTTTTGAAAACATTGATTGTTACTAAACAAAGAGACATTACTTGTCATGAGTGGTGTCTCTGTATGTCTCAATGTTTCCCAATCTATTCAATTAGCGTACTTTTCATTGAAAGAGAGATTCCATAGTGTTACATTGATAATTTTTTAGGTTACTGCTTGAGACATTTTGAAAGTAGGAAACGGTTAACCGGCCTGTCCCACATACACACGCTTCCTGGTGCCTCTGCGGCAGATAAGTTATGAAATCATTGTGACATAAGAAGGAATTGATAGTCATTAGTAATTTCTCTTTATGTCTCAATGTGTCCAACTTTATTCAATAATCGTACTTTTATTTAAAGAGTGACCATGCTGTTACCTAGATACTTTCTAAGTCGTATATTGCTCCATTATTTTGAAAGCAGGCTAGTTAACAATTTCCCACATACAACAAATCTGCAGCAGACGACTTCGAAAACATAGTGACAAAATCCTGAAAAATGTCCATAAGAGATAGCTTTATTGTTAAATAAAGTGGAAACATTGTGGCCAAAGGAGAAATTGCAATTTCACCTTTGGCCACAATGTTTTCAAAAGTAGTCTGCTGCTATTGCGTCAAATGGCGTCTTCGTGTGGGAAAGGGTTAAAAGGAACATCTTGAATAATGACTTATTTTGATGATACAATAGGCCGTCCTTTGGCCCTGGTGTAAGTAAGCAGTGTGGACAGAATCGGATTATATCGGTTTTGAAATTTCTTTTAAAAATGTTGCAAAGCCTGGGACTAAATAGAATGTTCGAAAGAAAAACCAAGAGAGTTGATCAAATACTTGTTAAATAAGTAGGAATTAACAATATCCAAACAAAATAACTCTAATAAGCATTTTAAAGTCGGGAGCAACAATTTAGCTCTAGCACGATTTACGAGAGACCGTTCAATTGAATCGGTATTCTATTTTTAAATGCACTTTTCTCTCTCTTGTACAACGCTGAACGAGCATGACAGTAGCACTTATTGTATGTGCATCTAGATACAAACGCAAAATCTAGAAGTAATTGGCGCCCACAAATGAGCTAATTTAATGTGTTTGCACTTTTCAGAAACACTTTATCGATTTTCAATTGCTCTAAGATTGCGGTTTACTTCAAAGATTCAATTTAATATAACGAAAGCTACGTTAAAGTTTTCTTGATGCATTTCTTTTTAGTATTCAAGTTTTATGAAATATTAAAAATATTAATGGGACCAATTAAATGCTTATTTAGAAAATATGCTGCTAAGTCCAATCCTCTTTAACTAGGATTTATGATCACAAAGATGTTATAATCTCGTAATTGGCGAGAGATGCGGCGAGACTGCTTTAAACGCTTAATATCAAAACGTTGCCCGTGATCGTGTAGACGCTTTGTTTGATCTGCACAAATTACGCGCGATTAGATTCATTAAAAGTTTTAATGTTTTAACCCCTGGTTATATATTAGCTTCTATAATTTGATCATAAAGCCATTTAACCCTTTCCCAAATACAACGGATCTGAATCGGACGACGTTGAAAACGTCTTGGTAAAGTATAGAATATCTATATAAATGAAAATAGTGCGGCAAAAGGAGAAAATGCCAATTGCGAGCAAGTTCTCCTTTCATTAGAATGTTTTCAAAAGCCGCCTGCTGTAGAAGCGTCAGAATTCTGACTTGAGGGGAAAATTTGACTTTACATAATGGAAGGCTTCACGTATATTTATTAGTCGTTTTTTTTTAACGTATACAGATTTAAGAAAAACATGATTAAAATATATTTTCACACCAGGATACAAAGTGACCATTGTCAGAAAGATCAATGGCTTTAATCTTTATTGGGCACTACTAAAAAAGCATTTGTCTTGTTAAATCAAATGTTTTTGTAGAAAAGAAAAGTTAGCTGATATGAAAGGGTTACAAGCAGCAATACAATTCAATGGTTCGTATAGCCGTTTGAAAAAGACAGTTTTTAGTAATTTAGACATGATAATTACTCAAACTCAAACCCGTCTGGCATACGATCCGATCCTTATATAATATAAAATACAAATGTACGGACTATTATTTGACAAACCCATTCGGGATACAATCCTTATTTGAGCCGTCCCGCGAGAAAACTGTCTGCGTAAAGTATCGACCCGGATCAGCATAAACAAGCCGTGCAGACTTACCCGGATGGACACTTTTCGCCTCCTGTTGATTTTCTGTTTCATGAATCATTACTCTATACCTATATCCCCCTGAGACGGAATATATCGGCCCGGATCAGTCTGCGCGGACTGCGCAGGCTGATCTGGGTCGATACATTACGCAGAGGCCATACTGTTGGTTTTCTCGCGGGACGGCTCATTTAATGTTAAACTATAGTACGGATTACTATGTGTAACACCGCGGTGTTACCTTGGTAAGTTACCAGTACTACTGGTCCATTTATCCTGACACCATTGAGTCAGTCGTATTGCTTACACCCCAATCCAGAGCGCCAAGGAGAGCAGCCATTACTACCATTGTTTAAAGTCTTTGGTATGACCCGGTCAGGGATCGAACCCGCGACTTCCCGCACCGAGGCTGACGTTTTACCTCTACACCACCGAGGCGGTCTAGGATACGATGAACTGTACGCCGTGAATAAACGAAAATACTGTTGTTGAAAACGTGGTTGAATCCCAATCAATCAATTAATCAATCAATTATGTTTATTTCAGAGATGATGAAATGCTCTGCAACAGAGTGGAGTCTATGGACAGACTGCAGTAATACTTGTGGTACGGGTATGAAACAACGGAGCCGAGAGCTCATCAACGAAAACATCTTACCTTCAATGTGCAGTAAACACGATTTCATGCAGAAAGAACAATGCCAAGGCGAATGTCTGGAAAGCAGACCGAGGAAAGTAGGCCGGGATAAACTAAACAAGAATTTCGAAATACGTCATACGTTTGAGCTGGACCTGAATGACCCCTGCGTGGTGACGCCTTGGTCCGAATGGTCCCCGTGCAGCGCCAGGGTGTGTGGGCGCGGGGTCCGAGAAAAGTGGCGGATGTTTTTGAGGAAAGAAGCCCAGATGATGCACTGTAATGTTAAGATCATGGAGAAGGATATGTGTTTTGCTCCCATCTCGGACTGCAGGAAGGCGTTCATGATGAAAAACTTTACTGGTAAACATGTTGTTTCTTTTGACCTGATCGAATGTTTGAAGTGTATGTATATCGACTTGTTTTGTCAGTAGGAATGAATGAATGAATGTATATTGTTTTATGGCGCATCGACAGCTAAGGTCATTTAGCGCGCAATTAAATTTAATTATTCATGATCCCTGGGTAAACAAACCAGTACTAGGCTAGAAAATGTGCCTTGCCCAAGGGCACTCCACCATGACCGTAGTGCCGCGACTGGGGATCGAACCCGGGACACCCGGTTTCGAAATCCCCGACGCTAACCACTCGACCACAGCGGATTCCTTTGTCAGTAGGACAAAATAAGATACTGTTTCAAGCTATTTAAAATCAAGAAAGTAACCGGTGAATGCGATAGCTTCATGTTCCTGCCAATTTAGAATTTGTTTAACATGCTAATCAATAACATATTCACCCCGATAATTGAGCCGTCCCGCGAGAAAACCAACATTATGGACTTTGCATAATATATCGACCCGGATCAGCCTAAGCATGCCGCGCAGGCTAACAAGGGCAGACACTTTTCGCCTCCTGTGGATTTTCTGTTTCAGGAAGCATTACTCTATACATCTATCCCCCTGAGACGGAATGTGTCGGTCCGGATCAGTCTGCGCGGACTGCGCAGGCTGATTTGGGTCGATACATTACGCAGAAGCCATAATGTTAGTTTTCTCGCGGGACGGCTCATATATAGATCAGTTATTGTATGAATTACTCCGTTCTTCCAGCTATCTGTAGTTTACCGAAGAACATCGGCCCGTGTAGAGGAAACTTCGAGAGATGGTACTACGACAGCGGTATGAGAAAATGTTTATCCTTTAGCTATGGTGGTTGCCGTGGAAACGATAATAAATTCGAAACGGAAAGAGAATGTCAGGAGCAGTGTGCTAAATATATGGGTAATTATCTCGGTGCTTGTTTTTTCTTCATCAAACACCAATCTCATTGAAATCAAACAAAACTACTTAAAATCTCTACGTATATTGGATCTGTGGACACTCCCATTAAAGGTCAATTTCGAATTGAACCTATTAACTTAGATAGTTTATTCAATCGAAACACAAGACAATCGCAGCTCCTCTATCTCGTTTATTTATATGAGTTTTATCCCCTGTTTATACCTTACGATATTGTATGCGACATTTTGATTGGCTGATACAAAGGTCAATCTGAGATGACCTGTAATAGGCAGTCATCAGATCAATACGAGCGTTTGCTACAGTAGATAAGCTAAGGTCTGGTTTTAATGAGATTGGTTCACACCCAAACCACTAAGAACAGTCAAATAAACTAACTATGATTCGTTTATGTTCGAATAGAAAGATTTGACCATTGCCCCCGTTTTAGACGCATTTTAACGCATCTGCAGCAGACGATATTTGAAAATATTGTGTCGAAAGGAGAAATTGCCCATACTGAGTCAGTTCGCCTTTTGCCACGATGTTTTCCATTCTATTCAATAATTACACTTTCATTTATTAAGATATTTACATTTGTATTCCTAGATGATTCAAAAGTCGTCTTCTTCAAAAACACTTAATGTGGGTAAAGAGTTAAAAATGGATGTGTTGTCAAACAGAGTAATGTAAAATTGAAAACCCCAAACAAACAAATGGTCTGCAACACTGAAAAGCGATAGTGTTGAATCTGCGTTAAGGCATCACACGATCTATGCGAGAAACCATGTAGGTTACTAAACAGCGGTCGATGAAGCTACTTACGCATTTGTGTTTGTCCAAGCTTGCCTGAGTCCTCACTCTTCGTTTCTACAATTACGATGCCGAACTAATTTGATGAACACAAAGTAATCTATATGATTCATTACGAGCATTAACACTTATTGACGCAATGTTTGATTTCTTTTCAATAATAAAACTCACAGTTTATATATGTTTAGCTGTTTCAAAGTCATCTGTTTACAGATTTGTTGTATGTGGGAACAGTTAACTCTTCCGCTGCCAAAGGCTTTTGCAAACAATGCAGATTCAGAAGAGACAGCTCGTAACGAGCTGTCTCTCCTGAAATCTGCATTGTTTGCCACTTGCACATTAAATTTTACCACAGTTCCTGTTGAACTAAAAATTGGAGTGGTCCAATTTTCAACATGGAAGAGTCGAAGGCTTTGTAACATTCGGCAGTGAAAGAGTTAACATAAACAAAACAAATTAAATTTCAGACAACATAGCCTTGACATTAAGTTCTATGAACAAAGCGGAACTAACGCAGCCCTCCGCTATGGATATCAAACGCATGATGAGGAAAAAACAGATGATGGCGAACGGCAAGGGACAAAATAACATTCCACAATTAAACGATGGAAATAACGAATCAGTTGACTTTGTAATGAGGAAAAAGCGTAAAATGCAAAAAGAGAAACGGAAAATGATGAAGAAACAGAGAAAGATGGAAAAGGTCAAATTAAGAGAGAGAAGGCGGCAGATGAAGGAGAAGAAGAGGCGAATGAGAAACAAAAACTCCGGAAACGGAAACGAAAATGTAAAGAACGGTGGTCCAAAAATAGATTGTATGGTGACGCCGTGGTCCTCTTGGGAACTTTGCACGGCCACGTGTGGTAAACAGTATATCACAAGGGCCCGGATGGTAAAAGTCCAGCCACAAAATGGCGGAAAGAAATGTCCGACAAAATTAACCCGCAGACGAAAGTGTAAAGGTTTATCAAAATGTGGTAAGTTAGTGTCGATATTTAAAGAATGGCGTAGCTCCAAAGCTATTTGGAAATCAAGTTGGGATTGTCTCGATTTAGACAACCATCTACCAGCATTGAAAATATTGAAATAACTTTGGTCTAAAACAAAGACTTTAAAAATGAGTTGTAGTGGCTTCCATCCTTGTGCTGAATGTTGCGTGGAAAGTGTTGCGACTAATGAGATGGTGTCAGGATAAACTTACTACCTGGTACCAGTACTGGTCATTTATCCAGGAAACGTGATATGACTGGAAAATTGTGGAAAGCGGCTTAAAAGACCAGTAAAATATCAAAGCAATACTAAAATCAACAATTATTGAAAACAATGATATATTATTCACAGAGACACAATTCTATGTCAATGCAGTGTTATGTGTCATCATACCAAATG
The DNA here is from genome assembly GCA_031761405.1 of Serripes groenlandicus. Lineage (NCBI taxonomy): Eukaryota > Metazoa > Mollusca > Bivalvia > Cardiida > Cardiidae > Serripes > Serripes groenlandicus. The sequence goes on along the minus strand of JASEVX010000231.1, from coordinate 21,687 downwards.
GCAGGTAAGATGGCATCATAATATGCAAGGTTGAAACTGTAAGGATTCAAACGTCACTTTAACTCAAAAGATAGTAAATAAGAGTGTTTCATATAATGGATAAAAATAAGTTTAGTGTTACCTCGTGTTTTTGTCATTATTGAAAGTAGTTATTATTAAAACATGCAGACTGCAGGTAGGCTACCTCTTTCTATTATGTAAATGTCTGCGCCTACACGAAAATGAATCGAATCTGTTTGGTATCTGTTCCCTTTAGATTGTCTTATTCAATGCCATTTACTTTTATACTTTCAGCACGTGATTGTAAGGTTAACGATTGGGGAGAATGGAGCACGTGCTCTGCCACGTGCGGAACAAACGCGGTGAGGGAGCGTGTTCGTGACGTCATGGTGAAGCCTAAGTGGGATGGAATGGAGTGTCCGAGTCTCCAAGAACGACAGTCATGTAATTTACCATCGTGTACCGGAGCTGAGGTATGGACTTAGAGCGGGTACCATTTCTATGGCTTAACCCTTTCCCACGCACGACAAATCTGCAGCTGACGACTTTGAAAACATCTGGAGAGTAATTTTTCATTTGGCACAAAGTTTTTCAAGAGAAAGTCGTCTGCTACAGATGCGTCAAAGTGCGTCTGAAAGTGAGAAAGGGTTAATTTGCAATAGTCATCACTACATATTGTTTGTAACAGACAAAAACATGGTGTAAAAAGAGGAGCAATATCTCTTCCTTTTTTATCCACAATGTTTATAATTGTGCATCTAATTATACTTCCCTTTTCCATATGATACATTTTTTTAACAGATGTGTTCGTAGCAGAAATTGTTAAAGTCTAATTGAGCCGACCCGCGAGAAAACCAACATTATGGCCTCTGCGTAATGTATCGACCCAGATCAGACTGCGCAGTCCGCGCAGACTGATCCGGACCGACACATTCTGTCTCAGGGGAATATAGGTATAGAATATGTTTCCTGGAACAGAAGATCCACAGGAGGCGAAAAGTGTCTATCCGGGTAAGCCTGGGTATACCTGCGCAGCGTGCTTAAGCTGATACGGATCGATACTTTACGCAGAGTCCACAATGTTTGTTTTCTCGTGGGATGTATCATATCGGCGATTTATTCAGCTCGACCTAACACACCAGGTGCTTTGAGGTCTCAATACAGCAAATAAATTCATCTTTGTTTCCATGTTAATCGACCAGTTCCAGTCCTCAATTGACACACTTTTCTAACCGTCACCATATATCATTGAAAAGAGTTACGTCTAAGATTTAAAACAATCCAAAGAAAATTGGGGGGTCATGCATTTTGCAAGAAAGAATTCACCAGGCGAAAATGATTACCCTCATTTTGGACCAAATCGGGACTATTTGGCGTAATTTGACCTTCGATTGGTTGATTCGGCAAACACGTGATCCTCGGTGCATTACAACAATCAGAAAAACAAATGGAGGAAAGAAGACATGATTATTGAAGTAACGCAAGTTTATGGGGCGTTATAAATGAACATAAATAATCGTCTGCGTCGGTTAATAAAACAGAAATGCAATACATTCGATGATATACGTTGCCAGGATCTGTGGTGAATAATGAAGGTTTGCAGAAATAATTGGTCTCTATGAAGTACTGGTTTTTGTAAAATGGCACATTGAACCCTTTCCCGCATGCAGCTGCATTGTGGTGCATCTGCAGTGGAGGACATTTGAAAACAATATGGCAACTTGAGAAAATTATCATACTTGAAGAGAAATTTCTCCATTTGCCTCAATGTTTAAATCTCGGTTCAATAATTGATTTTACGTTATATTACCATATGTTTGCCGAGCTTTATCAAAGTTTTCTGCTGCTGATAAATTGTATGTGGGGAAAGGGGTTAAGGGGCGGTTGGTAATAAAACTTACAGAATTTGATAAACAGACATACCGATTTTTATAATCTGCATTGTTAAGATATTTCTTTTTTGAATATTTGCTTGATAATGCCGTTTCTACCATTCTGCATTTCTATGATAACGAGTTTATGTTTGTGTCCCTAAGGTTATTTTGTTATCTCTTCGCCATAATTCTTTACTAACTCATCATCATGCATTTCTAAAATGTTTCATGAAAATCATTTCATGTCATTTGCATTTATATTAACCATTATCATCGAGTACTGGTTAAGTATCCAGAAAGCAGACATCGAGCGTGATTGATATAAGCTTAAAGCTTGTTTCGCAATCGATGTAAAATAAATAGGTTTAAACTTAAATTATCATCATCATCATCATCATCATCATTTGTCTTCGTCGTTCATCAACATGTGTATGGGTCGTTATCATCATCACGATGTGACGTCGTCACCATCATCAACATGTGTATGGGTCGTTATGATCATCATCACGATATGTCGTCGTCACCATCATCAACATGTGTATGGGTCGTTATGATCATCACGATTTGTCGTCGTCACCATCATCAATATGTGTATGGGTCGTTATCATCATCACGATTTGTCGTCGTCATCATCATCAACATGTGTATGGGTCGTTATGATCATCACGATTTGACGTCGTCACCATCATCAATATGTGTATGGGTCGTTATTATCATCACGATTTGACGTCGCCACCATCATAAACATGTGTATGGGTCGTTATCATCATCACGATTTGACGTCGTCACCATCATAAACATGTGTATGGGTCGTTATGATAATCACGATTTGTCGTCGTCACCATCATCAACATGTGTATGCGTCGTTATCATCATCACGATTTGACGTCGTCACCATCATAAACATGTGTATGGGTCGTTATGATCATCACGATTTGTCGTCGTCACCATCATCAACATGTGTATGGGGCGTTATCATCATCACGATGTGTCGTCGTCACCATCATCAACATGTGTATGGGTCGTTATCATCACCACCATATGTCGTTAATATCATATTCATCATTATGACTGTAAACTATCATGTACGCGTTTTTCACAGAGAACCATGTGGTCGATAAGCATATCGATTGTTTCTTGAACGAGATGTACTTTCATCCGTTTTGCATGAAGCCCTCGATATGCTGTATGTGTTACTCTCTAAAAATAAAGCAATATCTTACTCTTTCACTAATAAAAATTGTTTTATTTTTCGTTTTTTTATTGTAAAATCTAAAAGCTACTACGAAAATGTGCCAGTCCTATATAGAACCTCTTATAGAGTATAATACAGTGATAACATAGCTACGAAACCTTTGATGACTGTGTTAACCCTTTCCCTCATACGACAATTCTATAGCAGACAACTTTGAACATATTTTGTCAAAAAATAGAAACTCTCTATAATTGAATGGATAACCGAAGACTAAACGTGGAAAACATTGTGATAAAAGGAGAAATTGCTCGTTTTGAGCAATTTCTTCTTTTTCCCTATGTTTTCAAAAAGCCGTCTGCTGCAGAAAGTGTCTATATGAGGGAAAGAGTTAATATATATACTTTGTATACTTTCAGGAGATGAAAGAGTTCATGGCAGCCATGCAGAAAACGCCACCTAGTTAGATGACGTCATCGATTGTATACATATCTAATATAAGAAACAACGACACAAACATATATTCCACCCCGATGACACTTTTTGATATTGTTTTCCTAATTTCGCGTGCGTGGGGTGTGTAATATAGGTTTTAAGACTAGTGCCAATAGATAACGATGGTAATTTTGTAACGGCAGTGAACTCTGTGTCTATTCAGGGATTAGTTTTATTGTGAATACTTTCCTATCACTGACTGACGTACACGGAGAGTATGCAATGTTATAATTATTGTGAAGGTACCAATATTCGACTAAAGGAATATATCGACATATCGAACATGTGTGTAATGTAGTGTTTGTTTTAAAAGACGGGATATGTCTTTTAATAGCCTTACCTCTGTATGTATCCATTTGTTCAGGCATTTACAGAACATAAAGACGACGGGTGTTCGAATGGTTTGCGGAACAGTGCTAAAGATTTTTGTTAAGTTGAAAACAGTGCACTTTTCCACTAACTTTTAGAACACCCCGCTTACATCCAAAAGCAAAATCTGTTCATGGTATAGGTCAGAAACAAACCAATGTTAATTTGGTACTTTTTAAATGATGTCATACACTGCCGGAGTGATACTATTTTGGATTAAGTCGAGTATTTATATTGAAAGTTGAAATGATTTAGATAATAAGAGAAATAAAGGAAACTTTTCGATTCTAGACATTCTATTGACTAGTAAATTCTTAGTAAGGTTGACATCATATATACTGATACATATAGATTTGAACTACCGTACAAGTTCGTGTTATAGTTACGCAACGCGGAAGTAAATGTTTCTTGGTGATATTACGAATATGTGACGTTTAGAACTATTGGGATCGTTAACAGTTCAGTGAGGCTTAGACATATGGGGATCTGTAAAGTTTCGTGTAATCAAGAAGTACCAACTATGCAAAAATAGTACGCCAAGTGTGGAGTGCCTGTTACAGGGACATACTACAATAAACATTCTGTGAGTGAACAAATGGTGTAGTTGGGATTATATAGCTATTAAAAGTTACTTTACTAGAAGTTGTATGAATTGGGTGTTTTCGGAGGAAGTAACGTTCTAGACCGACGTTTACCGTGCGATATTCGTTTGAGAATCGTCTTGGAAAGGGGATGTAAAATTTAAAAGTATCATGTTTGATACAGAATTTAGTGCCTTATAGGAAAATGGGAAATTGCTTATTCTAATCAATTTCTCTTTTTCCCCCGGTTTTCATAAGTCTTCATCTACGCAGGCGTCTACTTCGTCTGTTTCATGAAAAAGGACATTGAACTGGTGCAAACTACTATGTTTTCGAAATGACGTCCGATAAGTCCATACAGTGGTTGAAAATATTTTTAAAAAAAAGGGTCGTATCAGGCTCTGTCTAAACAATAAATAACCTGTCAATATGATGCTTTTAAAATGATTGGTGAATCGGAACTCTCCGGCTAAGCTCGATGATCTGCATTGTCCGGAAATAGCCGAATGGTGCCTGAATTACATTCTGTACGCTGGTACAGTTATATTTCTTCGAGAATAACCCAAATGGTGTGTTGAATTGCAGAGCCAGTTTATTTGATACTATCACTAGAATCCTCTTCTGTTATTGCTTAACCCATCATTGCCCGCATGCAGAATCATTTTCACGCATACACAGCAGACGACTTTTTATAACATTGCGACCAAACGGGAAATGGCTCATAATGAACAATATTTTCTTTAGCCACTATGTTATAAGTGTTTTTAGATTGTAAGTGTCATAAGTAGGGATTTTGCATATTTAGCTGTCTGCTGCAGATGCCCCTGCATGCGGGAAATGGTCAATGACCTAATCTGGCTCCTATCTCTACGCATACACGGGATAGTGTAACCAGTCAACTGTTTGACGTCGTAATGAATATTCATACTGAATAGGATCTTAGTGGTTGAAAATGTACATTGTATTGTTTTATAGTTAATTAATGAATATTTATATTTCATGATTTATAACCGTTGTTATATATATGGTGTCCATATTGTACATAGATGAACTTGTTACTGTAATGGTTGACATGATCCCACCATATCTGTCAACATCCCCAAATACAACATCTGTATGGTAAAGTTTTATACATTTATAAGTATATCTGCAAATTTTCAATCAACTGTAAAAACCGCTTAATTGTCATAGTTGTATTCCAGGTGGACAGTTAAGTGCCTATTGCATAGACTGGTATAGTGCTTGCTGACAACAATTGCCATAGGACATGTTAAAAATAATTATTTTCTGGCATTTGTTCATGATTTATTTCTAATCTTCGGAAGCCAATGGCCCATGGTCACGTGACAGCCCCTAACGCATTAGAAACTTAAGATTAATGACGCACGTATAAAGGATTGGGAAGAGCTAAGTATCCTTGAGTTCCATTTAAGTTCATGCTATGGACTAAATACCCATTGGCCTACTTACACTGCAATGGACGTGGTGTGCACCATTGGCTTGCGTACTTGGGAATGTATGAGATAAGTAGCTCGTTTGCATGCATCTGTTCCATAATACAGATGCATTTAATCGCCCCTGCAGCAGATGGCTTTTGAAATCATTTTCACAAAAGGATAACTTGCTCATAATGAGCAATTTCTCATTTTGCCACAATGTTTAAAACTCTTTTCAAATATTATGCTTTCATTTACAGTTGTTTTCAAAGTCTGTTGTGTGTGGGATAGTAGTCTATACCAGGTGTCTGTTCATATTGGCTCTTAAACACGACATGTCGATTTTGTTTTCGATAAAGCAGAAACATTGCCATTGGTGTTTCTATTTTAGATGTGTTTTTTTTTCTCAATTCGACAGGAAAATTTCAACGTTTATTTTCTACATATTTTCTTATAGGTAATTAATTGTTTACTAAAATGTTGTTTTGGGTATAAAATATATATAACGAAATTTCAGAGTTTCAGTTTATTTTTAATTGAAGTGCTGTATCCTAAAGATATGCAACTCTTTTAATGAATACAAATGCAATTAATAATTATTAACTTTATTTGTTTCCAAATGTGTGATGAATGTTTCTGATTTTGATCACAAAAAGGTTAATGCCTTGATTTCATTTGTCTTAAACCCTTTCCCTCATATATACGCTTTCTGGCGCCTCTGCAGCAGAAGGCTTTTTGAAAACATTTTAATCGTTAGCCTGAAAATACTTTTGGTGCGCTAGACGACGAGACGTATAATGGGAGAAAGGGGGAAAATTATTCATAATAAAAATATCTCTTTATTCCATTTTTCTTTTTTTTATGCGCTAGCAAAATGTTCGTCGCCGCATTGCTTGAAATTAGCATACACTTACGAAAAAGGTAAACCAAGATATTTCTGCAGATTCGTTCATTGAGATCTAGATCGAACATTGTTCTCGCCGCATTTATCGTATTTCTCGTTTTTGCCACAATGTTTTCGAACGTCGTCAAAAGGTGTCTGGAAGTTTGAAAGGGTCAAGAGTCACAACATCACCTGTACATACGTTTCTTTCAGTTAATTGCAATTAAGTCGAGCATGTTATATCAGATAATGAGTTAAAATGACATGTAGCTGAATCTCGAAAATAAATGTGCACTCAGGAATCCGCCATCGCCGAGTGGTTAGTGTTGGGGATTTGGAACCTAGTGTCTCGGGTTCGAATACCAAGACGTGGCGGTCATGGTGGAGTGTCCTGGGGCAAGGCGTATTTCCCTAGCCTAGTACTGGTGTGTTTACCCAGGGATCATGAATATTTGAACTATCGCCGTGTTATATATGAAATGATGTAGAAAACGTCGTAGTCCCCCATTACAACAAAAGTGCTCTTCATTTCTTATAGTTTTAACATCAAATACTGGTATTGTCCGTGCAGGTTGACCTGTCGTGTGAGGAACAAGGTCAGTTTACTATATACATATAGTTATATGTGAACTGACCGTTAAAGACACTTAAATATATTGAAAGTTACTCCAAATCAACGCATTTTCCATCTTCTTTCAAATGTGTACAATTGCAGAACTTTTCTGATATTTGACCATAGTAACACGTGAATTTTTATCGTTTCTAAATTATGTAATTTCAGTTACAATAAATAAACAATAAAAACGTATAAAAAATCTAATTGTTTGGGTTATATTTTCTAACACCATACCTTACATGTAATTATTATTTTAATTAATAAAGTTTATTGAAGCATTTCTGTGGCCTTATAGTGGAAAGAACGCTTAAAATTACATTTAACCCTTTGCCTATTGCAGACGAATTTTGACGTATCTACAGCAGACGACTTTTGGAAACAGTGTGGCAAAAGGAGATATTGCTCAAAATAAGAGGTGTTGTTTCCCCTTATCCATTAACCCTATTCTAACATCAATCTTTCATTAATGGAAAGTTTTCATTTTCACCCCGGATAATTTCGAAGTCGTCTGGTGCAGGTTGGTTATATACTAGGAAGGGTTAAAGTTATTTTACATTGAATACTATTTGTACACGGATTGATTGATTGATTGTCTGGTATTTCATGCCGCTTTCAACATTTTGTTCAGTTATATCACGGCGTCTCCTGGGTAAGTTACCAGTACTACTTGTCCAGTTATCCTCACATTTCGAGGGCTTGGCGTGAAACGGTTGTAACTAAAAACCTATTTTGAAAACCCTGGTTTAGGGGCAATTTTGGACCCTTGGTAAACAATGCAAATTTAGATGCCATTGCTCAGAACGAGCAATGGCACCTAAATTTCCATTGTTTACTAAGAAAAATGATTTAATGCTTATAAAGACTTTATGGCGAGGTGATTAACCTTGGTAAACAAATACCAATTTTAGATACAACCGTTTCACGCCAAGCCCTCGATTTAGTCGTAATGCTAACCCCGCAACCCCTGGGCCTCAAGGAGGACAGCCATTTAGTCGTAATGCTAACCCCGCAACCCCTGGGCCTCAAGGAGGACAGCCATTTAGTCGTAATGCTAACCCCGCAACCCCTGGGCCTCAAGGAGGACAGCCATTTAGTCGTAATGCTAACCCCGCAACCCCTGGGCCTCAAGGAGGACAGCCATTTAGTCGTAATGCTAACCCCGCAACCCCTGGGCCTCAAGGAGGACAGCCATTTAGTCGTAATGCTAACCCCGCAACCCTGGGCCTCAAGGAGGACAGCCATTTAGTCGTAATGCTAACCCCGCAACCCCAGGGCCTCAAGGAGGACAGCCATCTAGTCGTAATGCTAACCCCGCAACCCCTGGGCCTCAAGGAGGACAGCCATTTAGTCGTAATGCTAACCCCGCAACCCCAGGGCCTCAAGGAGGACAGCCATCTAGTCGTAATGCTAACCCCGCAACCCTGGGCCTCAAGGAGGACAGCCATTTAGTCGTAATGCTAACCCCGCAACCCTGGGCCTCAAGGAGGACAGCCATTACTACTATGTTCAGAGGCTTGAATATATTCGGAAGATCTTCAAGAATTGTCAACATTAGTGGACCATGGACTAGGAATACAGCATCCGAATCGAAACATAGAAAGATAATGTTCCTTCGTGAATGTGTGTATACATGTGCCCTGCAGATAATTCATCAAGGGACGCAACCCTTCCAATATTAAACAAGGGAAGTAAATCAGTCAAACAATTTAACACTACGTAAACCAACGCGCGAACTTACACGAATGCCGCCAGTGTTTAAAAATTGTTAGGTTTTTTTTTTTTATTATTTGGGGTTTGACGCCGTTTTCAACATTATTTTGGTTATATCACGACGGCAATTCACTTACTCGTGATCCCTGGGTAAACAAACCAGTACTAGGCTAGGAAATGTGCCTTGCCCAAGGGTACTTCACCATAACCGTTGTGCCGCGACTAGGGATTGAAACCAGGATGCCCGGTTCCAAATCCCCGACGCTAGATTCCATGTTAGGGTGCAGTGGACCGAATTATATGTTCCAAGTCCACGGTCTAATAGTTTTCTCACAATGTGATTAATTGTGTTCATATTATAAACATAGAGGATATTACATGAGTGGTCATTCAATACGAAATTTTATTAAACGAGTTAAATAAAATTTTGTATTGAATGAACACGAATGTTTTATTCTATTTATATCATAAATTCCAATTCGACGATTATTAGCGCAAAATATATAGGCCTATAACGTCGCTATATAGCGCGGTCATTTTCAATGCTTTTCATTATGACGTTACGTAGCATTGTTATTACACTAGTTATATACCGAAAAATATAGAATCACGTTATTTCACGCTGGCGACGTCAATTATGATAAATACGGAATATTACGTAGGTGTGTGAAGTTAGCGCGTAGATCGTAGATCGTAGCTCAACCAAAAATGTAATTGGCTGACCTGGGTCGTAGATCGTAGCTCAACCACTTTAAAAACATTGCGAATTGGTTGTGCTGGGTCGTAGATCGTAGCTCAACCACTAGAAAAACATTCTGAATTGGCTGACCTGGGTCGTAGATCGTAGCTCAACCACTTTAAAAACATTGCGAATTGGTTGTGCTGGGTCGTAGATCGTAGCTCAACCACAAGAAAAACATTCTGAATTGACTGACCTGGGTCGTAGATCGTAGCTCAACCATTTTAAAAACATTGCGAATTGGTTGTGCTGGGTCGTAGATCGTAGCTCAACCACTACAAAAACATTCTGAATTGGCTGACCTGGGTCGTAGATCGTAGCTCAACCACTTTAAAAACATTGCGAATTGGTTGTGCTGGGTCGTAGATCGTAGCTCAACCATTTTAAAAACATTGCGAATTGGTTGTGCTGGGTCGTAGATCGTAGCTCAACCACTACAAAAACATTCAGAATTGGTTGTGCTGGGTCGTAGATCGTAGCTCAACCATTTTAAAAACATTGCGAATTTGGTTGTGCTGGGTCGTAGGTCGTAGCTCAACCACTTTGAAAACATTGCGAATTGGTTGTGCTGGGTCGTAGATCGTAGCTCAACCACTACAAAAACATTGAGAATTGGTTGAGCTGGGTCGTAGATCGTAGCTCAACCATTTTAAAAACATTGCGAATTGGTTGTGCTGGGTCGTAGATCGTAGCTCAACCACTACAAAAACATTCAGAATTGGTTGAGCTGGGTCGTAGATCGTAGCTCAACCACTTAAAAACATTGCGAATTGGTTGTGCTGGGTCGTAGATCGTAGCTCAACCACTAGAAAAACATTCTGAATTGGCTGACCTGGGTCGTAGATCGTAGCTCAACCACTTTAAAAACATTGCGAATTGGTTGTGCTGGGTCGTAGATCGTAGCTCAACCACTAGAAAAACATTCTGAATTGACTGACCTGGGTCGTAGATCGTAGCTCAACCATTTTAAAAACATTGCGAATTGGTTGTGCTGGGTCGTAGATCGTAGCTCAACCACTACAAAAACATTGAGAATTGGTTGAGCTGGGTCGTAGATCGTAGCTCAACCACTTAAAAACATTGCAAATTGGTTGTGCTTGGTCGTAGATCGTAGCTCAACCACTTTAAAAACATTGTGAATTGGTTGTGCTGGGTCGTAGATCGTAGCTCAACCACTACAAAAACATTGAGCATTGGTTGAGCTGGGTCGTAGATCGTAGCTCAACCACTTAAAAACATTGCGAATTGGTTGTGCTGGGTCGTAGATCGTAGCTCAACCACTTTAAAAACATTGCGAATTGGTTGTGCTGGGTCGTAGATCGTAGCTCAACCACTACAAAAACATTCAGAATTGGTTGTGCTGGGTCGTAGATCGTAGCTCAACCATTTTAAAAACATTGCGAATTGGTTGTGCTAGATCGTAGCTCAACCACTTTAAAAACATTGCGAATTGGTTGTGCTGGGTCGTAGATCGTAGCTCAACCATTTTAAAAACATTGCGAATTGGTTGTGCTGGGTCGTAGATCGTAGCTCAACCACTACAAAAACATTCAGAATTGGTTGTGCTGGGTCGTAGATCGTAGCTCAACCATTTTAAAAACATTGCGAATTTGGTTGTGCTGGGTCGTAGGTCGTAGCTCAACCACATTAAAAACATTGCGAATTGGTTGTGCTGGGTCGTAGATCGTAGCTCAACCACTAAAAAAACATTGAGAATTGGTTGAGCTGGGTCGTAGATCGTAGCTCAACCATTTTAAAAACATTGCGAATTGGTTGTGCTGGGTCGTAGATCGTAGCTCAACCACTACAAAAACATTCAGAATTGGTTGAGCTGGGTCGTAGATCGTAGCTCAACCACTTAAAAACATTGCGAATTGGTTGTGCTGGGTCGTAGATCGTAGCTCAACCACTTAAAAACATTGCGAATTGGTTGTGCTGGGTCGTAAATCGTAGCTCAACCACTACAAAAACATTGAGAATTGGTTGAGCTGGGTCGTAGATCGTAGCTCAACCACTTAAAAACATTGCGAATTGGTTGTGCTGGGTCGTAGATCGTAGCTCAACCACTTTAAAAACATTGCGAATTGGTTGTGCTGGGTCGTAGATCGTAGCTCAACCACTACAAAAACATTCAGAATTGGTTGAGCTGGGTCGTAGATCGTAGCTCAACCATTTTAAAAACATTGCGAATTGGTTGTGCTGGGTCGTAGATCGTAGCTCAACCACTACAAAAACATTCAGAATTGGTTGTGCTGGGTCGTAGATCGTAGCTCAACCACTTAAAAACATTGCGAATTGGTTGTGCTGGGTCGTAGATCGTAGCTCAACCACTTTAAAAACATTGTGAATTGGTTGTGCTGGGTCGTAGATCGTAGCTCAACCACTACAAAAACATTGAGAATTGGTTGAGCTGGGTCGTAGATCGTAGCTCAACCACTTAAAAACATTGCGAATTGGTTGTGCTGGGTCGTAGATCGTAGCTCAACCACTTTAAAAACATTGCGAATTGGTTGTGCTGGGTCGTAGATCGTAGCTCAACCACTACAAAAACATTCAGAATTGGTTGAGCTGGGTCGTAGATCGTAGCTCAACCATGTTAAAAACATTGCGAATTGGTTGTGCTGGGTCGTAGATCGTAGCTCAACCACTACACAAACATTCATAATTGGTTGTGCTGGGTCGTAGATCGTAGCTCAACCATTTTAAAAACATTGCGAATTGGTTGTGCTGGGTCGTAGGTCGTAGCTCAACCACTTTAAAAACATTGCTAATTGGTTGTGCTGGGTCCTAGATCGTAGCTCAACCATTTTAAAAACATTGCGAATTGGTTTTGCTGGGTCGTAGATCGTAGCTCAACCACTACAAAAACATTCAGAATTGGTTGTGCTGGGTCGTAGATCGTAGCTCAACCATTTTAAAAACATTGCGAATTGGTTGTGCTGGGTCGTAGGTCGTAGCTCAACCACTTTAAAACATTGCGAATTGGTTGTGCTGGGTCGTAGATCGTAGCTCAACCACTACGAAAAACATTCAGAATTGGTTGAGCTGGGTCGTAGATCGTAGCTCAACCATTTTAAAAACATTGCGAATTGGTTGTGCTGGGTCGTAGATCGTAGCTCAACCACTACAAAAACATTCAGAATTGGTTGAGCTGGGTCGTAGATCGTAGCTCAACCACTTTAAAAACATTGCGAATTGGTTGTGCTGGGTCGTAGATCGTAGCTCAACCACTTTAAAAACATTGTGAATTGGTTGTGCTGGGTCGTAGATCGTAGCTCAACCACTTTAAAAACATTGCGAATTGGTTGTGCTGGGTCGTAGATCGTAGCTCAACCACTAGAAAAACATTCTGAATTGGCTGACCTGGGTCGTAGATCGTAGCTCAACCACTTTAAAAACATTGCGAATTGGTTGTGCTGGGTCGTAGATCGTAGCTCAACCACTAGAAAAACATTCTGAATTGGCTGACCTGGGTCGTAGATCGTAGCTCAACCACTTTAAAAACATTGCGAATTGGTTGTGCTGGGTCGTAGATCGTAGCTCAACCACTTTAAAAACATTGCGAATTGGTTGTGCTGGGTCGTAGATCGTAGCTCAACCACTACAAAAACATTCAGAATTGGTTGTGCTGGGTCGTAGATCGTAGCTCAACCATTTTAAAAACATTGCGAATTGGTTGTGCTGGGTCGTAGATCGTAGCTCAACCATTTTAAAAACATTGCGAATTGGTTGTGCTGGGTCGTAGATCGTAGCTCAACCACTAGAAAAACATTCTGAATTGGCTGACCTGGGTCGTAGATCGTAGCTCAACCACTTTAAAAACATTGCGAATTGGTTGTGCTGGGTCGTAGATCGTAGCTCAACCATTTTAAAAACATTGCGAATTGGTTGTGCTGGGTCGTAGATCGTAGCTCAACCACTAGAAAAACATTCTGAATTGGCTGACCTGGGTCGTAGATCGTAGCTCAACCACTTTAAAAACATTGCGAATTGGTTGTGCTGGGTCGTAGATCGTAGCTCAACCATTTTAAAAACATTGCGAATTGGTTGTGCTGGGTCGTAGATCGTAGATCGTAGCTCAACCACTACAAAAACATTCAGAATTGGTTGTGCTGGGTCGTAGATCGTAGCTCAACCATTTTAAAAACATTGCGAATTTGGTTGTGCTGGGTCGTAGGTCGTAGCTCAACCACTTTAAAAACATTGCGAATTGGTTGTGCTGGGTCGTAGATCGTAGCTCAACCACTACAAAAACATTGAGAATTGGTTGAGCTGGGTCGTAGATCGTAGCTCAACCATTTTGAAAATATTGCGAATTGGTTGTGCTGGGTCGTAGATCGTAGCTCAACCACTACAAAAACATTCAGAATTGGTTGAGCTGGGTCGTAGATCGTAGGTCAACCACTTAAAAACATTGCGAATTGGTTGTGCTGGGTCGTAGATCGTAGCTCAACCACTTTAAAAACATTGTGAATTGGTTGTGCTGGGTCGTAGATCGTAGCTCAACCGCTAAAAAAACATTGAGTATTGGTTGAGCTGGGTCGTAGATCGTAGCTCAACCACTTAAAAACATTGCGAATTGGTTGTGCTGGGTCGTAGATCGTAGCTCAACCACTACAAAAACATTCAGAATTGGTTGAGCTGGGTCGTAGATCGTAGCTCAACCTCTTAAAAACATTGCAAATTGGTTGTGCTGGGTCGTAGATCGTAGCTCAACCACTTTAAAAACATTGTGAATTGGTTGTGCTGGGTCGTAGATCGTAGCTCAACCGCTATAAAAACATTGAGAATTGGTTGAGCTGGGTCGTAGATCGTAGCTCAACCACTTAAAAACATTGCGAATTGGTTGTGATGGGTCGTAGATCGTAGCTCAACCACTTTAAAAACATTGTGAATTGGTTGTGCTGGGTCGTAGATCGTAGCTCAACCACTAGAAAAAACATTCTGAATTGGCTGACCTGGGTCATAGATCGTAGCTCAACCACTTTAAAAACATTCTGAATTGGCTGACCTGGGTAGATCGTAGATCGTAGATTCCCACTGACACGTAATGCAGAGTATACGCATGCATATAAAACATATATACTTACCATACACACGCAAACACAGAACAAAACATGTCAGTAAGGATGTCCTTCGTAGTTGACCCGGACATTCCCACTGACATGTAATGCAGAGTATACTCATGCATATAAAACATGTATTGTTCTGTGTCCCGTGAAAAAAAAAAAAAAAAAAGTGTTCCACTCCATTGTGAAATGTTCGTGCTTCGACTGCCTTGACTAAGGCCTCTATGACGAAGTGCTCCCTTTAAATTACGCGGTAAACTCGGGTAGAAATTCGACTTACGGCCCTGGTAGCTGTCCCGTGAAAAAAAAAAAAAAAAAGTGTTCCACTCCATTGTGAAATGATCAGTCTTCGACTGCCTTGACTAAGGCCTCTATGACGGAGTGCTCCCTATAAATTACGCGGGTAGAAATTCCACTTACTGCCCTGGTAGCTGTCCCGTGATAAAAAAAAAAAAAGTGTTCCACTCCATTGTGGAATGTTCGGGCTTCGACTGCCTTGATTAAGGCCTCTATGACGAAGTGCTCCCTTTAAATTGCGCGGTAAACTCGGGTAGAAATTCGACTTACGGCCCTGGTAGCTGTCCCGTGAAAAAAAAAAAAAAAAGTGTTCCACTCCATTGTGAAATGATCAGTCTTCGACTGCCTTGACTAAGGCCTCTATGACGGAGTGCTCCCTATAAATTACGCGGGTAGAAATTCCACTTACGGCCCTGGTAGCTGTCCCGTGATAAAAAAAAAAAGTGTTCCACTCCATTGTGAAATGTTCGGGCTTGGACTGCCTTGATTAAGGCCTCTATGACGGAGTGCTCCCTTTAAATTACGCGGTAAACTCGGGTAGAAATTCGACTTACGGCCTTGGTAGCGGTCTCGTGAAAAAAAAAAAGAAAGTGTTCCACTCCATTGTGAAATGTTCGGGCTTCGACTGCCTTGACTCCCTTTAAATTACGCGGTAAATTCAGGTAGAAATTCGACTTACGGCCCTGGTAGCTGTCACGTGAAAAAAAGAAAAAAAAGTGTTCCACTCCATTGTGAAATGTTCGGGCTTCGACTGCCTTGACTAAGGCCTATAGGACGGAGTGCTCCCTATAAATTACGCGGGTAGAAATTCCACTTACGGCCCTGGTAGCTGTCCCGTGAAAAAAAAAAGTGTTCCACTCCATTGTGAAATGATCAGTCTTCGACTGCCTTGACTAAGGCCTCTATGACGGAGTGCTCCCTTTAAATTACGCGGTAAACTCGGGTAGAAATTCGACTTACGGCCCTTGTAGCGGTCTCGTGAAAAAAAAAAAAAAAGTGTTCCACTCCATTGTGAAATGTTCGGGCTTCGACTGCCTTGACTCCCTTTAAATTACGCGGTAAATACAGGTAGAAATTCGACTTACGGCCCTGGTAGCTGTCACGTGAAAAAAAGAAAAAAAAGTGTTCCACTCCATTGTGAAATGTTCGGGCTTCGACTACTTTGACTAAGGCCTATAGGACGGAGTGCTCCCTATAAATTACGCGGGTAGAAATTCCACTTACGGCCCTGGTAGCTGTCCCGTGAAAAAAAAGAAAAGTGTTCCACTCCATTGTGAAATGATCAGTCTTCGACTGCCTTGAATAAGGCCTCTATGACGGAGTGCTCCCTTTAAATTACGCGGTAAACTCGGGTACGGCCCTGGTAGCTGTCCCGTGAAAAAATAAAATGTGTTCCACTCCATTGTGAAATATTGGTCTTCGACTGCCTTGACTAAGGCCTCTATGACGGAGTGCTCCCTTTAAATTACGCGGTAAACTCGGGTAGAAATTCCACTTACGGCCCTGGTAGCTGTCTCGTGAAAAAAAAAAAAAAAGTGTTCCACTCCATTGTGAAATGTTCGTGCTTCGACTGCCTTGACTAAGGCCTCTATGACGGAGTGCTCCCTTTAAATTACGCGGTAAACTCGGGTAGAAATTCGACTTATGGCCCTGGTAGCTGTCCCGTGAAAAAAAAAAAAGTGTTCCACTCCATTGTGAAATGTTCGGGCTTCGACTGCCTTGATTAAGGCCTCTAGTACCGAGTGCTCCCTTTAAATTATGCGGTAAATTCGGGTAGAAAGTCGACTTACGGCCCTGGTAGCTGTCCGTGAAAAAGAAAACAAAAAAAGTGTTCCACTCCATTGTGAAATGTTCGGGCTTCAACTGCCTTGATTAAGGCCTCTAGTACCGAGTGCTCCCTTTAAATTATGCGGTAAATTCGGGTAGAAAGTCGACTTACGGCCCTGGTAGCTGTCCGTGAAAAAGAAAACAAAAAAAGTGTTCCACTCCATTGTGAAATGTTCCGGCTTCGACTGCCTTGATTAAGGCCTCTAGGACGAAGTGCTCCCTTTAAATTACGCGGTAAATTCGGGTACGGCCCTGGTAGCTGTCCCGTGAAAAAATAAAAATGTGTTCCACTCCATTGTGAAATGTTCGGTCTTCGACTGCCTTGAATAAGGCCTCTATGACGGAGTGCTCCCTTTAAATTACGCGGTAAATTCAGGTAGAAATTCGACTTACGGCCCTGGAAGCTGTCACGTGAAAAAAAGGAAAAAAAGTGTTCCACTCCATTGTGAAATGTTCGGGCTTCGACTGCCTTGACTAAGGCCTCTAGTACCGAGTGCTCCTTTAAATTATGCGGTAAATTCGGGTAGAAATTCGACTTACGGCCCTGGTAGCTGTCCCGTGAAAAAAAAAAAAAAAAAGTGTTCCACTCCATTGTGAAATGTTCGTGCTTCGACTGCCTTGAATAAGGCCTCTATGACGGAGTGCTCCCTTTAAATTACGCGGTAAACTCGGGTAGAAATTCGACTTACGGCCCTGGTAGCTGTCCCGTGAAAAATAAATAAAAAAGTGTTCCACTCCATTGTGAAATGTTCGTGCTTCGACTGCCTTGACTAAGGCCTCTATGACGGAGTGCTCCCTTTAAATTACGCGGGTAGGAATTCCACTTACGGCCCTGGTAGCTGTCCCGTGAAAAAAAAAAAAAAAAGTGTTCCACTCCATTGTGAAATGTTCGGGCTTCGACTGCCTTGACTAAGGCCTCTACAGAACAAAACATGTCAGTAAGGATGTCCTTCGTAGTTGACACGGACATTCCTTCTGACACGTAATGCAGAGTATACGCATGCATATAAAACATATATACATACCATACACAAGCACACAGATAACAAAACATGTCCGTAAGGATATCCTTCGTAGTTGACCTGGACATTCCCACTGACACGTAATGCAGAGTATACGCATGTATATATAACATATATACATACCATACACACGCAAACACAGAACAAAACATGTCAGTAAGGATATCCTTCGTAGTTGACCCGGACATTCCCACTGACACGTAATGCAGAGTATACGCATGTATATAAAACATATATACATACCATACACACGCAAACACAGAACAAAACATGTCAGTAAGGATGTCCTTCGTAGTTGACCTGGACATCCCCACTGACACGTAATGCAGAGCAAACACAGAACAAAACATGTCAGTGAGGATGTCCTTAGTAGTTAACACGGACATGCAATGCAAAGCATACGTCTGCATATGGACACATATACATGTATATATAAAAAATTGTATACCCATATAAGTGATATGATATCCATGAAAACAATCTGGGAACAGTAAGAGTCACTCTTGGGGAGAGAAAATATCCTTTTCTCAAATTGTTATCAAGATATATTAAAATATGTCACATGCTCATTTACCAGGGACGGATCAAATATAGTATATGCATGACTAAATGGTGTTCTAGTGGTTGAGCTACGATCTACGACCCAGCTCAACCAATTTGCAATGTTTTCTAGTGGTTGAGCTACGATATACGACCTAGGTCAGCCAATTCAGAATGTTTTTTCCATTGGTTGAGCTACGATCTACGACCCAGTTCAGCCAATTCAGAATGTTTTTCCATTGGTTGAGCTACGATCTACGACCCAGGTCAGCCAATTCAGAATGTTTTTCCATTGGTTGAGCTAATATCTACGAGCCAATTATGAATGTTTTTCAAGTGGTTGAGCTACGATCTACGATCTACGACCCAGGTCAGCCAATTCAGAATGTTTTACCATTGGTTGAGCTATGATCTACGACCCAGGTCAGCCAATTTGCAATGTTTGTCTAGTGGTTGAGCTACGATCTACGACCCAGCTCAACCAATTTGCAATGTTTTTGCTAGTGGTTGAGCTACGATTTACGACCCAGGTCAGCCAATTATGAATGTTTTTTCAAGTGGTTGAGTTACGATCTACGACCCAGGTCAGCCAATTATGAATGTTTTTCTATTGGTTGTGCTACGATCTACGACCCAGAACAACCAATTCGCAATGTTTTTAAAGTGGTTGAGCTACGATCTATGACCCAGGTCAGCCAATTTCAGAATGTTTTTCTAGTGGTTGAGCTACGATCTACGACCCAGGTCAGCCAATTCAGAATGTTTTTCTAGTGGTTGAGCTACGATCTACGACCCAGCACAACCAATTCGCATTTTTTTAAGTGGTTGAGCTACGATCTACGACCCAGCTCAACCAATTCTAAATGTTTTTGTAGTGGTTGAGCTACGATCTACGACCCAGCACAACCAATTCACAATGTTTTTAAGTGGTTGAGCTACGATCTACGACCCAGCACAACCAATTCGCAATGGTTTTAAAGTGGTTGAGCTACGATCTACGACCCAGGTCAGCCAATTCAAAATGTTTTTAAAGTGGTTGAGCTACGATCTACGACCCAGGTCAGCCAATTAAAAATGTTTTTCTAGTGGTTGAGCTACGATCTACGACCCAGCACAACCAATTCGCAATGTTTTTAAAATGGTTGAGCTACGATCTACGACCCAGGTCAGCCAATTCAGAATGTTTTTCTAGTGGTTGAGCTACGATCTACGACCCAGCACAACCAAGTTGCAATGTTTTTAAGTGGTTGAGCTACGATCTACGACCCAGCTCAACCAATTTGCAATGTTTTTAAAATGGTTGAGCTACGATCTACGACCCAGCTCAGCCAATTTCAGAATGTTTTTCTAGAGGTTGAGCTACGATCTACGACCCAGGTCAGCCAATTCAGAATGTTTTTCTAGTGGTTGAGCTACGATCTACGACCCAGCACAACCAATTCGCATTTTTTTAAGTGGTTGAGCTACGATCTACGACCCAGCTCAACCAATTCTAAATGTTTTTGTAGTGGTTGAGCTACGATCTACGACCCAGCACAACCAATTCACAATGTTTTTAAAGTGGTTGAGCTACGATCTATGACCCAGGTCAGCCAATTCAAAATGTTTTTAAAGTGGTTGAGCTACGATCTACGACCCAGCACAACCAATTCGCAATGTTTTTAAGTGGTTGAGCTACGATCTACGACCCAGCTCAACCAATTCTCAATGTTTTTGTAGTGGTTGAGCTATGATCTACGACCCAGCACAACCAATTCGCAATGTTTTTAAAGTGGTTGAGCTACGATCTACGACCCAGCACAACCAATTCGCAATGTTTTTAAAATGGTTGAGCTACGATCTACGACCCAGCACAACCAATTCTGAATGTTTTTGTAGTGGTTGAGCTACGATCGACGACCAAGCACAACCAATTCGCAATGTTTTTAAAATGGTTGAGCTACGATCTACGACCCAGCTCAACCAATTCTCAATGATTTTGCAGTGGTTGAGCTACGATCTACGACCCAGCACAACCAATTCGCAATGTTTTTAAAGTGGTTGAGCTACGATCTACGACCCAGCACAACCAATTCGCAATGTTTTTAAAATGGTTGAGCTACGATTTACGACACAGCACAACCAATTCGCAATGTTTTTAAAATGGTTGAGCTACAGTCTACGACCCAGCACAACCAATTCTGAATGTTTCTAAGCGGTTGAGCTACGATCTACGACCCAGCTAAACCAATTCTCAATGTTTTTGTAGTGGTTGAGCTACGATCTACGACCCAGCACATCCAATTCGCAATGTTTTTAAAATGGTTGAGCTACGATCTACGACCCAGCTCAACCAATTCTGAATGTTTTTGTAGTGGTTGAGCTACGATCTACGACCCAGCACAACCAATTCGCAATGTTTTTAAAGTGGTTGAGCTACGATCTACGACCCAGCACAACCAATTCGCAATCTTTTTAAAATGGTTGAGCTACGACATACGACCCAGCACAACCAATTCGCAATCTTTTTAAAATGGTTGAGCTACAATCTACGACCCAGCACAACCAATTCTGAATGTTTTTAAGTGGTTGAGCTACGATCTACGACCCAGCACAACCAATTCGCAATGTTTTTAAAATGGTTGAGCTACGATCTACGACCCAGCTCAACCAATTCTCAATGTTTTTGTAGTGGTTGAGCTACGATCTACGACTTAGCACAACCAATTCGCAATGTTTTTAAGTCGTTGAGCTACGATCTACGACCCAGCTCAACCAATTCTGAATGTTTTTGTAGTGGTTGAGCTACGATTTACGACCCAGCACAACCAATTCTCAATGTTTTTGTAGTGGTTGAGCAACGATCTACGACCCAGCACAACCAATTCTCAATGTTTTTGTAGTGGTTGAGCTACGATCTACGACCCAGCACAACCAATTCGCAATGTTGTTAAAATGGTTGAGCTACGATCTACGACCCAGCACAACCAATTACATTTTTGGTTGAGCTACGATCTACGACCCAGGTCAGCCAATTAAAAATGTTTTTCTAGTGGTT
>JASEVX010000230.1:0-280972 GCA_031761405.1 Serripes groenlandicus | reverse complement strand
GTCCAAAATTGCTTGAAAAGGAGCTGGAAACGTGGTATTTCTGACTGCATCCACAGATTGCCTACTGTTTTGAGAGAATTAGCAGCTGTTTAATTTTACACTAAATCCCTGCGTTTTTGTTGGGTGATTTTTGGAATAAAGGGTCAAATTGATCTTTTTGTCCTACTTTTTTCACCCTATTTCAGACCACTTTTGTGGCCAATTCTTTCCATAATATGGACTGAGACAGACAGACATGTCTTATATGTAATATATACTTAGAAGTTTAATTATTGCAATAGTGTTACTACACTGTCTGATTTGCAATTCCATAATAGACCGGCTTTATTTACATGAATTCAGATTGGCATACATTCAGAGAAACATGAATACATACAGATATATACACTGAAAAGCATACATGATGATACATACATAGACAGATATAGATACACATAAATAGAAAGATAGACATATCAACACACAGGCAGATTGACAATTACACCAACAGATAACCGGAGAGATAGGCGGACATACATATATATATATGAATAAACATAAAACATAAATACATATAGACATACACTCAGATAGACATAGATTCAAACAGGCAAAACTTTAGAGACACATGCATGAACTCAGATATACATAAATAGTGATATACATACATAGTTATATACATACATAATGATAGAGACACGGTGATAGACATACATGATTATAGACATACATAGACAGATAGACATACAAATATATAGACAGACAGATATACATACAGATTGACAAACACGCGTATATACATGCATACAGACATACTGGCAGATTAACAATTAAACCAACAGCTAGACGGATATACATATATACATACACAGGCATAGACAGATAAACATACAGATTGACATACACGCGTATATACATGCAGGCAGATTGACAGTTACACTAACATATAGAAGGAGAGATAGACAGGCATACATATATATACATATATATAACTGAAACATTGTTGAAAACAACGTTGAACACGGCTCCTTGGGAAGTTCAATTGCCCTCTGCCCACGACCTCGTTATATGACAATAATGAATGATATTTGAAGGGAACCAGAATTAAATTGACATATTATGTGTAATTTCGTTACACCCAGAATATTATATAATCATGTATTTGAAATGAATTGTTCATTGTAACGTTTACAATGGAACACGTAATATAACATTCTTGATATAATAATAACATACGCGAAAAAAGTCCTCGCCTCGATATTGTTTCATCAAGTTTGAAAATACAGATAGACTAAAGGCATATTTCGTCCCAGCTTCCGCGTGTTGGCGCCTTTAATATGTCATTTGTTAATATACCAATTGTGTTTATTATACAAACGACCTTTCCTGTTTCCAACAAAAATACGTTTTCTGTCACTTCTGAAGCAGACGACTTTTTAAATAAAAAAAAGAAGGCACAATGAGAAAATGATGAGCACTTTCTTCCTTTGCTACACTGTTTTCAGTTTTATTAAATAATTGTTATTTCATTATAGAGAGTTTCCATATCTTTGACTAGATGTTTCAAAGTCTTCAGCTTCATCTTCGTGTCGCAGGGGGTATTAATATGATAGAAGTGGTGTCTGAAATTGTCGGTAAGATTTCCTGCTATTTAATGTACGACAGGATCATCAACTGTATAAGGATAAATAGATCGGTACAGTTATCACTAGTTCGTTTGTTTATGCCGCTTTCAACATCTTTTCGTTTATATATATGAGATGTGGTTTCAAACCCAAAACCCCCGGAGTGATAGCCCCCACCGTTACCGACTGAGCTATCTAGGATATGTATGCATCATAAGGAAATTAATAAACATAAACGCTATCAAAGACAAAATGATATGTAACATAATATCCCCTATGTGCCACGAACGGCATAGCATAAATACGTGAACAATTACCTCACACTGTATAAAATGAAGGAGACATAAGATGCAATTTTTTGAAAAGAAAAAAAATATATATTCTTTTATAAATGACATACAAATTAGTCATTTATAAAAAAGAATAGCAGGATTTCACGCCTAGCATATGACTCGAACCAATGACATGTGCACTCTGATTTTTGAAATTCTTAGTTCTTACCAACCAAGCTATCAGGTCGGTTATGTTTTAACCACGCACTTTAACATATTCATAGGTCGAATAATCACACACATGTAGGTAACTATTGATCAGCCGAATTATAACGAAGACACTTATGATACTGTACCTGTTTGAGTCTCAGATATCATTAAACATAGATTATTAAATTATTGACCTGTTTCGGAATTTTGAGTACAAATATATATTATGGTGGACTATAATATATGAACCCAAATAGCTCAGTCGGTTGAACCGCTGGTTTGTCAATCTACGGTTTGTGGGTTCGAACCCCAGACCGGTCAACATTTCGTAATGTGACAATGATGTTGATGTGACTATGTAATAATATGTGTGGGTGTAGCTGTTCTGTGACTTGGTTTGATGTGATGTGATGTGACAATGATGTTGATGTGACTATGTTATGATATGTGTGGGTGTAGCTGTGTTGTGACTTGGTTCGATGTGACTGTGACTGTGATATGATGTGTGGTGTTGAAGGTTGAGTGTCGGTGGGTGAGTGTCCGTGGGTGAGTGTTGATGGGTGAGTGTCGGTGGGTGAGTGTGTGTGGTTGAGTGTGTGTGGTTGAGTGATGGTGGGTGAGTGATGGTGGGTGAGTGTTGCTGGGTGAGTGTTGATGGGTGAGTGTCGGTTGTTGAGTGTCGGTGGGTGAGTGTCGGTGGGTGAGTGTGTGTGGGTGAGTGTTGGGGGTAAGATGAGTCAGTGTGACTTATGTGCGGGTAAGTTGGTGAGAGGGGGGAGAGACTGATGTTAGTCGCAGTCAATTCAGAGGCCTATTGCTTCAATACGTAATTTTATTTTCACTCGCTTTTCAACAATTCTACGTTAACATGAAGAGAATGTTGCAGTTTCCTAAATATTTTCCAAATTAAACTCAATACTAGAACAACAATTCCATTTTTAAAGATTAATTGTTTTTCTTAGACATTTTCTACTAATATATGTTAAACGACAAGTAGTGCTTATTTTCCAAGATGAACTCTGTGACTTAGGTGACACATAACACTAGCTTTCGGAATATTCGGATGTTGGCCAGGGTCAACAATAGAAATAATTACAAATAGTAAGTTTTGGGTACATTTTGGGGTAAATGGTTGAATTTGATGTTTATAAATGTGAAAAGTAAGCTCTAAGCATGGGATTTAATTTTTCAGTTGGACCCACTTCTCCTTCCGGTTTGAAAACACTGGTTGCAAAGCTAGGCGTGAATTTAGAGGTAAATTTGAATACCAGCTTTCGCGTCCAAAATTGCTTGAAAAGGAGCTGGAAACGTGGTATTTCTGACTGCATCCACAGATTGCCTACTGTTTTGAGAGAATTAGCAGCTGTTTAATTTTACACTAAATCCCTGCGTTTTTGTTGGGTGATTTTTGGAATAAAGGGTCAAATTGATCTTTTTGTCCTACTTTTTTCACCCTATTTCAGACCACTTTTGTGGCCAATTCTTTCCATAATATGGACTGAGACAGACAGACATGTCTTATATGTAATATATACTTAGAAGTTTAATTATTGCAATAGTGTTACTACACTGTCTGATTTGCAATTCCATAATAGACCGGCTTTATTTACATGAATTCAGATTGGCATACATTCAGAGAAACATGAATACATACAGATATATACACTGAAAAGCATACATGATGATACATACATAGACAGATATAGATACACATAAATAGAAAGATAGACATATCAACACACAGGCAGATTGACAATTACACCAACAGATAACCGGAGAGATAGGCGGACATACATATATATATATGAATAAACATAAAACATAAATACATATAGACATACACTCAGATAGACATAGATTCAAACAGGCAAAACTTTAGAGACACATGCATGAACTCAGATATACATAAATAGTGATATACATACATAGTTATAGACATACATAATGATAGAGACACGGTGATAGACATACATGATTATAGACATACATAGACAGATAGACATACAAATATATAGACAGACAGATATACATACAGATTGACAAACACGCGTATATACATGCATACAGACATACTGGCAGATTAACAATTAAACCAACAGCTAGACGGATATACATATATACATACACAGGCATAGACAGATAAACATACAGATTGACATACACGCGTATATACATGCAGGCAGATTGACAGTTACACTAACATATAGAAGGAGAGATAGACAGGCATACATATATATACATATATATAACTGAAACATTGTTGAAAACAACGTTGAACACGGCTCCTTGGGAAGTTCAATTGCCCTCTGCCCACGACCTCGTTATATGACAATAATGAATGATATTTGAAGGGAACCAGAATTAAATTGACATATTATGTGTAATTTCGTTACACCCAGAATATTATATAATCATGTATTTGAAATGAATTGTTCATTGTAACGTTTACAATGGAACACGTAATATAACATTCTTGATATAATAATAACATACGCGAAAAAAGTCCTCGCCTCGATATTGTTTCATCAAGTTTGAAAATACAGATAGACTAAAGGCATATTTCGTCCCAGCTTCCGCGTGTTGGCGCCTTTAATATGTCATTTGTTAATATACCAATTGTGTTTATTATACAAACGACCTTTCCTGTTTCCAACAAAAATACGTTTTCTGTCACTTCTGAAGCAGACGACTTTTTAAATAAAAAAAAGAAGGCACAATGAGAAAATGATGAGCACTTTCTTCCTTTGCTACACTGTTTTCAGTTTTATTAAATAATTGTTATTTCATTATAGAGAGTTTCCATATCTTTGACTAGATGTTTCAAAGTCTTCAGCTTCATCTTCGTGTCGCAGGGGGTATTAATATGATAGAAGTGGTGTCTGAAATTGTCGGTAAGATTTCCTGCTATTTAATGTACGACAGGATCATCAACTGTATAAGGATAAATAGATCGGTACAGTTATCACTAGTTCGTTTGTTTATGCCGCTTTCAACATCTTTTCGTTTATATATATGAGATGTGGTTTCAAACCCAAAACCCCCGGAGTGATAGCCCCCACCGTTACCGACTGAGCTATCTAGGATATGTATGCATCATAAGGAAATTAATAAACATAAACGCTATCAAAGACAAAATGATATGTAACATAATATCCCCTATGTGCCACGAACGGCATAGCATAAATACGTGAACAATTACCTCACACTGTATAAAATGAAGGAGACATAAGATGCAATTTTTTGAAAAGAAAAAAAATATATATTCTTTTATAAATGACATACAAATTAAATTTAGGAAAAAAAGAATAGCAGGATTTCACGCCTAGCATATGACTCGAACCAATGACATGTGCACTCTGATTTTTGAAATTCTTAGTTCTTACCAACCAAGCTATCAGGTCGGTTATGTTTTAACCACGCACTTTAACATATTCATAGGTCGAATAATCACACACATGTAGGTAACTATTGATCAGCCGAATTATAACGAAGACACTTATGATACTGTACCTGTTTGAGTCTCAGATATCATTAAACATAGATTATTAAATTATTGACCTGTTTCGGAATTTTGAGTACAAATATATATTATGGTGGACTATAATATATGAACCCAAATAGCTCAGTCGGTTGAACCGCTGGTTTGTCAATCTACGGTTTGTGGGTTCGAACCCCAGACCGGTCAACATTTCGTAATGTGACAATGATGTTGATGTGACTATGTAATAATATGTGTGGGTGTAGCTGTTCTGTGACTTGGTTTGATGTGATGTGATGTGACAATGATGTTGATGTGACTATGTTATGATATGTGTGGGTGTAGCTGTGTTGTGACTTGGTTCGATGTGACTGTGACTGTGATATGATGTGTGGTGTTGAAGGTTGAGTGTCGGTGGGTGAGTGTCCTTGGGTGAGTGTTGATGGGTGAGTGTCGGTGGGTGAGTGTGTGTGGTTGAGTGTGTGTGGTTGAGTGATGGTGGGTGAGTGATGGTGGGTGAGTGTTGCTGGGTGAGTGTTGATGGGTGAGTGTCGGTGGTTGAGTGTCGGTGGGTGAGTGTCGGTGGGTGAGTGTGTGTGGGTGAGTGTTGGGGGTAAGATGAGTCAGTGTGACTTATGTGCGGGTAAGTTGGTGAGAGGGGGGAGAGACTGATGTTAGTCGCAGTCAATTCAGAGGCCTATTGCTTCAATACGTAATTTTATTTTCACTCGCTTTTCAACAATTCTACGTTAACATGAAGAGAATGTTGCAGTTTCCTAAATATTTTCCAAATTAAACTCAATACTAGAACAACAATTCCATTTTTAAAGATTAATTGTTTTTCTTAGACATTTTCTACTAATATATGTTAAACGACAAGTAGTGCTTATTTTCCAAGATGAACTCTGTGACTTAGGTGACACATAACACTAGCTTTCGGAATATTCGGATGTTGGCCAGGGTCAACAATAGAAATAATTACAAATAGTAAGTTTTGGGTACATTTTGGGGTAAATGGTTGAATTTGATGTTTATAAATGTGAAAAGTAAGCTCTAAGCATGGGATTTAATTTTTCAGTTGGACCCACTTCTCCTTCCGGTTTGAAAACACTGGTTGCAAAGCTAGGCGTGAATTTAGAGGTAAATTTGAATACCAGCTTTCGCGTCCAAAATTGCTTGAAAAGGAGCTGGAAACGTGGTATTTCTGACTGCATCCACAGATTGCCTACTGTTTTGAGAGAATTAGCAGCTGTTTAATTTTACACTAAATCCCTGCGTTTTTGTTGGGTGATTTTTGGAATAAAGGGTCAAATTGATCTTTTTGTCCTACTTTTTTCACCCTATTTCAGACCACTTTTGTGGCCAATTCTTTCCATAATATGGACTGAGACAGACAGACATGTCTTATATGTAATATATACTTAGAAGTTTAATTATTGCAATAGTGTTACTACACTGTCTGATTTGCAATTCCATAATAGACCGGCTTTATTTACATGAATTCAGATTGGCATACATTCAGAGAAACATGAATACATACAGATATATACACTGAAAAGCATACATGATGATACATACATAGACAGATATAGATACACATAAATAGAAAGATAGACATATCAACACACAGGCAGATTGACAATTACACCAACAGATAACCGGAGAGATAGGCGGACATACATATATATATATGAATAAACATAAAACATAAATACATATAGACATACACTCAGATAGACATAGATTCAAACAGGCAAAACTTTAGAGACACATGCATGAACTCAGATATACATAAATAGTGATATATATACATAGTTATAGACATACATAATGATAGAGACACGGTGATAGACATACATGATTATAGACATACATAGACAGATAGACATACAAATATATAGACAGACAGATATACATACAGATTGACAAACACGCGTATATACATGCATACAGACATACTGGCAGATTAACAATTAAACCAACAGCTAGACGGATATACATATATACATACACAGGCATAGACAGATAAACATACAGATTGACATACACGCGTATATACATGCAGGCAGATTGACAGTTACACTAACATATAGAAGGAGAGATAGACAGGCATACATATATATACATATATATAACTGAAACATTGTTGAAAACAACGTTGAACACGGCTCCTTGGGAAGTTCAATTGCCCTCTGCCCACGACCTCGTTATATGACAATAATGAATGATATTTGAAGGGAACCAGAATTAAATTGACATATTATGTGTAATTTCGTTACACCCAGAATATTATATAATCATGTATTTGAAATGAATTGTTCATTGTAACGTTTACAATGGAACACGTAATATAACATTCTTGATATAATAATAACATACGCGAAAAAAGTCCTCGCCTCGATATTGTTTCATCAAGTTTGAAAATACAGATAGACTAAAGGCATATTTCGTCCCAGCTTCCGCGTGTTGGCGCCTTTAATATGTCATTTGTTAATATACCAATTGTGTTTATTATACAAACGACCTTTCCTGTTTCCAACAAAAATACGTTTTCTGTCACTTCTGAAGCAGACGACTTTTTAAATAAAAAAAAGAAGGCACAATGAGAAAATGATGAGCACTTTCTTCCTTTGCTACACTGTTTTCAGTTTTATTAAATAATTGTTATTTCATTATAGAGAGTTTCCATATCTTTGACTAGATGTTTCAAAGTCTTCAGCTTCATCTTCGTGTCGCAGGGGGTATTAATATGATAGAAGTGGTGTCTGAAATTGTCGGTAAGATTTCCTGCTATTTAATGTACGACAGGATCATCAACTGTATAAGGATAAATAGATCGGTACAGTTATCACTAGTTCGTTTGTTTATGCCGCTTTCAACATCTTTTCGTTTATATATATGAGATGTGGTTTCAAACCCAAAACCCCCGGAGTGATAGCCCCCACCGTTACCGACTGAGCTATCTAGGATATGTATGCATCATAAGGAAATTAATAAACATAAACGCTATCAAAGACAAAATGATATGTAACATAATATCCCCTATGTGCCACGAACGGCATAGCATAAATACGTGAACAATTACCTCACACTGTATAAAATGAAGGAGACATAAGATGCAATTTTTTGAAAAGAAAAAAAATATATATTCTTTTATAAATGACATACAAATTAAATTTAGGAAAAAAAGAATAGCAGGATTTCACGCCTAGCATATGACTCGAACCAATGACATGTGCACTCTGATTTTTGAAATTCTTAGTTCTTACCAACCAAGCTATCAGGTCGGTTATGTTTTAACCACGCACTTTAACATATTCATAGGTCGAATAATCACACACATGTAGGTAACTATTGATCAGCCGAATTATAACGAAGACACTTATGATACTGTACCTGTTTGAGTCTCAGATATCATTAAACATAGATTATTAAATTATTGACCTGTTTCGGAATTTTGAGTACAAATATATATTATGGTGGACTATAATATATGAACCCAAATAGCTCAGTCGGTTGAACCGCTGGTTTGTCAATCTACGGTTTGTGGGTTCGAACCCCAGACCGGTCAACATTTCGTAATGTGACAATGATGTTGATGTGACTATGTAATAATATGTGTGGGTGTAGCTGTTCTGTGACTTGGTTTG
The DNA here is from genome assembly GCA_031761405.1 of Serripes groenlandicus. Lineage (NCBI taxonomy): Eukaryota > Metazoa > Mollusca > Bivalvia > Cardiida > Cardiidae > Serripes > Serripes groenlandicus. Next base: position 271,758 of record JASEVX010000230.1, on the reverse strand, counting down.
ATGTGATGTGATGTGACAATGATGTTGATGTGACTATGTTATGATATGTGTGGGTGTAGCTGTGTTGTGACTTGGTTCGATGTGACTGTGACTGTGATATGATGTGTGGTGTTGAAGGTTGAGTGTCGGTGGGTGAGTGTCCTTGGGTGAGTGTTGATGGGTGAGTGTCGGTGGGTGAGTGTGTGTGGTTGAGTGTGTGTGGTTGAGTGATGGTGGGTGAGTGATGGTGGGTGAGTGTTGCTGGGTGAGTGTTGATGGGTGAGTGTCGGTGGTTGAGTGTCGGTGGGTGAGTGTCGGTGGGTGAGTGTGTGTGGGTGAGTGTTGGGGGTAAGATGAGTCAGTGTGACTTATGTGCGGGTAAGTTGGTGAGAGGGGGGAGAGACTGATGTTAGTCGCAGTCAATTCAGAGGCCTATTGCTTCAATACGTAATTTTATTTTCACTCGCTTTTCAACAATTCTACGTTAACATGAAGAGAATGTTGCAGTTTCCTAAATATTTTCCAAATTAAACTCAATACTAGAACAACAATTCCATTTTTAAAGATTAATTGTTTTTCTTAGACATTTTCTACTAATATATGTTAAACGACAAGTAGTGCTTATTTTCCAAGATGAACTCTGTGACTTAGGTGACACATAACACTAGCTTTCGGAATATTCGGATGTTGGCCAGGGTCAACAATAGAAATAATTACAAATAGTAAGTTTTGGGTACATTTTGGGGTAAATGGTTGAATTTGATGTTTATAAATGTGAAAAGTAAGCTCTAAGCATGGGATTTAATTTTTCAGTTGGACCCACTTCTCCTTCCGGTTTGAAAACACTGGTTGCAAAGCTAGGCGTGAATTTAGAGGTAAATTTGAATACCAGCTTTCGCGTCCAAAATTGCTTGAAAAGGAGCTGGAAACGTGGTATTTCTGACTGCATCCACAGATTGCCTACTGTTTTGAGAGAATTAGCAGCTGTTTAATTTTACACTAAATCCCTGCGTTTTTGTTGGGTGATTTTTGGAATAAAGGGTCAAATTGATCTTTTTGTCCTACTTTTTTCACCCTATTTCAGACCACTTTTGTGGCCAATTCTTTCCATAATATGGACTGAGACAGACAGACATGTCTTATATGTAATATATACTTAGAAGTTTAATTATTGCAATAGTGTTACTACACTGTCTGATTTGCAATTCCATAATAGACCGGCTTTATTTACATGAATTCAGATTGGCATACATTCAGAGAAACATGAATACATACAGATATATACACTGAAAAGCATACATGATGATACATACATAGACAGATATAGATACACATAAATAGAAAGATAGACATATCAACACACAGGCAGATTGACAATTACACCAACAGATAACCGGAGAGATAGGCGGACATACATATATATATATGAATAAACATAAAACATAAATACATATAGACATACACTCAGATAGACATAGATTCAAACAGGCAAAACTTTAGAGACACATGCATGAACTCAGATATACATAAATAGTGATATACATACATAGTTATAGACATACATAATGATAGAGACACGGTGATAGACATACATGATTATAGACATACATAGACAGATAGACATACAAATATATAGACAGACAGATATACATACAGATTGACAAACACGCGTATATACATGCATACAGACATACTGGCAGATTAACAATTAAACCAACAGCTAGACGGATATACATATATACATACACAGGCATAGACAGATAAACATACAGATTGACATACACGCGTATATACATGCAGGCAGATTGACAGTTACACTAACATATAGAAGGAGAGATAGACAGGCATACATATATATACATATATATAACTGAAACATTGTTGAAAACAACGTTGAACACGGCTCCTTGGGAAGTTCAATTGCCCTCTGCCCACGACCTCGTTATATGACAATAATGAATGATATTTGAAGGGAACCAGAATTAAATTGACATATTATGTGTAATTTCGTTACACCCAGAATATTATATAATCATGTATTTGAAATGAATTGTTCATTGTAACGTTTACAATGGAACACGTAATATAACATTCTTGATATAATAATAACATACGCGAAAAAAGTCCTCGCCTCGATATTGTTTCATCAAGTTTGAAAATACAGATAGACTAAAGGCATATTTCGTCCCAGCTTCCGCGTGTTGGCGCCTTTAATATGTCATTTGTTAATATACCAATTGTGTTTATTATACAAACGACCTTTCCTGTTTCCAACAAAAATACGTTTTCTGTCACTTCTGAAGCAGACGACTTTTTAAATAAAAAAAAGAAGGCACAATGAGAAAATGATGAGCACTTTCTTCCTTTGCTACACTGTTTTCAGTTTTATTAAATAATTGTTATTTCATTATAGAGAGTTTCCATATCTTTGACTAGATGTTTCAAAGTCTTCAGCTTCATCTTCGTGTCGCAGGGGGTATTAATATGATAGAAGTGGTGTCTGAAATTGTCGGTAAGATTTCCTGCTATTTAATGTACGACAGGATCATCAACTGTATAAGGATAAATAGATCGGTACAGTTATCACTAGTTCGTTTGTTTATGCCGCTTTCAACATCTTTTCGTTTATATATATGAGATGTGGTTTCAAACCCAAAACCCCCGGAGTGATAGCCCCCACCGTTACCGACTGAGCTATCTAGGATATGTATGCATCATAAGGAAATTAATAAACATAAACGCTATCAAAGACAAAATGATATGTAACATAATATCCCCTATGTGCCACGAACGGCATAGCATAAATACGTGAACAATTACCTCACACTGTATAAAATGAAGGAGACATAAGATGCAACGTTTTGAAAAGAAAAATATATATTCTTTTATAAATGACATACAAATTAAATTTAGGAAAAAAAGAATAGCAGGATTTCACGCCTAGCATATGACTCGAACCAATGACATGTGCACTCTGATTTTTGAAATTCTTAGTTCTTACCAACCAAGCTATCAGGTCGGTTATGTTTTAACCACGCACTTTAACATATTCATAGGTCGAATAATCACACACATGTAGGTAACGGTTGATCAGCCGAATTATAACGAAGACACTTATGATACTGTACCTGTTTGAGTCTCAGATATCATTAAACATAGATTATTAAATTATTGACCTGTTTCGGAATTTTGAGTACAAATATATATTATGGTGGACTATAATATATGAACCCAAATAGCTCAGTCGGTTGAACCGCTGGTTTGTCAATCTACGGTTTGTGGGTTCGAACCCCAGACCGGTCAACATTTCGTAATGTGACAATGATGTTGATGTGACTATGTAATAATATGTGTGGGTGTAGCTGTGCTGTGACTTGGTTTGATGTGATGTGATGTGACAATGATGTTGATGTGACTATGTTATGATATGTGTGGGTGTAGCTGTGTTGTGACTTGGTTCGATGTGACTGTGACTGTGATATGATGTGTGGTGTTGAAGGGTGAGTGTCGGTGGGTGAGTGTCCGTGGGTGAGTGTTGATGGGTGAGTGTCGGTGGGTGAGTGTGTGTGGTTGAGTGTGTGTGGTTGAGTGATGGTGGGTGAGTGTTGCTGGGTGAGTGTTGATGGGTGAGTGTCGGTGGTTGAGTGTCGGTGGGTGAGTGTGTGTGGTTGAGCGTTGGGGGTAAGATGAGTCAGTGTGACTTATGTGCGGGTAAGTTGGTGAGAGGGGGGAGAGACTGATGTTAGTCGCAGTCAATTCAGAGGCCTATTGCTTCAATACGTAATTTTATTTTCACTCGCTTTTCAACAATTCTACATTAACATGAAGAGAATGTTGCAGTTTCCTAAATATTTTCCAAATTAAACTCAATACTAGAACAATAATTCCATTTTTAAAGATTAATTGTTTTTCTTAGACATTTTCTACTAATATATGTTAAACGACAAGTAGTGCTTATTTTCCAAGATGAACTCTGTGACTTTGGTGACACATAACACTAGCTTTCGGAATATTCGGATGTTGGCCAGGGTCAACAATAGAAATAATTACAAATAGTAAGTTTTGGGTACATTTTGGGGTAAATGGTTGAATTTGATGTTTATAAATGTGAAAAGTAAGCTCTAAGCATGGGATTTAATTTTTCAGTTGGACCCACTTCTCCTTCCGGTTTGAAAACACTGGTTGCAAAGCTAGGCGTGAATTTAGAGGTAAATTTGAATACCAGCTTTCGCGTCCAAAATTGCTTGAAAAGGAGCTGGAAACGTGGTATTTCTGACTGCATCCACAGATTGCCTACTGTTTTGAGAGAATTAGCAGCTGTTTAATTTTACACTAAATCCCTGCGTTTTTGTTGGGTGATTTTTGGAATAAAGGGTCAAATTGATCTTTTTGTCCTACTTTTTTCACCCTATTTCAGACCACTTTTGTGGCCAATTCTTTCCATAATATGGACTGAGACAGACAGACATGTCTTATATGTAATATATACTTAGAAGTTTAATTATTGCAATAGTGTTACTACACTGTCTGATTTGCAATTCCATAATAGACCGGCTTTATTTACATGAATTCAGATTGGCATACATTCAGAGAAACATGAATACATACAGATATATACACTGAAAAGCATACATGATGATACATACATAGACAGATATAAATACACATAAATAGAAAGATAGACATATCAACACACAGGCAGATTGACAATTACACCAACAGATAACCGGAGAGATAGGCGGACATACATATATATATATGAATAAACATAAAACATAAATACATATAGACATACACTCAGATAGACATAGATTCAAACAGGCAAAACTTTAGAGACACATGCATGAACTCAGATATACATAAATAGTGATATACATACATAGTTATAGACATACATAATGATAGAGACACGGTGATAGACATACATGATTATAGACATACATAGACAGATAGACATACAAATATATAGACAGACAGATATACATACAGATTGACAAACACGCGTATATACATGCATACAGACATACTGGCAGATTAACAATTAAACCAACAGCTAGACGGATATACATATATACATACACAGGCATAGACAGATAAACATACAGATTGACATACACGCGTATATACATGCAGGCAGATTGACAGTTACACTAACATATAGAAGGAGAGATAGACAGGCATACATATATATACATATATATAACTGAAACATTGTTGAAAACAACGTTGAACACGGCTCCTTGGGAAGTTCAATTGCCCTCTGCCCACGACCTCGTTATATGACAATAATGAATGATATTTGAAGGGAACCAGAATTAAATTGACATATTATGTGTAATTTCGTTACACCCAGAATATTATATAATCATGTATTTGAAATGAATTGTTCATTGTAACGTTTACAATGGAACACGTAATATAACATTCTTGATATAATAATAACATACGCGAAAAAAGTCCTCGCCTCGATATTGTTTCATCAAGTTTGAAAATACAGATAGACTAAAGGCATATTTCGTCCCAGCTTCCGCGTGTTGGCGCCTTTAATATGTCATTTGTTAATATACCAATTGTGTTTATTATACAAACGACCTTTCCTGTTTCCAACAAAAATACGTTTTCTGTCACTTCTGAAGCAGACGACTTTTTAAATAAAAAAAAGAAGGCACAATGAGAAAATGATGAGCACTTTCTTCCTTTGCTACACTGTTTTCAGTTTTATTAAATAATTGTTATTTCATTATAGAGAGTTTCCATATCTTTGACTAGATGTTTCAAAGTCTTCAGCTTCATCTTCGTGTCGCAGGGGGTATTAATATGATAGAAGTGGTGTCTGAAATTGTCGGTAAGATTTCCTGCTATTTAATGTACGACAGGATCATCAACTGTATAAGGGTAAATAGATCGGTACAGTTATCACTAGTTCGTTTGTTTATGCCGCTTTCAACATCTTTTCGTTTATATATATGAGATGTGGTTTCAAACCCAAAACCCCCGGAGTGATAGCCCCCACCGTTACCGACTGAGCTATCTAGGATATGTATGCATCATAAGGAAATTAATAAACATAAACGCTATCAAAGACAAAATGATATGTAACATAATATCCCCTATGTGCCACGAACGGCATAGCATAAATACGTGAACAATTACCTCACACTGTATAAAATGAAGGAGACATAAGATGCAATTTTTTGAAAAGAAAAAAAATATATATTCTTTTATAAATGACATACAAATTAAATTTAGGAAAAAAAGAATAGCAGGATTTCACGCCTAGCATATGACTCGAACCAATGACATGTGCACTCTGATTTTTGAAATTCTTAGTTCTTACCAACCAAGCTATCAGGTCGGTTATGTTTTAACCACGCACTTTAACATATTCATAGGTCGAATAATCACACACATGTAGGTAACTATTGATCAGCCGAATTATAACGAAGACACTTATGATACTGTACCTGTTTGAGTCTCAGATATCATTAAACATAGATTATTAAATTATTGACCTGTTTCGGAATTTTGAGTACAAATATATATTATGGTGGACTATAATATATGAACCCAAATAGCTCAGTCGGTTGAACCGCTGGTTTGTCAATCTACGGTTTGTGGGTTCGAACCCCAGACCGGTCAACATTTCGTAATGTGACAATGATGTTGATGTGACTATGTAATAATATGTGTGGGTGTAGCTGTGCTGTGACTTGGTTTGATGTGATGTGATGTGACAATGATGTTGATGTGACTATGTTATGATATGTGTGGGTGTAGCTGTGTTGTGACTTGGTTCGATGTGACTGTGACTGTGATATGATGTGTGGTGTTGAAGGGTGAGTGTCGGTGGGTGAGTGTCCGTGGGTGAGTGTTGATGGGTGAGTGTCGGTGGGTGAGTGTGTGTGGTTGAGTGTTGCTGGGTGAGTGTTGATGGGTGAGTGTCGGTGGTTGAGTGTCGGTGGGTGAGTGTGTGTGGGTGAGTGTTGGGGGTAAGATGAGTCAGTGTGACTTATGTGCGGGTAAGTTGGTGAGAGGGGGGAGAGACTGATGTTAGTCGAAGTCAATTCAGAGGCCTATTGCTTCAATACGTAATTTTATTTTCACTCGCTTTTCAACAATTCTACGTTAACATGAAGAGAATGTTGCAGTTTCCTAAATATTTTCCAAATTAAACTCAATACTAGAACAATAATTCCATTTTTAAAGATTAATTGTTTTTCTTAGACATTTTCTACTAATATATGTTAAACGACAAGTAGTGCTTATTTTCCAAGATGAACTCTGTGACTTAGGTGACACATAACACTAGCTTTCGGAATATTCGGATGTTGGCCAGGGTCAACAATAGAAATAATTACAAATAGTAAGTTTTGGGTACATTTTGGGGTAAATGGTTGAATTTGATGTTTATAAATGTGAAAAGTAAGCTCTAAGCATGGGATTTAATTTTTCAGTTGGACCCACTTCTCCTTCCGGTTTGAAAACACTGGTTGCAAAGCTAGGCGTGAATTTAGAGGTAAATTTGAATACCAGCTTTCGCGTCCAAAATTGCTTGAAAAGGAGCTGGAAACGTGGTATTTCTGACTGCATCCACAGATTGCCTACTGTTTTGAGAGAATTAGCAGCTGTTTAATTTTACACTAAATCCCTGCGTTTTTGTTGGGTGATTTTTGGAATAAAGGGTCAAATTGATCTTTTTGTCCTACTTTTTTCACCCTATTTCAGACCACTTTTGTGGCCAATTCTTTCCATAATATGGACTGAGACAGACAGACATGTCTTATATGTAATATATACTTAGAAGTTTAATTATTGCAATAGTGTTACTACACTGTCTGATTTGCAATTCCATAATAGACCGGCTTTGTTTACATGAATTCAGATTGGCATACATTCAGAGAAACATGAATACATACAGATATATACACTGAAAAGCATACATGATGATACATACATAGACAGATATAGATACACATAAATAGAAAGATAGACATATCAACACACAGGCAGATTGACAATTACACCAACAGATAACCGGAGAGATAGGCGGACATACATATATATATATGAATAAACATAAAACATAAATACATATAGACATACACTCAGATAGACATAGATTCAAACAGGCAAAACTTTAGAGACACATGCATGAACTCAGATATACATAAATAGTGATATACATACATAGTTATAGATACATAATGATAGAGACACGGTGATAGACATACATGATTATAGACATACATAGACAGATAGACATACAAATATATAGACAGACAGATATACATACAGATTGACAAACACGCGTATATACATGCATACAGACATACTGGCAGATTAACAATTAAACCAACAGCTAGACGGATATACATATATACATACACAGGCATAGACAGATAAACATACAGATTGACATACACGCGTATATACATGCAGGCAGATTGACAGTTACACTAACATATAGAAGGAGAGATAGACAGGCATACATATATATACATATATATATAACTGAAACATTGTTGAAAACAACGTTGAACACGGCTCCTTGGGAAGTTCAATTGCCCTCTGCCCACGACCTCGTTATATGACAATAATGAATGATATTTGAAGGGAACCAGAATTAAATTGACATATTATGTGTAATTTCGTTACACCCAGAATATTATATAATCATGTATTTGAAATGAATTGTTCATTGTAACGTTTACAATGGAACACGTAATATAACATTCTTGATATAATAATAACATACGCGAAAAAAGTCCTCGCCTCGATATTGTTTCATCAAGTTTGAAAATACAGATAGACTAAAGGCATATTTCGTCCCAGCTTCCGCGTGTTGGCGCCTTTAATATGTCATTTGTTAATATACCAATTGTGTTTATTATACAAACGACCTTTCCTGTTTCCAACAAAAATACGTTTTCTGTCACTTCTGAAGCAGACGACTTTTTAAATAAAAAAAAGAAGGCACAATGAGAAAATGATGAGCACTTTCTTCCTTTGCTACACTGTTTTCAGTTTTATTAAATAATTGTTATTTCATTATAGAGAGTTTCCATATCTTTGACTAGATGTTTCAAAGTCTTCAGCTTCATCTTCGTGTCGCAGGGGGTATTAATATGATAGAAGTGGTGTCTGAAATTGTCGGTAAGATTTCCTGCTATTTAATGTACGACAGGATCATCAACTGTATAAGGATAAATAGATCGGTACAGTTATCACTAGTTCGTTTGTTTATGCCGCTTTCAACATCTTTTCGTTTATATATGAGATGTGGTTTCAAACCCAAAACCCCCGGATTGATAGCCCCCACCGTTACCGACTGAGCTATCTAGGATATGTATGCATCATAAGGAAATTAATAAACATAAACGCTATCAAAGACAAAATGATATGTAACATAATATCCCCTATGTGCCACGAACGGCATAGCATAAATACGTGAACAATTACCTCACACTGTATAAAATGAAGGAGACATAAGATGCAACGTTTTGAAAAGAAAAATATATATTCTTTTATAAATGACATACAAATTAAATTTAGGAAAAAAAGAATAGCAGGATTTCACGCCTAGCATATGACTCGAACCAATGACATGTGCACTCTGATTTTTGAAATTCTTAGTTCTTACCAACCAAGCTATCAGGTCGGTTATGTTTTAACCACGCACTTTAACATATTCATAGGTCGAATAATCACACACATGTAGGTAACGGTTGATCAGCCGAATTATAACGAAGACACTTATGATACTGTACCTGTTTGAGTCTCAGATATCATTAAACATAGATTATTAAATTATTGACCTGTTTCGGAATTTTGAGTACAAATATATATTATGGTGGACTATAATATATGAACCCAAATAGCTCAGTCGGTTGAACCGCTGGTTTGTCAATCTACGGTTTGTGGGTTCGAACCCCAGACCGGTCAACATTTCGTAATGTGACAATGATGTTGATGTGACTATGTAATAATATGTGTGGGTGTAGCTGTGCTGTGACTTGGTTTGATGTGATGTGATGTGACAATGATGTTGATGTGATTATGTTATGATATGTGTGGGTGTAGCTGTGTTGTGACTTGGTTCGATGTGACTGTGACTGTGATATGATGTGTGGTGTTGAAGGGTGAGTGTCGGTGGGTGAGTGTCCGTGGGTGAGTGTTGATGGGTGAGTGTCGGTGGGTGAGTGTGTGTGGTTAAGTGTGTGTGGTTGAGTGATGGTGGGTGAGTGATGGTGGGTGAGTGTTGCTGGGTGAGTGTTGATGGGTGAGTGTCGGTGGTTGAGTGTCGGTGGGTGAGTGTCGGTGGGTGAGTGTGTGTGGGTGAGTGTTGGGGGTAAGATGAGTCAGTGTGACTTATGTGCGGGTAAGTTGGTGAGAGGGGGGAGAGACTGATGTTAGTCGCAGTCAATTCAGAGGCCTATTGCTTCAATACGTAATTTTATTTTCACTCGCTTTTCAACAATTCTACGTTAACATGAAGAGAATGTTGCAGTTTCCTAAATATTTTCCAAATTAAACTCAATACTAGAACAATAATTCCATTTTTAAAGATTAATTGTTTTTCTTAGACATTTTCTACTAATATATGTTAAACGACAAGTAGTGCTTATTTTCCAAGATGAACTCTGTGACTTAGGTGACACATAACACTAGCTTTCGGAATATTCGGATGTTGGCCAGGGTCAACAATAGAAATAATTACAAATAGTAAGTTTTGGGTACATTTTGGGGTAAATGGTTGAATTTGATGTTTATAAATGTGAAAAGTAAGCTCTAAGCATGGGATTTAATTTTTCAGTTGGACCCACTTCTCCTTCCGGTTTGAAAACACTGGTTGCAAAGCTAGGCGTGAATTTAGAGGTAAATTTGAATACCAGCTTTCGCGTCCAAAATTGCTTGAAAAGGAGCTGGAAACGTGGTATTTCTGACTGCATCCACAGATTGCCTACTGTTTTGAGAGAATTAGCAGCTGTTTAATTTTACACTAAATCCCTGCGTTTTTGTTGGGTGATTTTTGGAATAAAGGGTCAAATTGATCTTTTTGTCCTACTTTTTTCACCCTATTTCAGACCACTTTTGTGGCCAATTCTTTCCATAATATGGACTGAGACAGACAGACATGTCTTATATGTAATATATACTTAGAAGTTTAATTATTGCAATAGTGTTACTACACTGTCTGATTTGCAATTCCATAATAGACCGGCTTTGTTTACATGAATTCAGATTGGCATACATTCAGAGAAACATGAATACATACAGATATATACACTGAAAAGCATACATGATGATACATACATAGACAGATATAGATACACATAAATAGAAAGATAGACATATCAACACACAGGCAGATTGACAATTACACCAACAGATAACCGGAGAGATAGGCGGACATACATATATATATATGAATAAACATAAAACATAAATACATATAGACATACACTCAGATAGACATAGATTCAAACAGGCAAAACTTTAGAGACACATGCATGAACTCAGATATACATAAATAGTGATATATATACATAGTTATAGACATACATAATGATAGAGACACGGTGATAGACATACATGATTATAGACATACATAGACAGATAGACATACAAATATATAGACAGACAGATATACATACAGATTGACAAACACGCGTATATACATGCATACAGACATACTGGCAGATTAACAATTAAACCAACAGCTAGACGGATATACATATATACATACACAGGCATAGACAGATAAACATACAGATTGACATACACGCGTATATACATGCAGGCAGATTGACAGTTACACTAACATATAGAAGGAGAGATAGACAGGCATACATATATATACATATATATAACTGAAACATTGTTGAAAACAACGTTGAACACGGCTCCTTGGGAAGTTCAATTGCCCTCTGCCCACGACCTCGTTATATGACAATAATGAATGATATTTGAAGGGAACCAGAATTAAATTGACATATTATGTGTAATTTCGTTACACCCAGAATATTATATAATCATGTATTTGAAATGAATTGTTCATTGTAACGTTTACAATGGAACACGTAATATAACATTCTTGATATAATAATAACATACGCGAAAAAAGTCCTCGCCTCGATATTGTTTCATCAAGTTTGAAAATACAGATAGACTAAAGGCATATTTCGTCCCAGCTTCCGCGTGTTGGCGCCTTTAATATGTCATTTGTTAATATACCAATTGTGTTTATTATACAAACGACCTTTCCTGTTTCCAACAAAAATACGTTTTCTGTCACTTCTGAAGCAGACGACTTTTTAAATAAAAAAAAGAAGGCACAATGAGAAAATGATGAGCACTTTCTTCCTTTGCTACACTGTTTTCAGTTTTATTAAATAATTGTTATTTCATTATAGAGAGTTTCCATATCTTTGACTAGATGTTTCAAAGTCTTCAGCTTCATCTTCGTGTCGCAGGGGGTATTAATATGATAGAAGTGGTGTCTGAAATTGTCGGTAAGATTTCCTGCTATTTAATGTACGACAGGATCATCAACTGTATAAGGATAAATAGATCGGTACAGTTATCACTAGTTCGTTTGTTTATGCCGCTTTCAACATCTTTTCGTTTATATATATGAGATGTGGTTTCAAACCCAAAACCCCCGGAGTGATAGCCCCCACCGTTACCGACTGAGCTATCTAGGATATGTATGCATCATAAGGAAATTAATAAACATAAACGCTATCAAAGACAAAATGATATGTAACATAATATCCCCTATGTGCCACGAACGGCATAGCATAAATACGTGAACAATTACCTCACACTGTATAAAATGAAGGAGACATAAGATGCAATTTTTTGAAAAGAAAAAAAATATATATTCTTTTATAAATGACATACAAATTAAATTTAGGAAAAAAAGAATAGCAGGATTTCACGCCTAGCATATGACTCGAACCAATGACATGTGCACTCTGATTTTTGAAATTCTTAGTTCTTACCAACCAAGCTATCAGGTCGGTTATGTTTTAACCACGCACTTTAACATATTCATAGGTCGAATAATCACACACATGTAGGTAACGGTTGATCAGCCGAATTATAACGAAGACACTTATGATACTGTACCTGTTTGAGTCTCAGATATCATTAAACATAGATTATTAAATTATTGACCTGTTTCGGAATTTTGAGTACAAATATATATTATGGTGGACTATAATATATGAACCCAAATAGCTCAGTCGGTTGAACCGCTGGTTTGTCAATCTACGGTTTGTGGGTTCGAACCCCAGACCGGTCAACATTTCGTAATGTGACAATGATGTTGATGTGACTATGTAATAATATGTGTGGGTGTAGCTGTGCTGTGACTTGGTTTGATGTGATGTGATGTGACAATGATGTTGATGTGACTATGTTATGATATGTGTGGGTGTAGCTGTGTTGTGACTTGGTTCGATGTGACTGTGACTGTGATATGATGTGTGGTGTTGAAGGGTGAGTGTCGGTGGGTGAGTGTCCGTGGGTGAGTGTTGATGGGTGAGTGTCGGTGGGTGAGTGTGTGTGGTTGAGTGTTGCTGGGTGAGTGTTGATGGGTGAGTGTCGGTGGTTGAGTGTCGGTGGGTGAGTGTGTGTGGGTGAGTGTTGGGGGTAAGATGAGTCAGTGTGACTTATGTGCGGGTAAGTTGGTGAGAGGGGGGAGAGACTGATGTTAGTCGCAGTCAATTCAGAGGCCTATTGCTTCAATACGTAATTTTATTTTCACTCGCTTTTCAACAATTCTACGTTAACATGAAGAGAATGTTGCAGTTTCCTAAATATTTTCCAAATTAAACTCAATACTAGAACAATAATTCCATTTTTAAAGATTAATTGTTTTTCTTAGACATTTTCTACTAATATATGTTAAACGACAAGTAGTGCTTATTTTCCAAGATGAACTCTGTGACTTAGGTGACACATAACACTAGCTTTCGGAATATTCGGATGTTGGCCAGGGTCAACAATAGAAATAATTACAAATAGTAAGTTTTGGGTACATTTTGGGGTAAATGGTTGAATTTGATGTTTATAAATGTGAAAAGTAAGCTCTAAGCATGGGATTTAATTTTTCAGTTGGACCCACTTCTCCTTCCGGTTTGAAAACACTGGTTGCAAAGCTAGGCGTGAATTTAGAGGTAAATTTGAATACCAGCTTTCGCGTCCAAAATTGCTTGAAAAGGAGCTGGAAACGTGGTATTTCTGACTGCATCCACAGATTGCCTACTGTTTTGAGAGAATTAGCAGCTGTTTAATTTTACACTAAATCCCTGCGTTTTTGTTGGGTGATTTTTGGAATAAAGGGTCAAATTGATCTTTTTGTCCTACTTTTTTCACCCTATTTCAGACCACTTTTGTGGCCAATTCTTTCCATAATATGGACTGAGACAGACAGACATGTCTTATATGTAATATATACTTAGAAGTTTAATTATTGCAATAGTGTTACTACACTGTCTGATTTGCAATTCCATAATAGACCGGCTTTGTTTACATGAATTCAGATTGGCATACATTCAGAGAAACATGAATACATACAGATATATACACTGAAAAGCATACATGATGATACATACATAGACAGATATAGATACACATAAATAGAAAGATAGACATATCAACACACAGGCAGATTGACAATTACACCAACAGATAACCGGAGAGATAGACGGACATACATATATATATATATGAATAAACATAAAACATAAATACATATAGACATACACTCAGATAGACATAGATTCAAACAGGCAAAACTTTAGAGACACATGCATGAACTCAGATATACATAAATAGTGATATACATACATAGTTATAGACAAACATAATGATAGAGACACGGTGATAGACATACATGATTATAGACATACATAGACAGATAGACATACACATATATAGACAGACAGATAGACATACAAATATATAGACAGACAGATATACATACAGATTGACAAACACGCGTATATACATGCATACAGACATACTGGCAGATTAACAATTAAACCAACAGCTATACGGATATACATATATACATACACAGGCATAGACAGATAAACATACAGATTGACATACACGCGTATATACATGCATACAGACATGCAGGCAGATTGACAGTTACACTAACATATAGAAGGAGAGATAGACAGGCATACATATATACATATATATAACTGAAACATTGTTGAAAACAACGTTGAACACGGCTCCTTGGGAAGTTCAATTGCCCTCTGCCCACGACCTCGTTATATGACAATAATGAATGATATTTGAAGGGAACCAGAATTAAATTGACATATTATGTGAAATTTCGTTACACCCAGAATAGTATATAATCATGTATTTGAAATGAATTGTTCATTGTAACGTTTACAATGGAACACGTAATATAACATTCTTGATATAATAATAACATACGCGAAAAAAGTCCTCGCCTCGATATTGTTTCATCAAGTTTGAAAATACAGATAGACTAAAGGCATATTTCGTCCCAGCTTCCGCGTGTTGGCGCCTTTAATATGTCATTTGTTAATATACCAATTGTGTTTATTATACAAACGACTTTTCCTGTTTCCAACAAAAATACGTTTTCTGTCACCTCTGAAGCAGACGACTTTTTAAATAAAAAAAAGAAGGCACAATGAGAAAATGATGAGCACTTTCTACCTTTGCTACACTGTTTTCAGTTTTATTAAATAATTGTTATTTTATTATAGAGAGTTTCCATATCTTTGACTAGATGTTTCAAAGTCTTCAGCTTCATCTTCGTGTCGCAGGGGGGATTAATATGATAGAAGTGGTGTCTGAAATTGTCGGTAAGATTTCCTGCTATTTAATGTACGACAGGATCATGGCCTTTCCCTCATATAGACGCTTTCTGACGCCTCTGCAGCAGACGGCTTTTTTGAAAAACATAGTGACAAAAGAAGAAATTGCACAAAACGTGCAATTTCTCCTTTTGCCACAATGTTTTCCACTTTTCGTCGTAGGTTATCCATTCAATTATGGAGATTTTCTATTTTTTGACAAAATACGTTCAAAGTCGTCTGCTGCAGAATTACCGTATGAGGGAAAGGGTTAATACGATATAGAGAAATAAAATAACATACTAGTTTAACTCTTTCAGCGCCAAAGGCATTATTTAGGTTTTTGCAAATAATACTGATTCAGGTGAGACAGCTCGTAACGAGCTGTCTCACCTGAAATCAGCATTGTTTGCCTTTTAGTTATCAAAAAACCCATGGAAGAGTCTACTTTAAACAATTCGGCGCTAAAAGAGTTAATACGATATAGAGAAATAAAATAACATACTAGTTTAACTCTTTCAGCGCCAAAGGCATTATTTAGGTTTTTGCAAACAATACTGATTCAGGCGAGTCAGCTCGTAACGAGCTGTCTCACCTGAAATCAGCATTGTTTGCCTTTTAGTTATCAAAAAAAACAACATGGAAGAGTCTACTTTAAACAATTCGGCGCTGAAAGAGTTAACACGATATAGAGAATTAAAATAACATACTAGTAACGGGAGCCGACTGTACAGAAACAACACACATCACAAAACACAGAGATGCTTCCACTATACGAGCCATGACTATTGTATGTTAAAACGTGCGGTAAAAATAGATGACACCCTAACCTCATTCACCCTTGAAATGAACCGTATTGACAGACGACGGTCAGTTATAAATTCTATATCACATGTAAACATACGCAACGACGACCTGGTGTTTGATTTCTCCGCTCCAGCGCCTGTAAGCATAATACGAGCCGTCCCACGAGAAAACCAACATTGTGGACTCTGCGTAAAGTATCTACCCGGATCAGCCTAAGCATGCCGCGCAGGCTAACCCGGACAGACACTTTTCGCCTCCTGTGGATTTTCTGTTTCAGGAGTCATTACTCTAGACCTCTATCTCCCTGAGACGGAATGTATCGGCCTGAATCAGTCTGCGCGGACTGCGCAGGCTGATATGGGTCGTTACGATAGAGATTTTAAAGCTATGACAAACTATTTTGGTTTTTATGAAATAAATTAAAAATAATTGATAAATGAAAAACGTTTTTTTGTCCTCTAAATTGAGCTGTCACATAAATGAGTACATACCGTTTACACGATAAGTTTAAAGTTTTGATTGATTTGGGTTTAGAGCCGTTTTCAACAATTGTTCAGTCATATCAAGGCGGCCAGTTCACTAGCTCATGTGTTTCATGGCTTTTATCACATCGGTACTCTACACAACATACTTTCTTAGCAACTGGCTGCTTTTTCACATAGACTGTGAGCCCATTGGTGGAAGTCGAATGGCAGTTATCACATTGACTTTTGTCAAATGCCGGAACAAATGTTGGCCGAGCAGGGGTTCGAATTCACAACCCCCGGATTGACAGCCGATACCGACTGAGAGGTCGGTTTAACTTTTTCAGCGCCAAAAGCAATATTCAGGCAGGTTTTTGCAAACAATACTGATTCAGGCGAGTCAGCTCGTAACGAGATGTCTCACCTGAAATCAACATTGTTTGCCTTTTCGTTATCAAAATAGTCCAAAATTGAATTATATGAGTAATGGAGACGCCCGATTTTGATCATGGAAGAGTCTACTTTAAACAATTCGGCGCTCAAAGAGTTAAGCAGAAATTGGCATTGAATTCATGTTGCGACGGTTGAGTTTACACGGACAATGTATGGCGTACATCTATGTGTTCTGCACAATTCACATACAGACATTTTTAACTATTTTGGTTTTATATTGCCCACTAAAGTTCTGTAGCTTCTGCGGGCTCAATTTCTTTTTGATGAATCTGCCGGGATCTAGTGGTTAGTAGGGGATGGGTATCAGTCTCAGCGTCCCGGGTTCGATCCCTTCTAGCGGCGGTCACGCTGGAGTGCACTTGGGCAAAAGCACACATCAAAGTCTAATACTGGTTTGTCAACTGGTGATCATAGGTACACGTGCTACAACTGGAATACTGTCGCAAACGGCAAAAATAACCCACCACTTATTGTTTTTGCTTACCCTAAATGTGTCATATTTAGTAATACATTGGTGAAGCTGAAACAAAAGAGGGTACACGTCCAGTTACTTCACAGTTTAGGAATATGTAATGCTGAAATAAATGCAGACAGGCAAAGGCTCTACTGACAATGTGCCGTTGCACAGGCTCGCATAGGTATAATATATAATCTCATATTCACTGACTCGCATGGGTCTTATATGTACTCATATTCACTGACTCGCAAAAGTATTATATATTAACTCATATTCACTGATTCGCATGAGTGTAATATGTTCTCATATCACTGGCTCACATAAGTCTAATATGAAGTCACAAAAACTGAATCACATACGTCTAATATGTAGTCACACAAACTGAATCACATAAGTCTAATATGTACTCATATGCATTGGCTCAAATAAGTCCTATATCTACTCATATTCACTGTCTCGCTCTGTCTCATATATAAACTCATAATCAATGAATAGCACAAGTATAATATGTGATCATATTAACTGAATCGCATAACTCTAATATGAGCTCATATTCACTGAATCGCATAAGTCTAATTGTGTACTATTATTCACTGATTTGCATCAGTCTAATATTTGCTCATATTTACTGACTCGGATAAGTCTATTAAATACTCATATTCACTGACTCGCATAAGTCTTATATGTAATCATATGCATTGACTCGCATAAGTCTTATATGTACTCATATTCATTGACTCGCATAAGTCTTATATGTACTCATATTCATTGACTCGCATAAGTCTTATATGTACTCATAATCATTGACTCGCATAAGTCGTATATGTACTCATATTCATTGACTCGCATAAGTCTTATATGTACTCATATTCATTGACTCGCATAAGTCTTATATGTACTTATAATCATTGACTCGCATAAGTCTTATATGTACTCATAATCATTGACTCGCATAAGTCTTATATGTACTCATATTCACTGACTCGCATAAGTCTTATATGTACTCATATTCATTGACTCGCATAAGGCTTATATGTACTCATAATCATTGACTCGCATAAGTCTTATATGTACTCATAATCATTGACTCGCATAAGTCTTATATGTACTCATATTCATTGACTCGCATAAGTCTTATATGTACTCATATTCATTGACTCGCATGAGTCTAATATATTAACTCATTTTCACTGGCTCGCATTTATTTATAAGTGTAATATGCTCTCATATTCACTTGCTCACATGAATCTAATATATGCACTCATATTATTAATCACATCAGTCTATAATGTACTCTTATTCATTGGCTCGCATACGTATTATATGTACTCATATTCATTGGCTCGCATAAGTATTATATGTACTCATATTCACTGACTCGCATTAGTCTCATATTCACTGAATAAATGATTTGATTTTGTTTACCTTGTGCAAAGTTAACTATTTGGCGTGCAGCTATTGCCTTTGACTTATCCATTTGTTTTAAAAAAGGGACCAAGGACCAAGGGTTATATTAACTATTTATTTAGTAGGTCTATAATTGAGTGTCCAAAAAAACATGTAAACACTTGTCGCAAAAGGGGAGTGATCATTGCTGGAAATTAGCAGTATAAGGGTTATTACCAGTATAAGATAGATAGTACGATGATGATAATGCGACAGTACGATGATGATAAAGCGACAGTACGATGATGATAACGCGACAGTACGATGATGAAAACACGACAGTACGATGATAATAACGCGACAGTACGATGATGAAAACGCGACAGTACGATGGTGATAACACGACAGTACGATGATGAAAACGCGACAGTACGATGATGAAAACGCGACAGTACGATGATGATAACGTGATAGTACGATGATGATAACGCAACATTATACGATGATGATAACGCGACGGTACGATGATGATAACACGACAGTATGATGGTGATAACGCGACAGTACGATGATGAAAACGCGACAGTACGATGATGATAACGCGACAGTACGATGATGATAACGCGACAGTACGATGATGATAACGCGACAGTACGATGATGAAAACGCGACAGTACGATGATGATAACGCGACAGTACGATGATGATAACGCGACAGTACGATGATGATAACGCGACAGTACGAGGATGATAACGCGACAGTACGATGATGATAACGCGACAGTACGATGATGATAACGCGACAGTACGATGATGATAACGCGACAGTACGATGATGAAAACGCGACAGTACGATGATGATAACGCGACAGTACGATGATGATAACGCGACAGTACGATGATGAAAACGCGACAGTACGATAACGAAAACGCGACAGTACGATACTACGATATTACGATGGTGAAAACGCGACAGTACTATGGTGAAAACACGATAGTATATCGCATCATCATCATCGTACTGTCGTATTATCGCGTTTTCGTTATCGTACTGTCGCGTTATCATCATCGTACTGTCGCGTTTTCACCATCGTATTTCGTATTATTACACCTCAATTTCATTGTACATATAAAACTCCCATTGACAAAAAGTTGCTATTTTTACTGTCAAGACAAATGTACCACGTGACCATGCGACAGTTTTTGTACTGTCTCACGGCGGTATGCACATTTTTTACTGTCTCACGTCCGTATGCAAATTTGTTTACTGGTAGGTAGGATGTTAATGAAACTCATTAAAACTAGACATGTAGAGCGCTTGTACTATGAAACATTTTACAGATCATAAAATAATTATAATTTTATTATTTATTATTTTATTAGTTTTTGGTATAATAAAATAAATAACAAATTGCTTTGAATTGGACAGTAGTATTCAAAGCAATGTGTTATTTATATACTGTCGCGTTATCATCATCGTACTATCGTGTTTTCATCATCGTACTGTCGAGTATCGCGTTTCAGATCAACACATTCACAGGCGATGGCCCTAATGGTATTCCGTACAAAACAATTTCAAAGTCGTCGGCTGTAGTTTTGTTCAGTGCGAGAAGGTGATCATAAATCCTTGACCTTACAGACAAATGTACTTGTCAAATAACACTAATACAATACATTTATTAGAGCAGGACCGCCAGATCACGTCCCAGAGTGTATACGAGTCACGCAATATAGGTCAACGGTAATGCGATCTTTGATCGAATAATTATATTTACCACCTATTCAAGTGATCCAGCTAGGGGCTATATATAGCAAAAGAATGTTGTAAACCCCTTTCCCACATGCAGAACGCGTCTGTTGCGATCGACGTATTGTGACAAAAGAAGATATTGTCCATAATGCTAAACAATAATAAGCGCGTCCTTAAACTGTACACGTTGACATTTTTTTTTTACAGTGTAGTTCAGATAAGCCTGTACATCTGCTACGTCGTATTTTTACGTTTTTTCGGAGTATTTTATGCCGCATTTAACACTTGTTAAATTATATTATGGTGATATCTGGGTAAGTTATTAGTTCTACTGGTCAATTTATCCTGACACCAGCCGTTCAATCGTAATGCTAACCCACAATACTGAGCGCCAAGGAGGAAAATACTACCATTTTTAAAATCTTTGGAATGACCGACCGGAGATCGAACTCGCGACCTACCGCACGCGAGGTGAACTGTCTACCGCTACAAAACTATCAGGTTCTACACACATTGATATAATCATCTGAATATTCCACTTTTCTTCCCAGATATCTTTTTTAAATGTATGCTCAAAATGTGTTGTATATATATGTATGTTGGAAGAGACAGTAACACGAGAGCTGTGTAAGACTGACATTAAAGTTGTGCGAATTTGCCTGCATGTTTGTGCAGGTCACACTGGATATACAATGGTTGCGAACCTTATTCGAAGATCGTAAGAGCTGAATAAGTTTATGAGCCGTCCCGCGAGAAAACCAACATTGTGGATTCTGCGAAAAGTATCGACACAGATCAGCATAAGCATGCCGCGCAGGCTTACCCGGATAGACACTTTTTGCCTCCTGTGGATTTTCTGTTTCAGAAATTGTTACACTTTACCTCTTTCCCCCTGAGACGAAATGTGTAGGCCTGGATTAACCTGCGCAGACTGCGCATGCTGATCTGGGTCGATACATTACGCAGAGGCCATAACGTTGATTTTCTCGCGGGACGGCTCAATTATGTCAATTTCATAAGATTATTTTCGGATAAATATATATAATAATAATCATTCAATATTGTTTTTTTATTATCAGAAATCGAGGTAATTACCGTGTAGTCTCGGAAGAAATCAATGTGACGTATTTATCGATCTATCGATTTGGGTTTGTATACCCTCACGCTCGATTATGTGTAGCCATTCAACGAGCATATCGAGGGATTGGCGTGAAACGGTTGTAACTTTTAAAATTATACATATTATTAGAAACAAAATTTTATATTTTTAACACAAAACATGTTGAGGCCCCATTATCAATAATACATTTAAAAAATAAACTTAAAAGAACATATAAAGTACTAGAAAGTCTTGCAATAAACAATGAAAACCTAGAAATGTTTGAAAAAGAATGCGCGGAACCCATATTATAATATTCTACGAAATGCTATCTAAATAAAAATGTGAATCAAAACTATTAACCCTGACTAAAATTGATCGTGTTATACATGTATTGGATATTTATTCCAAATTTATAAAGAATAGTGACCTTGATTGATGGAGAGAGCAGATTCAATTTTTTGTTTTTCAAAGATTCAGCTACCATAAGTAACCTTGATAATTGATTAGTTGCCCACTGTATGAGAGAATAAGGAATGAGAGAATTGTAAATAATATGTAAAATCTGTACAGTATGCGATGGGTAGACCCCGACCCATAACATACTTATTTACAGGGAAATAAATGGGTTACCAATGGTAATTGAAAAAAAAAAAAAAAAAAAAAAAAAAATCCTTGGTTTAGGGGCAATCTTGACCCTTTTGTAAACAATGCAAATTTAGGTGCCATTCAAAACGAGCAATGGCACCTAAATTTCCATTGTTTACCAAAAAAATGATTTAACGCTTATAAAGACTTTATGGCAAGGTGATTAACTTTGGTAAAAAACTATCAATTTTAGTTACAACCGTTTCACGCCAAGCCCACGATACTCAATGCCACGTAATCGTGATATAAAGACTATAAAGGCACCGCTCCATTCGAACATGGGGTGCTACGTCATTTCAGCACGATACAGTATTATAGTTAACCCCCACCCCGTCTGTCTCCCCTACTCCCTCCCCAACCTTTCCCCCCCCCCCACCCATCTTCCCTCCCCGCCTTCCACCCTTTCCAGCACACAAACACACTACACGGAAGACGACTTTTGAAAGTATTTAGTAAAATAAAATGGAACATTTCTATAAATGGAAGTATTATAAGTGAATAGTGTTGAAGACATTGTGGCAAAAGGAGAAATTGATCTCTTTACAAAGTAAACAACCCAGTACTAGGCTAGAAAATGTGCCTTGCCCAAGGGCACTCCACCATGGACGAGGTGCCGCGACTGGGGATCCAACCCGGGACACCCGGTTTCGAAATCCCCGACGCTAACCACTCGACCACAGCGGATAAATCAGTTAATACAATCAGGGACACTATATTACAATATGTAATATAGTGTCCCTTAAACATTTTTTTTTTTTCAAACATATTACAGAGTTTTTCTTTAAAATAATAATGTTGGTTGCTCCCTATTCGATTACGTCGCCCCATGGTACACAAGTTAAACCTATTCAACACTGATGACACCGCGTTTCCACGCGGCGTCTATGAACCGAATTAGCGAGATATCATATTTAAGTTAACCTAGTTCCCGATATAAAGAACATTTTATTTTGTTTATGATATGCGATACGTTAACCGAGTACCCTATTTAAACACATGTACAGGTTTGGATGTCTTTTGTTCATGATATGCGAAACCATCGGGTCATAGAAACACGTACATTTAAAAGTCCATTAATGCTCGAATACCTGTGACCTTGAACTCTTTTAGCGCCAAAGGCAATATTGAGGTTTTTGCAAACAATACAGATTCAGTTGAGCCAGCTCGTGACGAGCTGTCTCACCTGAAATCAGTATTGTTCGCCTTTTATCTATTAAAATAGTCCAACACTTTTATTACATAAGAAATGGAGTCGTCTGATCTTGAACATGGACGAGTTTACTTTTAACAATTCGGTGCTGAAAGAGTTAATGGCAATTCCTCCTTTTGCTCCCATGTTATCAAAAGTAATCCGCTGTAGATGCGTCAACATGTGACTATAAATTTATATGGGAAAGTGGAGCTACAATTATCAAAAAATAACGTAATTGAGTCTTCTTAGTATATATGAGCCGAGAACGCCTGTGCCTTTGTATATGATTAACATAGAAAGTCAGCTTTTAACATGTGTAAGGTGTGTCTAAACACTTGCCTAAGATGTTCTTTCAATGCCCGATAATATAACAAGTTATCAATAATCCCTCTGCCTAACGCGTCTCTGAATATACCAAATATGAGATTTACTAAAATATGAAATGACCAACGGCTTTTTGTTAACTTTGACTCTGGCATAATTCACAAAGTTGCTGCTGTATCAAGGTGTGTGCAATTAGCGCGTAGATCGTAGATCGAAGATCAACCATTTAAAACAATCATATTCATAATTTGTTTATCTGGGTCGTAGATTGTAGCTCAACCATTCAAAACTCACAGATAATTGGTTGACCTGGGTCATATATCGTAGCTAAACCACTCAAACCACCTGGCAGCTCGGTTGATCTAGCTCATAGTTCAAATACATATCGATTTTGGTTGATCTGGATCGTATATTGTAGCTCAACCATTCAAAACGCATAAAGAGTTGTTTGATCTAGGTCGAAGATCCTAACTCAACCATTCAATACTTATAGA
Source organism: Serripes groenlandicus (assembly GCA_031761405.1). NCBI lineage: Eukaryota > Metazoa > Mollusca > Bivalvia > Cardiida > Cardiidae > Serripes > Serripes groenlandicus. The sequence goes on along the minus strand of JASEVX010000230.1, from coordinate 246,854 downwards.
GTATTGGTTGATCTGAGTCGTAGATCGTAGCTAAACTACTCAGAACAAATAGCGAATTGGTTGATCTTGGTCGTAAATCGTAATTAAAACTTTTAAAACACATATATAATTGATTGACCTTGGTCGTAGATCGTTAGTGAACCACTCAAAAAACGTAGCGAATTGGTTCATCTGGGTCGTAGATCGTAGCTTAACCTTTCACAACTCATAGATAATTGGTCGACCTGGGTCATAGATCGTAGCTAAACCTTCCAAAACACTTAACGAATTGGTTGATCTGGGTCGTAGAATGTGGCTGATCCGGGTCGTAGATCGTAGTTCAAGGACTCAAATATATAACACATTTGTTGAATCGGAATCGTAAAACGTAGCTCAACCATTCAAAACACATAGAGAACTGGTTTGTCTGGGTCGTAGATCGAAACTAAAAGCATACATAGTTGGTTGACATAGGTCGTAGCTTAACAATTCAAAACTCACAGCGAATTTGTTGATATGGGTCGTAGATCGTAGCGCAACTATTCCAAACACATAGCGAATTCGTTGATCAGTGTCGTAGATCGCAGATCAACCACTGAAAAAATATACATAGGTGGTTGTCCTGGGTCGTAGAACGTATCTCAACAACTCAAAACACATAGCGAATTGGTTGATCTGGGTCTTAGATCGTAGCTCAACCACTGAAAAACTTACATTATGACATGACATTGGTCGTAGATCGTAGCTCAACCACTCAAAACAGATATCGGATTGGTTGATCTTGATCGTAGATTGTAGCTCATCCACTTAAAATACATAGCGAATTGGTTGAACTGGGTCATAGATCGTAGATCATCCACTTAAAACACATAGCGAATTGGTTGAACTCGGTCATAGATCGTAGCTCATCCACTTAAAACACATAGCGAATTGGTTGAACTCGGTCATAGATCGTAGATCATCCACTTAAAACACATAGCGAATTGGTTGAACTCGGTCATAGATCGTAGATCATCCACTTAAAACACATAGCGAATTGGTTGAACTAGGTCATAGATCGTAGATCATCCACTTAAAACACATAGCGTATTGGTTGAGCTGGGTCATAGATCGTAGATCATCCACTTAAAACACATAGCGAATTGGTTGAACTGGGTCATAGATCGTAGCTCATCCACTTAAAACACATAGCGAATTGGTTGAACTGGGTCATAGATCGTAGCTCAAGCTCTGAAAAACATACATAGTTGGTTGACCTGTCTCGTAGATGGTGTTAATGTCCACTGTCTAATATTGGAACTAGATATTCGAATTTGCTTTAGAAACAGCATGACATGATACATGTTATAGGAATACCGACCCTCGTAAAGTTGACACAGTCTGGTTTTGGTCATTCATGTACTGTGTAAATATCATGTTTAGTCCGGTTCAATTGAGAAACAATTAAACCAGACTGTTGCGGTCGAAACAATTTTAACGGATGTTAACCGTACAGTCGACAAAAACAAAATATGTACGCACTGTAAAATAGTTCACCAATTCGTTTTGAAAACTCAAAATAGGCAAATGTCATTTGTGAATAACTTCGTAATTACGCAGTAACTGTTGAAAATACGCCTCTGGAAACACACCTATTGATAGCTTTGATTCAGTAGATAATTTTGCATGTTAAACTAAATTCGGTTACTTCCGAGAGATGCACGTAGACAGCCGGGTCAGTTAAGCAGACGAATCCGATGTCAAGCCTTATTTTCGCTTTCCCTCTGGGTTAAATGAATATCCCACCGAAAAATATACAATATGCTTGTTGTTTTTTTTACAAAGGAATATAAGTTACATTTATGCAGGCACTCAAACACATAGGAATTTATAATTCATTCAGCGGAGCAAAGCGATATCAATTTGTTGTCTCTTTAAAGTGTCATGAAGAAAAGGCACTTTTGTTTGTTTTCTGAAATCTGACTTTGAGTAAAATGCCTCAACTGTAACATTCAGATTCCAAGACAATTTAGTTCAAATGTTCCCTGAGTGACCCTCTACAAGGTTTGCTTAAGCGGTTTTGATATGTTAAAAAACATGGCAGCCAGACGGCATCCGAAAAGAGACAAAATGACAAAACTTAATAGTTCCTTTTCTATTCAAGCTTTTGTCTGATTTCAAGATACATTTGTAATGTGTTCAAGCCATATTGATTGGTTTGAAAAGATAGCTGCCATGCGCTGAAATGAACATTTAGCTTTAAACAAATCTTCTCCCAAACTATTGGACTGATATTAATCAAACTTCATGGGAATGTAACTTAGGTGGTCCTCTTACAAAATAATCAAAGATTTAATATCATAACACATGTCCTTCATTGATATGTTTCATTTGCAGTGTCCATTCCTAGCAGTTTCATTCACGCTCTTGATTAAATTTTCTTCGATATTAGTAGTTACACATATGCACCATAGCTATCACTCAGGTGATCGGTCCAAGGCCACGCTTGCCCTCTGTTTTGGAGATGCAAAGATATTTTTTACATTATTACATTGTTTATGGTTTAGACCTTTTTATATTAATCTGTTCATTGTTAAACAAATTTTCTGTCAAAATAGAAGCTTGCTATCATTTTTGTTTACAGACACTTAAAGTAAAGTATAATACTGGAGATGAACAACCAGAAAATCATTCAAAACACAACTGTGTTGGTAGATTACACTTCTAAGTTTACTGTTATCATTCAAAACAATAATAGATTGTATTAATATATTGCATACCCTGAATGCATCAGTTGGTTCAGTACAGTCAATACATAGGAAGACACTGTACTGTCATGATTGTTTCTGTTGGGATTTCCGTAGAGCTTTTGGGTAATATGATAATTAAAAAAGACTTATGTGGAACCGAATGATATATTCAGAGTTGGGATCAATTAATTTTCGCAAGATCAACACGAATTTATGATCTTTGAAAGATTTCATTTTGGCCTGTTGCATCATAACTTCTCTGTCATGGTGGTGATTTTCTTTAGATAAATATTTCTATATACACTTCTGCTTTTCCTCTTAACCGATCACAATTCTACCTTAAGTACTTTCTGCACTTTGATTATATCGATGGTGCTACAGCTTGTATAAGAGATGTAGTTATTGCATCCACGAGCGAAGCTATCACTATTTAAGAGTTGCTATGACATTAAGGGGATATGATGTACTTTTGAAAGCAAAGCGATTTAGTACTTACGGATTCTACTGTTGCAGCTATATATGTTTTGCTATTACTTTGACAGAAAAGCACGGTGAATCTATACTGTTACACTACTTGTGCTTCATCTGATGAACTGAAAACAGTTAATTGAAACAGTTACCCTTACCTCGTTATGCGCGCTTAATACGCGCTTAATACAACATCAGCTAACATAGCTATACTTTATTTTAATCAACATTAACTATCAATGTAGACCAAGATCAGTTAACTCTGCTATACTTAACGTTAATCAACAATGACAAACACTGTAGACCAATATCAGCTCACTCTGCTATACTATACATGAATCATTATTAACGTACAATGTAGACCAAGATCAGCTAACTATGCTATTTAAAATATTATTAAATAAAGAAAATAGGAAACCACCTCTATATTATTACCTTGGGGATAGGTATTCTCAGGTATTACATACCCGATTAAGAACACAATGTAGTGGACTCAACCATCATCTTTTTCTCAGGAATATTGTTGATTATCCCCTTTGTGCATGTGGACAAATTGAAAATACATTACATTACCTACTTGAATGTCCCCGCTATAACGATAGGAGACATGGCATGCTAAGAGAACTTCCTCAAAACATTAGGCTTGATACGTTGTTATACGGAAATCCAAACTCATCAATCGAAGAAAATAATGCTATTTTTGAATCAGTCCAACAATTTATAATCGGAACCAAAAGGTTTAGCTCACGATAATTCACCCTTTTCCTTAATTGCTTTTTTGTTAACTTGCAACTTTTTAAGTATCTTTTTATGTTATATTTTATTTGGTATGGATAATCGACATATATACATTAACTAGCCTCCCATACGCGCACCACCCTCCTTTGTCTATTTCTGCTCTCTTTACATCTATCTCTTTCTTCCTCTTTCTCCTTCCTTGCTCTCTCTCTCCACTCTCTTTTATGTATCTGTTTCTTGTATTATAAATTACAAAGCTTAAGTAAGCTGATATTTTCTGCACATGTTAAATATTCACCGTGCTTCCTGTAAATTAATCTTTATTGGAGAGGACCTTCAATAAGCTATGAGCTTTCAGTCCAATCCATTTCTCCATTGTATATTTCTTGATGTAACCTACTATGTAAAAATATATGAGAATTAAATATGTTTAAACTAACTATGCTATAACTTTACGTTAATGCATTTTATCTAACACTGTAGACCAAGATTAGCTCTATATGCTATACTTAACTTTAATCAACATTAACTAATACAGTAGACCAACTTAGCTTACTCTGCCGCTATAATTTACGTTATTCAACATTAACTAACAATGTAGACCAAGATTAGCTCACTCTGCTATACTTTACGTTAATCTACAGTAACAAACAATGAAGACCAAGATCAGTTCAATCGGCTATACTTTACGTCAATCGACAAAACAAACATTTGAGTTAATCAACATTAACGGACAATGGAGACCACGATCAGCTAACTATGCTATACTTTACGTTGATCAACAAAACAAACAATGTAGAACAAGATCAGCTCACTATGCTATACTTTACGTTTATCAACATTAACGGACAATGTAGAACAAGATTAGCTAATTATGCTTTACTTAACGTTATTCAACAATAACTAACAATGTAGACCAAGATTAGCTCACTATGCTATACTTTACGTTAATCAACATTAACTAACAATGTAGACCACGATTAACAGACTCTGCTATACTTTACGTTAATCAACATAAACAAACATTGTAGACCAAGATTAGCTCACTCTGCTATACTTTACGTTATTCAACATTAACTAACAATGTAGACCAAGATCAGCTCACTCTGCTATACTTTACGTTAATCAACATTAACTAACACTGTAGACCAAGATTAGCTAACTATGCTATATTTTACGTTAATCAACATTAACTAACACTGTAGACCAAGATTAGCTAACTATGCTATACTTTACGTTAATCTACATTAACTAACAATGTAGACCAAGATTAGCTCACTCTGCTATGCTTTATAATGGGACGTTCTCAACGCCAATCTGAGTACCTCGATCAAACTCGATCATGCGGTCGTACAATGATCTCTCTCGGTCTGCCGGGGGGTCCCGTCCGGTATGCAGCGGTCTGCCGGGGGGTCCCGTCCGGTATGCAGCGGTCTGCCGGGGGGTCCCGCCCGGTATGCAGCGGTCTGCCGGGAGGTCCCGCCCGGTATGCAGCGGTCTGCCGGGGGGTCCCGCCCGGTATGCAGCGGTCTGCCGGGGGGACCCGTTCGGTATGCAGTGGTCTACCGGGGGGTCCCGTCCGGTATGCAGCGGTCTACCGTGTTAGGTAGCGGTCGGGGTTTCAACACGGATTTGTTTGACATGTCAAAAAAGTCCGTGTAGCGCTCGAAAAGCCAGGCGGTCTGGAAGCGGTCTGAAATACATCTTGTAGCGCTCTGGTTAACTCGTGTATACTCGTGTACAGTTCATCGGGAAGACATCTAGTCACATATGTTGCTGATTACTCGTGTACAAGGTGTAGTTCGTTGGGAAAACATCTAGTCACATATAGGTTTGCTGAGTTTAATAATTTCCATGATGTTGCTTCTTCGATAGTCTTTGGTCAACTGAATACCGAACACAATACTACAGTTTTATACTTTTATACCTAGTCTGCAGATATCGTGCAGCGATCGTGCCCGATCGTACATGGTCGAGTATCAGTCGGGTAGAGGTCAGGTAGAGGTCGAAGAAAAGTCGGGCTGGTCGTGTTGGTCGTGTTGGTCGAGTAGACATCGGGAAGGGGTCGGAAATGTCGAGTATAGGTCGAGTAGAAGTTGGGATGTGTGTCGGCAAGTGGTCATGAAGTAGTCTGGAAGGGTCTTAAGTTGATCTAGTATGGTCCACTAAAGGTCTGGCAGAGGTCCCCTTCGGTTGTGTAGACCCCCGACCAAACACCTGGTTTGAGCTTGGTCGAGGAATTTGGCCGGTCGAGTAGATCGAGGTACTCAGATCGGCGGTGAGAACGCACCATTACGTTAATCAACATTAACTAACACTGTATACCAAGATTAGCTCACTCTGCTATAAGTTACGTTAATCAACATTAACTAACACTGTATACCAAGATTAGCTCACTCTGCTATAAGTTACGTTAATCAACATTAACTAACCATGAAGACCAAGATTAGCTCACTCTGCCATACTTTACGTCAATCAACAATACCAAACACTGTAGACCAAGATCAGCTCACTCTGCTATACTTTACGTTAATCAACATTAACTAACAATGTAGACCAAGATTAGCTCACTCTGCTATACTTTACGTTAATCAACATTAACTAACAATGTAGACCAAGATTAGCTCACTAAGCTATAATTTACGTTAATCAACATTAACTATCAATGTAGACCAAGATTAGCTCACTCTGCTATACTTTACGTTAATCTACATTAACTAACAATGTAGACCAAGATTAGCTCACTCTGCTATGCTTTACGTTAATCTACATTAACTAACAATGTAGACCAAGATTAGCTCACTCTGCTATACTTTACGTTAATCAACATTAACTAACAATGTAGACCAAGATTAGCTCACTCTGCTATACTTTACGTTAATCAACATTAACTAACAATGTAGACCAAGATTAGCTCACTCTGCTATACTTTACGTTAATCAACATTAACTAACAATGTAGACCAAGATTAGCTCACTCTGCTATGCTTTACGTTAATCTACATTAACTAACAATGTAGATCAAGATTAGCTCACTCTGCTATGCTTTACGTTAATCTACATTAACTAATAATGTAGACCAAGATCAGCTCACTCTGCTATACTTTACAATAATCAACATTAACTAACAATGTAGACCAAGATCAGCTCACTCTGCTATACTTTACAATAATCAACATTAACTAACAATGCAGACCAAGATTAGCTCTCTCTGCTATACTTTACGTTAATCAACATTAACTAACCATGTAGACCAAGATCAGCTCACTCTGCTAAACTTTACGTTAATCAACATTAACTAACAATGTAGATCAAGATCAGCTCACTATGCTAAACTTTACGTTAATCAACATTAACTAACAATGTAGATCAAGATTAGCCCACTCTGCTATACTTTACGTTAATCAACATTAACTAACAATGTAGACAAAGATTAACACACTCTGCTATACTTTACGTTAATCAGCAATAACAAACACTGTAGACCAAGATTAACACACTCTGCTATACTTTACGTTAATCTACATTAACTAACAATGTAGACCAAGATACATATTTCCCCTACTTCTCCAACCTTCCAGCCCTCTTCAAACATGAGTAAGTCCGTTTGATTTAACCCAGGAGGATAACGTATCTTGTAGTATGGTGGCATCTGAAGGCCTACTGTTACATTCATTTTACATAATCGCCCTTTTTGCTGTTTTGTTACAAGTCCACCAACTGTTTCACAACTAAATAGAATATTATGTACACTTAAAAAGCAAAATGGCAACAAAAGATGTTATTACAATCGTTTACCTTCTCCATTGATTGATTGATTTGATTTGATTGATTTGATTGATAGATTGATTGATTGATTGATTGATGACTGATTTATTGATTGATTGGTTGATTGATTGATTTGATTGATTGATGACTGATTTATTGATTGATTTGATTGATTGATGACTGATTTATTGATTGATTGGTTGATTGATTGATTTGATTGATTGATTGATTGATTGAGTGATGACTGATTTATTTATTGATTGATTGATTGGGGCATAACATCGTTTTCAGCCATTTTTCAGTTCACCTACTCGCGTGTTTCCTAGCTTTCTAACAGCAGTACTCCTCACAACACACTTTCCACGCAACTGGCTGCTTTTCCACATAGACTGTTAGCCCTTTGGTGAAAGACGAATGACGCTTGTCATAGTGACTTTTGTCAAACGTCGGAAAGTCGGAAAGAATGTTGGCAGAGCTGGGATTCGAAAACACAATCCCCTGGATTGACAGCCCCCGTCGCTACCGACTGAGCTACCGGGGCTCGGCTTACCTTTTCAAAGTCTTAAGTCAAATTTGGGGCATAACTGCATAACGAGGCTTGAATAAGTTATCCTTACGCAAGGCTTTGAAAAGAACAATCCCTGTGAACATTCTCTATAACATGATGTCGTAATTATTGAACGGAGATCAAAACATTGTGTTAAACGGAGAAATTTCTCATGTGTAATTTCTCATTTTGACACAATTTTTTCAAAATCCGTAGGCTGCAGTGGCGCCAGAAAGCGTCTTTATTTGAATAGGGTGTAATTGACTCAGCATGATAAAGGTAAATGCTATAGTGGTCAATAGCTTTTCTTCTTGCAATTTCTTCAAAATTGAAAGCCTACGAAAACTCTATGAACAAAGGTAAATTTGGATTAGGAAAACACAATTAACAATATTAAAATGAAACCTTATATTTTATTTTGATGAACGTGAGCAACTTTATATCACAGACTTATTTTAATAAATAGGATATGTTTTTTAAACAGTTTCGTGCTTTTATTAGTAACAGCCAGCTCGTCGATGTCGTAATTTCCGGATTGGATCTGGTACCCCTGTCTCACTTGCTGTATCACCTTGCAGCACGTGTAAAGTTGTAACCTCGTCGAAGCGATATTCAGCACTAAAGATTGCATTCACAATTCTCCATGAATAACAGCCACACCATTTCAGTAGCTTTGATAGTCCTAAAAGTAGATATTTACGAAATAAAAAGGTATATCGGTATGAGTCTTAACCCTTTCTCACACATCGACGCTTTCTGACACATCTGCAGCAGCCGACTTTTGAAAACATTGAGACAAAAAGAGAATTTGCTTACAATGAGCAATTTCTCCTTTTTGACACAATGTTTACAACTCTATTCAATAACTATTTTTTTTTTCATTTACAGTCAGAATGTTTTGCGCATGTATGCAATAGCATATTTCTTTAGTGTCAATGAGTACCAGTGCATGTCCATTTGACCTAGCGGTGTACATTTGTAGTCGATTGTCATGTCTAGGTTTCACATGCATTTAATTTGCGCAATGTTCCCGCAATTTCGTGAACTATTCGAAATTTGAGCACGTGCCAATTTGGAAGACATGGTATTAACTATTTGCCACGCTTGTTAAGTGTTGACGGTGGTGCGTGCCACGTAAAGACACATATTGAGACGCCCTTATATGGACAGTGGTGTAAATGTCAACGTCTGTTAACCTTATAAATAGATGAATTCGATATTTGTTCTCCGACGTAGACACTTTAAATGTCATCGTCTGTTAACCATATAAACAGATGAATTCGATATTTGTTCTCCGACGTAGACACTTTAAATGTCATCATCTGTTAACCATATAAACAGATGAATTCGATATTTGTTCTCCGACGTAGACACTTTAAATGTCATCGTCTGTTAACCATATAAACAGATGAATTCGATATTTGTTCTCCGACGTAGACACTTTAAATGTCATCGTCTGTTAACCATATAAACAGATGAATTCGATATTTGTTCTCCGACGTAGACACTTTAAATGTCATCGTCTGTTAACCATATAAACAGATGAATTCGATATTTGTTCTCCGACGTAGACACTTTAAATGTCATCGTCTGTTAACCATATAAACAGATGAATTCGATATTTGTTCTCCGACGTAGACACTTTAAATGTCATCGTCTGTTAACCATATAAACAGATGAATTCGATATTTGTTCTCCGACGTAGACACTTTAAATGTCATCATCTGTTAACCATATAAACAGATGAATTCGATATTTGTTCTCCGACGTAGACACTTTAAATGTCATCATCTGTTAACCATATAAACAGATGAATTCGATATTTGTTCTCCGACGTAGACACTTTAAATGTCATCATCTGTTAACCATATAAACAGATGAATTCGATATTTGTTCTCCGACGAAGACACTTTATATGTCATCGTCTGTTAACCATATAAACAGATGAATTCGATATTTGTTCTCAGACGTAGACACTTTGCTTAATTGATTGAATGACTGTGAGTTTACACCGTTTTCAACAGTTGTTCAGTCATCTCCGACTGGCAAATCACCCACCCATGTGATTCCTGGCTTTCTCAAAACAGTACTCCACACAACTGACTGTTTTGTCCACAAAGACGGTTGGCCTATTGCTGGATGAATGACGCTTATCGTTGATTTTTTTTTCAATTGTCAAAAAGAATGTTTACCCAATTGGGGTTCGAACTCTACACCCCTTGATTGACATTCGGAATTTAGACAATCTTATCATTGCATCATGTCAGCGTTAGAAGATAAGTTGATTTTATGATATTACTACTGGACGAGGAACAGTGTAGACCATGCTCATACTGCACTTATGCAAGTACTGACCTGTATCTACATTTTGTCCTTAATGTTTTCCTGCCATGTGGCTCAATTATTACATGTGTACGTACTTTTTATATGTCCTTCCTTCCGCGCGCTTTTGTCAATTCTCATACAAGGCAGAATGAACTGTGGGTAAATGTCTTCTAGCCTCACATTGGTATCATCTCGTAGAGTCACGTAGTCGTCGAGATCGTTTGTGAAAAGAGATTCATTTGATGAACTGACACGCTGATAGACCATGAATTTTGGTGTAAGTGGATATGTGTTTCTCTTAAACCGTTTGTTGTCATGAGCGAATGAGCATTCGGCAGTGTTGTCGTTCTTGTTTTCGAAACCGACCTGTAACGATACAATACATTTTTTTATAAGGATTTCTAATGTATGGTTTCAGTTAACACTTTAGTGAACCTTTGCATCTAATCACATTATTGGTGTATGCCTTATGTTATGTAAGGAGTAGGCAACTCAATGACAAAAGGGCTCCGTCATTATTGGTGTATGCCTTATGTTATGTAAGGGGTATGTAACTCCAGAAAAAAGCGCGCCTTCATTATTGGTGTATGCCTTATGTTATGTAATGGTAGGTAGCTCCAGACAAAAGGGCGCCGCAATTATTGGTTTATACGTTATGTTATGTAAGGGGTAGGCAACTCAATGACAAAAGGGCGCCGTCATTATTGGTGTATGCGTTATGTTATGTAAGGGATAGGCAACTCCAGACAAAAGCGCGCCGTCATTATTGGTGTATACGTTATGTTATGTAAGGAGTAGGCAACTCAATGACAAAAGGGCGCCGTCATTGTTGGTGTATGCATTATGTAATGTAAGGTATAGGGCGTCGCCATTATTGGTGTTTGCCTTATGTTATGTAAAGGGTAGGGCGTCGCCATTATTGGTGTTTGCCTTATGTTATGTAAGGGGTAGGGCGTCGCCATTATTGGTGTTTGCCTTATGTTATGTAAGGGGTAGGGCGTCGCCATTATTGGTGTTTGCCTTATGTTATGTAAGGGGTAGGGCGTCGCCATTATTGGTGTTTGCATTATGTAATGTAAGGGGTAGGGCGTCGCCATTATTGGTGTTTGCCTTATGTTATGTAAGGGGTAGGGCGTCGCCATTATTGGTGTTTGCCGTATGTTATGTAAGGTGTAGACAAAAGGGCGCCACAATTATTGGTGTATGCATTATGTAATATAAGGTGTAGGGCGTCACCATTATTGGTGTATGCCTTATGTAATGTAAGGTGTAGATAACTCAAGACAAAAGGGCGCCACAATTATTGGTGTATGCATTATGTTATATAAGGGGTAGGTAACTCAAGGCAAAAGGGCGCCGTCATTATTGGTGTATGCATTTTGTAATGTAAGTGGTAGAGCGCCGCTACTATAGATGTATGCATTTTGTAATGTAAGGGGTAGAGCGCCGCTACTATTGGTGTATGCATTTTGTAATGTAAGGGGTAGAGCGCCGCTACTATTGATGTATGCCTTATGTAATGTAAGGGGTAGAGCGCCGCTACTATTGGTGTATGCATTTTGTAATGTAAGGGGTAGAGCGCCGCTACTATAGATGTATGCCTTATGTAATGTAAGGGGTAGAGCGCCGCTACTATTGGTGTATGCATTTTGTAATGTAAGGGGTAGAGCGCCGCTACTATTGATGTATGCCTTATGTAATGTAAGGGGTAGAGCGCCGCTACTATTGATGTATGCCTTATGTAATGTAAGGGGTAGAGCGCCGCTACTATTGGTGTATGCATTTTGTAATGTAAGGGGTGGAGCGCCGCTACTATTGATGTATGCATTTTGTAATGTAAGTGGTAGAGCGCCGCTACTATAGATGTATGCATTTTGTAATGTAAGGGGTAGAGCGCCGCTACTATTGGTGTATGCATTTTGTAATGTAAGGGGTAGAGCGCCGCTACTTTTGATGTATGCCTTATGTAATGTAAGGGGTAGAGCGCCGCTACTATTGGTGTATGCATTTTGTAATGTAAGGGGTAGAGCGCCGCTACTATTGGTGTATGCATTTTGTAATGTAAGGGGTAGAGCGCCGCTACTATTGGTGTATGTATTTTGTAATGTAAGGGGTAGAGCGCCGCAGACGGCTGGCTACTATGACGAAGATGTTACCGCCACTTGGTTTCGCTTTTTGATTATTTCTTCAATTTGTTTCGATACATAATATATTTTAGTAAGATGGTCAGAGTATATTTTAAAAATTTATACTTTAGAATATACACAATCACAATGTATACCCTTTCCAACCGATGGGAAATTCCACGTATACGACTTTGTAAACAAAAAGGTAAACTCGTGGGAAATAAATTTTAACAGATATTTACTTAATACAGTTTTTGACAAAAAGAAAAAGCAGTGTAACAACAGGAGAATTTGTTCATTATGAACAATATTTTTTTTTTTGTCTCACGGTTTTAAAAAGTCGTCCGCCGCATAGGTCCAGATAAGGTTAGGTTCTTTTCCCCATAACATCTTTTTTATTATCCAACAAAATCCTTTGTTGTGGGTACTCAAAGAATCGTCTCATAGAGACGATTCTTCTGAGTACCCACAACATAGGGTTAAAGGATAAAATAAGTGTTTTAGAACAAGGAAAACGTTCCTTAACTAGAGCTCTTGTTCGGAAAAGTTGCGGCAAAACGCGCCATCTGAATGTTTGAAAGTGTTAAGTTAATCCATGATCGGAGTCCACCCTCCTGTATATCGGTAAAGATACGAACCTCGAATTTAAGCGAAGTCGACGGTAACACAAATCCATCGTTCAATTCGTAGACATCATCCTTGCTTGTTGTATTGGACTTGCTTTGGTCGGGGGAACATTTTACTTTCCTTCCGTTGAATAGGCCTGATAAGAGATGTACAAGAGATTAATTGTATGATAAAACTCGTCCTATGACATGGTACCAGTGATCAGTGGAAACTAGAGTGGAGCCTCGTTCAATACGATTGGCGGAATTTAAAAAATAAAGAGGAAAGTTGACATCCACAGTAGCTGTAATTTAGTTTCATTTAGTGGAACCGTTGCCTTTTTTTAAGGAACACACAAAGTTACAGACTGATTTGTTTGTGTGGTGATTTTCAACAATTTTGTAATTATGTCACGGCGTGTCCGGGGTAGGTTAACCAGTAGTACTTGTCAATTTATCCTGACTCAATCCAGTCAGTCGTAATGATAATCTCACAATTGTGGGCGCTAAGGATGCCGCGGGAAAGCCATATTTACATTTAATCGTTTTACTCCGCCGGGAGGTCGAACATGCGACCAACCGCACCGAGGCGACCGATCTACCATTACACACACCACAATGTCGGTTTAACTGAACAACATTCTGTTTTGGATAATTAAAGAAATGTTCTCAAATTTACGTAGATCCATTAATAAAAGACATTCACATAATTGTTTTCAGAAACGGTGACAATATTGAGCTGGTTTTTTTCCCCCAAACAATATAGATTCATGTGAGACAGCTCGCGACTTGTTTGTGGCGTCACTCTGTTTAACAGGGTAAACCTCATATTTTCAAACTTTTCCTGTTTTTACATGTCAATGGTTACAAATTTCTTGAACATGATAAGAACACATCCTCAATATTAGAAAACAAATGAATGCACTTTATTGTTCTGGAATTAATAAATCAGATTTCAAATGGTCTCGTACATAATTAAATATTTTTTGTAAATATATTCAAATATATTGAAGAAAAAAGAAATCTTACCCATTTTGCAGATTCTGAATAAAGCGCGTTCTTACAATTGTAAAGTTAGCGTTTGTTCGCCATAGAAACGACGTTAAGTAAGAGACGTAAACAAACGACGTTACGTCAGAGACGTAAACTAACGACGTTACGTCAGAGACGTAACAAACGACGTTAAAGTGAGAGACGTAATGCTTTCAAACCTCATATTGTCAACCTCATATCCGGCCTAGCAAATACATCGGCAATATCCCGGGGATGCTTGTTAAATACCAAAGTCTTCACCAGTATCTAGTACAAGGGTCACGGCACATTTTCTAGCCTAGTACTGGTTTGTTTACCTAGGGATCATGAATAAGTGAACTGTTGCCGTGATATAACTGAAATAATGTTGAAAGCGGCGTAAAACCCCAATAAATAAATAAATAAATTCATCATTTTTGTTTTCCTCATAAAAATGCCAAAATAGTTCATTTCTTTACAAGTAGTGTTGGTCAGCAAGGTTAAGATTTGTGTCAACTTAGTCATTTACTTAAATATATTCCACCATCCATGCTTTACAAAATATAAGGGAAAACAAATATGATGAAATATGCTCTTAAGTATTTAAGTATTACTTAGCGCTAAGTACTGTTGGTGGAACCGTGGACCCAGACCTAAAGTACACTGCGGTAACCAAACGCTCGTAATGCGTTGATGACTGCTATTACACATCGCCCCAATGAGATTATTTCTGTGTAGTTTAAATGTCAATATAATGTTTCATATTCAATTTTGATTATAATCGATGGTACAGAACATTCAAATAAATATCATATTCCATATGAGCCGTTCCACGAGAAAACCAACATTGTGGACTCTGCGTAAAGTTTTCGATCCGGATCAACCTAAGCATGTCGCGCAGGCTTACCAGGACGGACACTGTTTGCATCCTGTTGGTTTTCTGTTTCAGCAATCATTTCTCTATACCTCTGTTCTCATGAGAAGGAATGTGTCGGCCCGGATTATCTGGATCGATACTTGATGAAGAGTCCATAGTGTTTGTTATCTCGTGGAACGGCTCATATATATTTTGTGTGGATGGTGTTGTATGCGACCTTCCAACAGTATTTGAATGATAATAATTGAGCAGTCCCGCGAGATAACCAACATTGTGGACTGTGCGTAAAATATCGACCCGGATCAGACTAAGCTTGCCGCGCAGACTTAACCGGATAGACACTTTTCACCTCCTGTGGATTTCCTGTTTCAGGAATAATTAATCTATACCGCTATCCCCCTGCGACGGAATTTGTTAGCCCGGATCAGTCTGCGCGGACTGCGTAGGCTGATCTGGGTCGATACTTTACGCAGACGCCATAATGTTGGTTCTCTCGCGGGACGGCTCAATTATCACGGCGTTTCTTGGGTAAAATAATAGTTCTGCTGGTAAGTTAATCCTGAAACGCGACAATCGTTATTCTATCCCTGCAGGCCTGAGCGCCGAGGATGGAAGCCATTACTTCCATCTTTTTAAAGTTTTTGAAATTAACCTACCGGGGATCTAGTTAGGGTGGAATATCTAACCCTAGTAAATGAATATTTTAAACTGTTTGTTGTAAAGCCTTTCCCGCATACATATGCTTTTATGACGCCTCTAAAGCAGGAGAAATTGCAATATTGTTTTACGCCGCTTCGATACAATTCCATACATATTGGTTGAACTGCAACAAAACTTAAAACAGGTCTGGTCTCAGTTTCATTGTCAAAGTTGTTAGTTGAGCCTCGTCTAGCCGGATTCGGAGTCTGAATTCATCCGCGTCCGCACAGTCAAACCAGAGCCTTCACAATGCGCGTGTATGTTACACTTAAATGCAATGTCTGACCAAAGAATAAAAGTAGAAACGAAACCTTAAAAGTTCCAGAGCTCTAAAAGAGGAGGTTTTGCATGCTCTAACATCCTTTTATGACGCCTCTATAGTTCCAGAGCTCTAAAACAGGAGGTTTCGCATGCTCTAACATCCTTTTTTGACACCTTTATATTTCCAGAGCTCTAAAAAAGGAGGTTTTGCTCTAACATCCTTTTTTGACACTCTAACCCTTTGTTGGAGGAATTCACAATAATCGTCTCAGTGAGACAATTCTTTTCAGTAGCCACAACATAGGGTTTGCTTTAATAATAAGAGAGAAATTGTTGGAAAATGAACTGAATATTCCTCCTTATCTGCACCTCTGAACTGTTCTACACTAGTATCACTTTAGTTGGTGTTCAAGCGGAGATTATTATTATCTTTATTTCCTCCATATTTGAAGATTTCACAAACAATACAAACAGATCACAAATTAACTTTTACAAAAACAAGCAACTACAAAGAAAAGTAAAAAAGAAAATTAGAACGAGAGAGAGATTTAGAAAATGAGAAAAAAATGCATAATTATATTTTATATATACAAGTCAATTGCCAGAAAAAGATACAGGCAATCATAAGTTAATATCATAATACAGATGAGTAACATTTTGTGCATCCGATTATTTCTTGACAGAGATAACTGAACATTTCTATTTAATTTTGAGGGATAGTTTGCCGGGATAACTTATCAATAATGCGAACATGCCCTCCCCTTACCATGCTTCCAACTGTATTCAGGCAAACAATATAAATGAGCTGAGCAGAATAAATGCGCCCGATGAATCCAACTCTAGGAACTAAATTGTTGCGACTCACAACAGAGGTCGAAATAAGACGATCCTCTATTATAGGCTCTAACATGTTGATACGAAAACGGTAGAGTTGAATACGCCACGCTTTTGCTTTATATATATATATGGAAACTTATAAAATCATATGAGTCAATCTATGCCCATGCGTCACCAGACCACTGACATCTTCCAACGCACAGAAACCAGGCGAGAACTCCACCCGATCCAGGGAATATGATAAAGTCATGACGCTCAAGATAGAACGACGATGGCCCTCACATACGCTAATAATATATTTTATGAATTATAGATTGACCAGACATGATAAAGAAATCTATATGAAAGTTTAACAAAAGCATCATATCTTTCACCTAGCAAAATGAATAATTGATTGACAGGCATGCCAAGCAAACTGTTCACATATTCAACTCTATTCAATGCAGTTAGAGTCCTAAAAATATTAACACTAAAGTGTTTCAAGACAAATCTATTGAATTTCATTCTTGCTCTTTGCACAACACCACAATCTACTACAACATGTAGTGTGAAATTAGCTGCCAGGTTGCTTGCATTGCATCTCGGACAATCGGGCTTGACATATCCAAGGTAGGCAATAATTGAGCAATGCTCTTCGGTTTGTTGTTGAATTTCGCACTTCTCGAGGATGCATAATTAAAATAGCAAGTCATTTACATTTTGTTTATCCTTATACAGTTTACAATTAGTTTGTCCTAATACAGTTTTATTTAGTTTGTCCTCTCATGTGAAATATGTAAAGGGGATACCGGCGACTAAATATTCCGTTGGTTTGTTCTCACTGTCTCAACCGATAATCTTCGCACTTACCAATTACCACCAATTCTCTCTTCGCACCTCAAACTTACCTGTATTTTCTATACTATTCAAGGAAAAAATGAACAACACACAAAAACTTGTACTTGCATTATATTATTTCACTGTTGTTTATTTCAGAAATTCTGTTTTGTTTAATATACATACTTATTCTAGAATGAAACTATATGTTTTCAATGATTAAGGACAAAAAGCTTTTCTTTAATTGTGTATAGATAAAATACAAATTGTCAGTATGTAAGGTTAACAATAATAATTCAGATTAACTCTTTCCCTCATATGACATTTCTGCAGCAGACGACTTTGAGCATATTTTGTCAATAAATTGAAAATCTCTATAATTGAATGGATAACCTATGACTAAAAGTGGAAAACATAGTGGCAAAAGGAGAAATTGCTCGTTTTGGGCAATTTCTTCTTTTGTCACTATGTTTTCATAAAGCCGTCTGCTGCAGAGGCGTCAGAAAGCGTCTATATGAGGGAAAGGGTTAACTATTCATATTAATAAATGACAGACATATATTAAGTTTGAAAATATGAACAGGTACTAACAGAACTAACTGTAAGTTATTGCTTAACATAGTATAACAAGAGGATCAGTTTCTTCTGCATCCATAACCCACCTAAAATGACAAATGCCCTAGTGAATATACGGTTCTCTACAGCTGAAGCAGCAGAAAACGGGATAGTCGCTGCACGAACTGAATAAAACAAAAACCTGCAGTGCAAAAATCAACACTAGGAATGATTTTCCTACCCAAATCGCATGAGAACACAATCACCCAAGAGATGACAGCGGCATTGATGCTGAGTTTCAGTGGAACCAATGTAGTATTGCATTTCATCATTGACATCCATTAATGCAAAGCTACAATGTTCTGCAACTAGTGAAGTGGATTTTCTCCTCACACCTTTTGGCCGGTTTTGGCGAACCGTGACGGTTGTGGCTGGAAACCACCGTGATTGCCGAGTGGTAAGTGTTAGGAAAGTTGTGATCGACCGTCCTGTGTTCGATTCCTACTAACATTGGCAGGGGCGTACCTCCCTCACTGTAGGCACGTGCCTACACATTTTTTCTAAAAAATCACCAAAATGCAGCTGCAGCGATACACATCTGCGTAATGTATCGACCAGATCAGCCTGCGCTGTCCGCGCAGACTGATCCGGCCGACACATTCCGCCTAAGGGGGGATAGATAGAGTGGTGATTCCTGAAACAGAAAATCCACAGGAGGCGAAAGGTGTATAGCCGGGTACGCCTGTGTGGCATGCTTAGGCTGATCCGGGTCTTTACGCAGAGTCCACAATGTTGATTTTCTCACGAGACGGCCTACACATTGATTATTGCCAAGCTACGCCCCCTGATTGGTGATAGTGGAGTGGCCTTGTGCAAAGCTCAATATCTGGCCTAATTCTGGTTCGTCAGCCAGAGCACGGAAATGTGTACTTTAGCCGCGTGGTACAACTTGAATAATGTAGAAAACGACGTGATACTTTAGTTAAACAAAACATCGCACAAGCAACACAAACCCCATCTTCAACAATCGCCGTTCATTTATGTAATCAAGAGATGTTTCCCTAAAAGCTTTGATATGTAAATTGTAAATGTACTCCTTACACATTGGCAATGCTAATTCCAAAACAAGATGGATCGAGGAGAGAAAATGTTCCATTTGTTAAACAATTCCCACCTGCATGCATATTTTGACGCATATACCACAGACGAATTTGTAAAACATTGTGGCAGTTGGAGAAACTGCTTAGAATGAGCATTTTCTCCTCTTGCCACAAAGTGTTTCGACTCTATCCAATAACTACACTTTAATTTATTAAGATTTAAGATTTTACCCAAATGATTTCAAAGTCGTTTGCTGCAGATGTGTTGAATGTGGGAAAGAGTTTACGTCATATGAAATGGCAATAACCGTCCGCTTCATCCCCTCGGTGGTATATTAGCCGAGCCCTGGTAGCTCAGTCGGTAGCGACGTGGGCTGTCAATCCAGGGGTTGTGAGTTCGAATCCCAGCTCGGCCAACATTCTTTCCGACGTTTGACAAAAGTCACTGTGACATGCGTCGTTCGTCTTTCACCAATGGGCTGTTTAACAGTATATGTGGAAAAGCAGCCAGTTGCTTGGAAAGTATATTGTGTGGTGTACTGGTTAGGGAAAACCAGGAAACGCATGAGTAGGTTGAAAACGGCGTTAAACCCCAATCAACCGGTGATGTATTAGTAAGTATATCCGCCTCGATACCGGGTAATATCAAAGGCTGGTATTAGTGAATTCTCTCTTGGGTACTCAGCATTATGGGGATAGAAGTACGACTGATACGCTGGTGGCATTGAAACAACGTACCAGCAGTACCAGTATATTACACAGGAAGCTCCTCGATATATATCTTAAATTTTGTTGAAAGCGGTGTAAACACCATTTCAAGTGAAATAAACATCCCAGGAAAGCAGTGCATCATCCGCAACGATGGAGGCTGCATTTTTAGATCACCTAGAGCCAAAGGCTCAAGGTGAGCTATTCTGATCACTTTTTGTCCGTCGTCCGTCGTCCGTCCGTCGTTAACATTTAGCATTTAGATCATCTCCTCCTTAACCACATTAACCAAACTTCACAGGAATGTTCCATTGGTAAACCTCTTTCAAAATTGTTCAAAGATTTAAATTCCATCGAGAACTTTGGTTGCTGCGGCATCAGAAAAGGGGAAAAGTTTCAACATGTTTAAGCTAAAACGGCTTTCAGAGTGTTAACAAGAGTTTCCTTTAATTTTGCCTAACTACCTAGTTTTTGACCCGACATGACCCATATTCGAACTTGGACTAGAAAACAGCAAGATATATACAAACTGTATGAGTTTCACAAAGATTATATTATAAAAGTGGCCTCAAGAGTGTTAACAAGCAAATTGTTGACGACGGACGAACGACGAAAAACTGTCGACGGACGAAGGACAAAGGCAACCAACACAATTCACATTGAGCACTTCGTGCTCTGGTGAGCTAAAATGGCTGTAATGGCTGCCATCCTTGGCGCTCGGGATAAGAAAGTTAGCATACCGACTGACTGGCTGGTTTCTAGTTAAATGGACCAGAAGCACAGGTAATTTACTTTTAACTAGACAACATGTCAGCAGCTTATGTATAGATAGGCCTATGTGTTTACAGACTCTCAAACAAAACTACGTATTCCATTTCTGAAACAAGTCTATATGGGTAGTAAATAATTCAAAATGGGTTATATATCAAAAAGTAAAATAGAATAAACATAAACTCACAATATAACTAAATAATAGTAGCAACAACTAAACATCAGTTAAATTGTGGCTTAAAAGAATTATAGAAAACCAATTAGAATATTCAAAACAGATAGATACTCGTGTTCAAATGAATATAAAAAACATGTGATACTGTTTTGTGAGCGTTATTACGTGTCGTTACGACCTGTTAGCTGAAACATGATCACTGTTTTTGAATTCGTTCAAACTGTATAGAAAGACAATAATACTTCCATTAGAAAACGTGTTTTTATTTCCAGGCATAATCTCCTCTATTATGTTCATAGCTACTTAGTTAAAGAAGAAAGCGCATATCATCTCAGTTGTGGCGTCAATCCACTAGTTTTCATAAGTTATCATTAAGTGAGCAATTCAATTTGGTCTCATGACATTTTTCAATTATTTATTTCTCTGTTTAGATATAAGATCGGTAACTCCTGGTATAGCATTACTTGATTAGATACATCACAGTTCGAGTTAAACAATATAGTGTTATGCTGATCTTGCATTCAAACAGCTTACTGTCTTATGCATCTTTTAAATAGCATAACTGTAGAAAATTTCAGAAAACGGTTAGAAAGAAAGTATTTCTTTACAATGAAACTGCAAAAGAATACTTTCTGTGCAAAATATAAAACCATGTTGACAATATACTGTAGAATCCTACATGAAATAACTTAATTACGAATGGAAATTCTACGCATTGTCGATCTTAAAGATATCATTTCAATGCAATTCAGCAGTCGTGATACATTTTCTTCGAGCTATTTTCTAAGGAACCTAAAACTTGTTTGCTATTATAAAAAATAAATTATAAAAGTTCAAAAGAAAACTGATAGTATTGAATATATGCCCTGGTTGCTAATACATAGTGCTTACTGATAACTAGAATGATGCCGGTTATATTAAAAGAAGTATGCATTCCAGTGAGTCATATGCTCGTTAGATGAGTCAGCAGTGTGTCAAGCAAACACATTTTTTATCATTATTTGATTCACAGCATTGCGGGCATAATATTTCAACATTTCCGCGTATGTAATTATAAACTCACAAGAAGCACATGACATGTACCCAAGAAATGCACAATGACATAGACCTTTCAGATGCATGTGATATGTCACTTTGCGTTTGGTGAACTTAACTGAAAAATAAGAATTAAAAAAAAAAAAAAAAAAATACATTTATTGGATCAAACACAAATATTAGTACGTTGATTTCGTCTGTAGCCACATGCTCTAAATGCATCCCATGACATTAACCCTTAACATAGCAACATAGTAAATACACATCACATCTCATTGATGTTGAAAACAGGGTTCTCGCACATTTCTAACACATAAACAACAATAGTAATGATATTGTCTGAACATAAACTATACATTCAACCATGACCTGCAAATCAAACAAAACTATGTTATAGAATACCTATTTACATCGACCATGAAGGTTTCAATATGTTTCTAATGTAATACACATTGCCCTGTTAGGATTGCCATCTTGTATATTAACAAAACGTGTAGTACTGTCAGTTGATTTCATATAGCATTTAGTATTTACGCAACTTAAGTATTTGATCAATACCATTTAAATACATCAATATATTCTAAATAAATTTAAGTTCACTGTAATGATGTCTTCGAGAAACCGGAACATTTCGGAGAATTCAAAGTGTCACATTATCAGACACGGCTGTTTCAAAGTCATTTGTAGGTATCCAAATTATTTAACATATTGCAATATTTCTATTGAAGATGAGTTATTAAATAATGTAAACTCTAGTTGGACAATAAAAATGTTCTTGTTTTAATATATGTATATCCTTTGATAAGGTAAGCATTTTAAGGTTCCCTATACGGTTCTCTGTGTATTCGTCAAGAAACACCAATTTAATCCTTTAAAACGCAGAATCAATTCGGTCAGCATTTATCTGTTCTCTGTTTTGCTCAATATGTGTATGTCTGGAAAAAAGAAAGGCATATTTTGTACTTATATAATTATGATATGTTTGCCAGTGACAACATTAAATCAAATTAGAGTACTGATAGCCCCAGTTAGCTGGATTAAAGATGTTTGACTGTGATGTACTTAAATTAAATAACAGTTCTCACAGGTCTTTTGAGCTGAATACCCTAGTAAGCAGTTTGTTTTGACCTTTACCATTCCGTGCCTTTATGAGTTGAACCCTCGTCTAAGAGTTGTGCGTCTTAATAACACTCCAAGCAGACATCATCTACAGTCGTATTCGCCAGTTAGTGGGGCTACATTTTCACCTTGGTCAAGAAATGCTTCTATAACTAAATCAAATGTAGACTGAGAGGCTTGTCCCCACACTACGGAATTACAAAACTACCGTAAATAACTACACGCGGCTCATTTATGTATCATGCACATAATCGAAAACATCTTCAATGAAACATGGACAATTTCGATTGTTATATATAAACATAACGATGTGATGTAGATACTGTGTAAATATAAATTTCAAATACACAATCAAAGAAATGGTACATTCTAACTTCCTGGAAATATATTTACAATCTAATGCTTTTCATCATAAAACCAAAACAACATTCGAAGAAAAAGAAGTGTAAGCATTATTACAGAAACATGTATACGTTTTCTTTCCAGTAGTATGTAAATAACAAAGGTCAGAAAACGATATATCACACATTAGGATGTTGTTGACCGATTTCTATGAGGTTATACTTTTGTTTGCAAGTGATCATTTGACATTTGTGCAACTTCATGTTTATGACCGTATTGCATTGATATTTCAGTCGGTAATAAATACTTTTAATATCAAATGCTTTATTACAATTAATTTACAAAAACAAATCGGTCTTAACATTTTTGAAACAACATGGAACACTGGTAGATATGTAAATATTGGTGATTCCAAATAATAATTTACCTTTTAGAACGCCGTTGATATCCAACACATGCAATTGCGACAATTATAAGTATACATATGCCAACAAGTCCAGACGGAATTGCTATAAGGAGCGTGATCGAGGTGGATTCATCACTTGTTTTACAACCTATAAAGTGAGAAGTAAATCTTTAGCAGATGTAGATCCATTTGAAATTTCCTTTACACGAATTATTGACTGGTATCACAAGCGATTTAGAAAAATGTTTTTTGAATCTCCCCGTCCATCCTAAACCCTCCACTCAACCCACACTCGCTATCTTATACTGCGGGTCTACATAACTGGTTGAGTTTATTTTTGTTGCAACTCTAGGGCGAAAATTAAATACACTTTACTGTGTTGAAAATGTCATTTATTATTCATTGCGTAAGCAATTTGAAAATTACCAAAATAGTGACTAGAAATAATAATAAATGACGTAAGCAATTTGAAAATTACCAAAATAATGACTAGAATTCTTTTTTTATGAACTTCAGTTACAGCAAGGTGCCATATTGTGCACTACTAGCACGTACTTTAGCAAAGACAGTTACGTTAAATCGATTCGATCTGATCTGAACGAAAGGAAAGTCATGGTGGATCGTGTTTTAGATAAAATCCATTCTCGAGTACACGGGGACCTAATCAAACTGTTTTATATATACGAAATCCAAATTTAAACTGTCATGTTTAGTAAATCCATAGGAATTGTTAGAGGTATAGGTCAATTTAATGTGTTTCTCTTTTGTGAGGTACAGGTCAAGATAATGTGTTTATCTATGAGAAATACAGGTCAAGTTAATGTTTTTATCTATAGAGAGGTACAGGTCAATATAATATGTTTATCTATAGAGTGGTACAGGTCAGGTTAATGTGTTTATCTATAGAGAGGTACAGGTCAAGTTAAGGTGTTTATCTGAAGAGAGGTACAGGTCAAGATAATGTGTTTATCTATAGAGAGGTATAGGTTAAGACAATGTGTTTATCTATAGAGAGGTATAGATAAAGTTAATGTGTTTATCTATAGAGATGTATGGATCGAGATAATGTGTTTATCTATAGAAAGGTAAAGATCAAGATAATGTGTTTAACTATAGAGAGGTATAGATCAAGTTAATGTGTTTATCTATAGAGAGTTACAGGTCAAGTTAATGTATCTATATATATAGAGGTAAAGGTCACGTTAATTTGTTTATCTATAGAGAGGTACACGTCAAGATAATGAGTTTATCTATAGAGAGGTATAGAGTAAGTTAATGTGTTTATCTATAGAGAGGTATATATGAAGTTAATGTGTTTATTTATAGAGAGATATATGTCAAGTTAATGTGTTTATCTATAGAGAGATATATCAAATTAATGTGTTTATTTATAGAGAGATATATGTCAAGTTATTGTGTTTATCTATAGAGAGATATATCAAATTAATGTGTTTATCCATAGAGAGGTACAGGTCAAGTTAATGTCTTTATCTTTAGAGAGGTATATACCAGGTTAATGTGTTTATCTATAGAGAGGTACAGTTCAAGATAATGTGTTTATCTCTAGAGAGGTACAGGTCAAGTCAATTTGTTTATCCATAGAGAGGTACAGCTCAAGTTAATGTGTTTATCTATAGAGAGGTATATACCAGGTTAATGTGTTTATCTATAGAGAGGTACAGTTCAAGATAATGTGTTTATCTATAGAGAGGTACAGGTCAAGTTAATGTGTTTATCCAAGAGAGGTTTAGGTCAAGTTAATGTGTTTATCTATAGAGAGGTATAGATCATGTTAATGTGTTTATCTATAGAGAGGTATATATCATGTTAATTTGTTTATCTATAGAGAGGTATAGATCATGTTAATGTGTTTATCTATAGAGAGGTATATATCATGTTAATGTGTTTATCTCTAGAGAGGTGCAGATCAAGTCAATGTGTTTATCTATAGAGAGGTACAGGTCAAGTTAATGTGTTTATCTATAGAGAGGTATATATCCTGTTAATGTGTTTATCTATAGAGAGGCGAAATAGAAGTACAACTGCCAGAATCAGTAACATACTCTTTCTAGTTGATGGATATATAGCACATTTTAGTACTATCTATCATTTACTATACAGTTAGAAAATAATAATCCTGATAATACCTATATATATTCTAACAACTATGATATTTTGAATTTGAAACCAATTACAATTTTTTTAAATAGTTTTCGAATAACTCACTTCGTGTCCAAGTATATCTTCCAACAGCAGGATTACATAACAAGCACTCATCATTCTCAGCAGTATCATTTTCAGCTTTGCATTGACCAACAATAAAGCACGTGTGATTCTTAAACGATAAATACGTGCATGCTTCAATTAGCTAATTTAGAATAAGGTTTATCGTACACTAATGTCGAACACATCTTGAAATTACTTACTGATATTTTAAGCAAATATATTCTTGAAACAAAGTACGTCATTCAATAATTGAATAAGTTATTAATGAACATCGTATAAAACTTGCCACAGACAAAATGACAATAGCTAGAACTAAAATATTTAGTCTCAGACAACTATCAATATATATAAGTTTGAAACTTATCAAACATGTTTATCATTTCAAAAGTTTCCATTTGGGATTGAATTGTGTTTTGATATTTTGATTACAGGCATGTAGACAATAGAGAAGATGACGATTGGATACCAATAATTACCTTCATAAGTACGTTCAGTACGCCCATAATGTTGATATCCTGACATCTGGAGTCGTAGACAGTCATTGTTCTCGAGTTTCCGAATGTTGTGGCGTCATTACTGATTGAAATATCGTATTGAGTGATAAATGTATCAACTACATCTATGCGTTTTTCTTGTCGTTGATTTGCTTCAGAAACACAACACATCCCGTTGAAAATATCGATATAGGACCCATTCAGTATACTTGGCATGTTTACTTCGACATCTCCATTTAAAAGAATCTGTAAGAATGAAAACTTATTTTCATGTTTTTATGATTTGTGCTATTGTGCAAATTGTATCAATTTGCAAAATAATTGGCCCCATGCTGTGAAGCAAATACAACAATTTTGAACTTTCGATACTAAGATTGTAAGTAATCGTTTTGGTAATTAATCAATGCAAAGTAGGAAACACAATACATTTCTTCCAATTAAATAAACCGTTCAATCGGTTGCAAGAATCGAGCATTAAGACACAATTTAGTAACCAGTAATTGGTTTTTATAAAAAATAACTACATAACATGTAGCTCTTACCTCTGTTTTAGTAACATTACATACAAACTCGTCAAGCAAACTGATTGTTTGGATGGTGAAACAACTGCACGTACTTCCATCCTTCAGATCACAGATACCGTCTCCATAAACGTCATCTATAGTTAGAGGGTCGGATTTATCTAAGCTGCAGTCTGGACCGAAGTATCCATTCGTACATTGACATTCACCTTCAGTTAAAGATAACATAATTCAAATCATTAGATTAATAAAATACGTACGTCAATTCAATACGTACTAATGTTTGTACCACGGGACCTACATACGAAGAAATATAGCACGTGTGTATATCAAAACTGTTCGGTATAAACAGCTATTTAATGAATTTTAAATTAATTAGTGGGTTGGTGCCAACAGCTGATCATTTATGTGTGCATGTAAATTCACAAGATTATGTCGGGTCAATGGCACACACGCATTATAATGATACCTTAGACCTACTGAAATTATGTAATGCTTTCTTCGGGAATGTGTGATCGATAAGTCAAGTTTTAAGAAAAAAACACAATTTAGATATCCACAAACGATCTTACAGTTTGGTGTTTAAATGTTGTAAATGCTGTGTTACAATCAAATTATCATTCACACTGCATTTAGTATATAGAAAAGTATTAGAAATAGAAGCGCTGGTTGAATTAAGAGTCTTTTTTGGATTCGATTTGTCAGTAATCGATGCCATTTGTATTGCATCACGTTACCATTATCACGCTCTTTGATACAGTATACAACTAAACACCGTACCATTTACACTGCATATGCCATGTCCACTACAATTCATTGGACAAGACATTGAGATGAATTTAATAATCTCTTCTTCATGCTCCGCAACGTAAACAGGCTCCTTCTCATTGAATGACTCAATGAGATGTATTAATGCATCTGGATACACGGCTGCCCAACTCTCATCATCTTCTGCCTTAAATAATAAATGTTATTGTTGTACTTTGTCTTTGTTCTAACCAATCACATTACTGTATAAACATGCTCATACAAGTTATTCTTTATTGCTAGTATATCATTGTATTTATTTTTTCACTTGGATAATTAACCTTTAACAATCCAATATTAACTGTTGGGGTTTACGTATTTCAAGATATAATGTTGTGTTAATCATAACTGTTTCACACTTTTCTCGAAAAAGTTTGTAGCTGCTTCGAGACAGGTGTATTTACAAGTGAAGCTGCACATATACGTAAGTTGGTCTAGTTATGCTTTTGTTTGAAATATCTTAATGTTGGCAATAAAGCACCAAGCAAAAACATGTAAGTTTCAAATGGAAAAGGCATTTTTTCCAAATAATATCAAATAGTGTACCAATATATCATAGCTGCATTCCCGTATAACACCTTCTATGTCTATATCGATCAAACGATGCTTGAACTCATTGACAGCAAGGTTGTTACTAATTACATCTTTACAAATGGCGACTGCTTCTGTTTCTGCTATGTCTCTTTTCCCGCGTTTATTCTATTAAAATAAAGGTATAAACGTATTTTAAATATCACTCTCCTTTACCTTAAAAAAAAAAGGATATACATTTCACATATTACAACATAGTCGTATTGAACAGTGTGTGGTGATTGTGTGTGAATTAGAACGGAATTCACACATTGACTTTGATAAATGTTCCACATTACACGTTAAAACCCAAAAAATTGAACTGTTTGCCAGAAGAGATTGCATTGAACTTTAAAAGAGTTTGTATGTTTCAATTATTCAAACGGTTTTGTCGTGCCCAATGTATTTATATTCAGTCATGTTATATAACAAGACGGAAAGAACAATGTTGTCCAATTATAAATACAGGTAAAGGTCGATCTAATTTATAATACAGGGGTAATAATTTACTAGACATACAACTCGTATTACGTACTCTATAATACAGAGGTAATAATTTACTAGACATACAACTCGTATTACGTACTCTATAATACAGAGGTATTACTTTACTAGACATACAACTCGTATTACGTACTCTATAATACAGAGGTATTACTTTACTAGACATACAACTCGTATTACGTACTCTATAATACAGAGGTATTACTTTACTAGACATACAACTCCTATTACGTACTCTATAATACAGGGGTAATAATTTACTAGACATACAACTCGTATTACGTACTCTATAATACAGAGGTATTACTTTACTAGACATACAACTCGTATTACGTACTCTATAATACAGAAGTATTACTTTACTAGACATACAACTCATATTACGTACTCTATAATACAGGGGTAATAATTTACTAGACATACAACTCGTATTACGTACTCTATAATACAGAGGTATTACTTTACTAGACATGCAACTCGTATTACGTACTGTATAATACAGAGGTATTACTTTACTAGACATACAACTCGTATTACGTACTCTATAATACAGAGGTATTACTTTACTAGACATACAACTCGTATTACGTACTCTATAATACAGAGGTATTACTTTACTAGACATACAACTCGTATTACGTACTCTATAATACAGAGGTATTACTTTACTAGACATACAACTCGTATTACATACTCTATAATACAGGGGTATTACTTTACTAGACATACAACTCGTATTACGTACTCTATAATACAGAGGTATTACTTTACTAGACATACAACTCGTATTACGTACTCTATAATACAGAGGTATTACTTTACTAGACATACAACTCATATTACGTACTCTATAATACAGGGGTAATAATTTACTAGACATACAACTCGTATTACGTACTCTATAATACAGAGGTATTACTTTACTAGACATACAACTCATATTACGTACTCTATAATACAGGGGTAATAATTTACTAGACATACAACTCGTATTACGTACTCTATAATACAGAGGTATTACTTTACTAGACATACAACTCGTATTACGTACTCTATAATACAGAGGTATTACTTTACTAGACATACAACTCGTATTACGTACTCTATAATACAGAGGTATTACTTTACTAGACATACAACTCGTATTACATACTCTATAATACAGGGGTATTACTTTACTAGACATACAATTCGTATTACGTACTCTATAATACAGAGGTATTACTTTACTAGACATACAACTCGTATTACGTACTCTATAATACAGAGGTATTACTTTACTAGACATACAACTCGTATTACGTACTCTATAATACAGAGGTATTACTTTACTAGACATACAACTCGTATTACGTACTCTATAATACAGAGGTATTACTTTACTAGACATACAACTCGTATTACGTACTCTATAATACAGGGGTATTACTTTACTAGACATACAACTCGTATTACGTACTCTATAATACAGAGGTATTACTTTACTAGACATACAACTCGTATGACGTACTCTATAATACAGAGGTATTACTTTACTAGACATACAACTCGTATTACGTACTCTATAATACAGAGGTATTACTTTACTAGACATAAAACTCGTATTACGTACTCTATAATACAGAGGTATTACTTTACTAGACATACAACTCGTATTACGTACTCTATAATACAGAGGTATTACTTTACTAGACATACAACTCGTATTACGTACTCTATGATACAGAGGTATTACTTTACTAGACATACAACTCGTATTACGTACTCTATAATACAGAGGTATTACTTTACTAGACATACAACTCGTATTACGTACTCTATAATACAGAGGTATTACTTTACTAGACATACAACTCGTATTACGTACTCTATAATACAGAGGTATTACTTTACTAGACATACAACTCGTATTACGTACTCTATGATACAGGGGTATTACTTTACTATAGACATACAACTCGTATTACGTACTCTATAATACAGAGGTATTACTTTACTAGACATACAACTCGTATTACGTACTCTATACTACAGAGGTATTACTTTACTAGACATACAACTCGTATTACGTACTCTATAACACAGGGGTATTACTTTACTAGACATACAACTCGTATTACGTACTCTATGATACAGGGGTATTACTTTACTATAGACATACAACTCATATTACGTACTCTATAATACAGAGGTATTACTTTACTAGACATACAACTCATATTACGTACTCTATAATACAGAGGTATTACTTTACTAGACATACAACTCATATTACGTTTCTAGTATTGGATTCATCCCTTGAACTTAGAGCGAATCGACGTCGACGTTCATTTGACTCGGATTCTGAATCATAGGTTAAACACTTTCCATCGTTGAAGCTATCCTGTGTTGGAGATCCTACACGCAATGACGGAGAGCAAACGGGTAGTGGTTCCCCCTCTTCGGATTGGCTACACGTGCAGAAATTGGTTGTCCCCCAACGAGGCACAGTCTCATTGTTAGATAATTTAAGATAGTTTATGTCACGGCTTTGGATTCTGGTAGAAAATAAAGAAACGTGTTTATTTTTATTTTGTTTCTGAATCTCTTACTAAAAGACAGCGAATTTCTAGAAGGATTACCAACACTGAAACATTTGAATTTATACTACAGATAATAGTAGGAATAAGCAACTTAGTTAGGTCCAACCGAGGAAATCTAAAATGAAAGTTATTAAAAAAGGCATATACTAATACATCTGAAATCTGCAATCAACGATTATTAAAATGAGTGGTCGTATTATATTTAATCTTAATTAGGTGTGATCGCAATACATACGACGTAGAATAAAAATTGAGCATTTCATTCACCGCCAAACTTAAAGGTTCATTTTGCATGTGGTATATATATAAAACGAAACTATATGTCACCTCCAGTCGTTTGAAAAGTTTCCATGTTTGTGTCTCCCATGTGAATTGTCTATTGGGTAAAAGTCGAGGGAATCTCGTTTCCTTAAATCGTTCGTTATATTGTTGTCAAAGAATCCACAAAGCCCCTCGGTTGCCTTTATGTCCTTTGGTGCCAAATATATATCTATGTTCATTAAATTGTAATAGTTCTGATGTGGCCTTATCAGAATGTCTATGTATGTGCCGATTGGTGTGTAAACCTGTCAATTGAAAATAAATGTGTTTTACTGTATCCGTTTATATGATGTATGGTTATGTAGTTGGTTATCTGCAATATTATTCGTTAAATCGAGTTGATATATGTCAATACCCTTCAGACATCAACGGAGTTGCAGGTGAACCGGACAGTATACTGTATTCCGAGTTCGCATTCAATTAATGTTCACAATAAAACAGTTTATACAATGACTACACAGAGTTTACATTGTGCAAACTTGTGTACAGATTTGTGTTCATCTTTAACCATTGACCTATCTGTATAATTGATGCACACACGATCTTACATTATGTTAATTTAATCTGAATACAATCCGCTTTTAAACATTTATGTACCTGCAATGAAACTCAATCAAATGAATTAGTGTTTTTTAGGCCATATTAAGTTTAGTTCATTTGACATTTTCAAAAAATTAGAGTATTAATAGGCGAATCAAACGTTTGAATTTCATATTTTGGATTTCCAGCGAACTCCATTAAAACGTCATTAATTCACGATAATTAACACGCCAAAAACGAAGACATTGTTACAAAGTATATTTATGATACTTGCAATTGATATGTATTGATGTGGAATGCTCTTTATAACTATTTGGTAAGTGTAGTCGCACGATATCAATGTTAAAGTAAACGCATTGGATCATTGCATACAGCAAAAGGAGGCCCATGCTCATCGTTTATTGCCTATCGGATTTAATCTACATTATATATATGTTGGCAAATGGTCGACATATCGTAATTAATTTAACAATCTTCTAAGATGATCAGTCAATGACGGTTTATTCCAAATCATTATGGAATTGGGCCAGAACCTTTTAGCTCACGGTTGAGAATAAGCGTTGGGCCAGAACCTTTTAGTTCACGGTTGAGAATAAGCGTTGGGCCAGAACCCTTTAGCTCACGGTCGAGAATAAACGTTGGGCCAGAACCTTTTAGTTCACGGGTAAGAATAAGCGTAACTATCTTGAAAGAGGGGACACAACACACATACATTCCACACGATTTCTACTCGGTCTTACACTTGTCGAGAGGAAGATTTGTTAAAGTGTCCACTTTCTATACGTATAAGGAAAACCTCATCTTTGGCTATTTTTTTTATCAGATCGGTTATGATTTGTACAGTCCTTTTAGAGCGTCATAAAGGAATATTTGTGACGAAATATTTTCAAATCGATTCTCTATTTTTGTTGTTGCAAGAATAGATGTTTAATTGTTCCTATATATAAAAAGAAAAAAACAAGATCAGTCCCCTGTAGGTCAAATTGTTAAATGATTTTAGTAAATGGAGAAACAAGCATATGAGTGTAACCTTGTATCTGAATTGACTTTTCTGTTCCACTTCAAGGATGCCATTATCTGTACACGAAGTGTATCCAATGAACTTTGACCCGGCACATAATTTTATCATAAATACATCTCCTCCCGCTCGTATTGCTACAGCACATGGACAGTAGGCATTGCCACTATTACAAATGGTCGTCTTCATTTGGACCTAAAAGAGAGACATCCTTTGCTTAAAGAATACGTTAAAACTTCGTATTTGGATTTCGAACTTTCGAATAAAGGTTGGTGAGTAGCCATCTACTTTTAAAGTAAGGGTACCGAATGCAAGACTACCTGGTGGCTTGAAAGTACAACAAGAGTCGGACATAAACGAATCTGCAGGACAAAAGTGTATCTAAAGTGAAGATTAACTAAGCTTTTAAAAACAGGTGTCTCTGTAACAAATACACATTTTACTTTTTCCCTTTCCGTTTCTTAATAGCACAAAGGTCATCTACAACTATTCGACTTTGTTCACAAACATAAAATACATATAGAAATCACATTAACAAGATACATCACTTTGAATTAAAGATATGTATCAACAATGGCTGAGGGAAGCTTTTCATCATATTCTTAAATCAATCGTTTGCATTGCATAGACGTTTTACATATTTCTGGAGTGATTTCAGTTTGAAGTTTAGAATGTGTTTAAAGTACAAATTACAGGACCGTCTTAAAAGTAAATTCCAAACCAAGGACTCGACTTGCTAGGTTCGATTCCGAGAGTGGACAAAGACGTCCCTTCTGGTAAGAGAGTAGCTAGATAGATATTGATATATATTTGCAGCTAAGTGCCTGACAACAATATTACATTCGTAAAGTAAACTATGTCAAAGGTGAAAAGACATTGAAAAAGGGGTGACACCTGAACAAATGTTTCACTTTACGTATTACTTATATATTAATATAAAATAGTTGAGTGTTACCGTGTCCTGAATACTTACATCAACCGCATACTTTGTATTCCGGTATAGGATATATTCGCCCTCGTATTGGTGTTCATATAAACTGAAATTGTACGGGAATAGTTTAAGTATTTATCAGAAAAATTGTCTCAAGTGCTGTCCCTTAAACCATGTCTTTCAGTGATTTTAAGAGGTCATCCGGAAAAAAATGAGATAAATTTGAACAAACGTTACTTGCATTGGCCATTCTGATGATGCGTTTGTTTAAAGTTGTATTACTCTGCATTGACAGCTATCTTGAATTAAGATAAGTTGAAATAAACTGGCAAAATAATTATAATTATTTTTGTCTTCTTCCTGTTACATTGTTTGCTTTAATTTTGTATAAAGGGAATATCTTAAAATATATGTTCGAATTGAGAAATCTTAAATGTTAATCTTTTATTCGTTGTCTGTGTACAGTTACTGAGAATGTTTCCAATTTCAGCGATTTATTCCGTATTGCAGCGAAAGCATTTCATAACGCGTTTAACGGTTTTAATGTCGAGAGATCAGTTTTCATTTATATTTTGCCGCAGTTAAAGTAAAGGATGATTCTTCTTATATGATTAGACACGGACCTATTATTGGTCGTCTGCATTTTTACATTTAAAAATATGTCTTTAAATGTTTATCTTGTTTGATAATTAGGATGTTTGATTGCATTATATTTTTTGAATCATGAGTTGAACACAATGGTATGATTTTGTCTGATTTGCTTTAGCGCCCAGTCCCAAGATGACCAGTCTTCTTCGGGTTCTTCAAGTCTCGTATTTCTTGAAGTTTCATTACATTATATTGAATAAATTCCTCTTGCCAAAATCTTTTTATCTTTACGCGAGTGCAAGATGAAAAGGGAAAATATTATTTGCTATCGGTGGGTTTGGGTAAGATGTCCATTAACATTTTCCAGCCTTTGTTTGTAACTAAAATATCTTAAAAGTTGTTGATTTCTTGTGAGATTTATGTCGGGGTATTCTAAATGATGAAATTGTCAACTAAAAATAGATTCCAATACAGGAGTTGCATTTACTGGAGAAAATAAGACTAGATTGTTGTTCGTCTGTTCATAAATGAAAATGTACTTAATTAATATAAAAAGTAATACAAGGAAAAATCAAATTCTGTATTGTTTGTAGATATGGACTTATACATCACCAATAAACTTACTATCCATCAGCCGTTCTTTGATGAGGGTCAACGTGAGAATAGCACAGCTTATGTTTGATGTCATCGCTGTAGGTGACGTGGACCTGAAAGTGTTAGGTTAAAATAATTATATTTTTTAAAAGATTAAGTTACTCAAATTGATCATCCGTTTTGTCTGTTCTACTTGCAACATACAACAATATTGTTTTAATTAATGTTTACAAACGAAGACATTCAACATAGTTGATAGAGAACGAAACATCATATTGTCAAACATACTATTTGTAATCTTTGGAATTGACAATTGTTACATACGGATAATTGTACAGTCGCCATTAATACCTATATATCACTCATATCTACACATCTACATATGAGTACACGTAAGCATATTATTAGACACATAAAGATTGCCGTCTTTGCAATTGTAAGTATTTGTAACGGAATAATGCCTCAAATTCTAACGTTGCCAAATTCACTTCGTCGTTACGCCTAACATTGACATATATCGTGCATATAT
Organism: Serripes groenlandicus; assembly: GCA_031761405.1. Classification (NCBI taxonomy): domain Eukaryota; kingdom Metazoa; phylum Mollusca; class Bivalvia; order Cardiida; family Cardiidae; genus Serripes; species Serripes groenlandicus. The sequence goes on along the minus strand of JASEVX010000230.1, from coordinate 210,633 downwards.
GTGTGTTTGCTTGTTTAGTGCGTGTAATTGGTCTGCATGAATAGCAGATAAACAGACATACACTTCAACAAATTATATGTTTCCATTTAAAGTATACTTAGTTAATCTGTACGTACATCGATGTTCTCCAGTAGGTATGATCGCCATATTCGATGGCCTTCAGCATCTGTAGTAAGTTGTAACCGTAAGGCATACTTATCGTTGTAATTGCTATCTATGGTTGTGAAGTTGAACACATACGATTGGGCTTCCCAAACTTCACCCTTTTTCAAAGTCTGTAAATGCAAGTGTTTTGTTTGTAGCAAAAACATACTTACAATTATATACAAACTGATTAATGCAACCTAATTGCGATCACGCTTGTTATCAAAGTACTTTTTTAAATGTGAGACATATATAACACGATGAGTGTTGAAAGCAATACTCGGTAACTGTGCAGACGCGCATTCTAATAGTAAATTGCCATGTTGATAAGTTGAATAAACAAGAGGCCCATGAGGGCCTATGCTCTACTGGCATTGATCTAGCTTGTTTCAAAAGGAACCAATATGTCATCAATATTCAAATACCATCTAAGTTTGGTGAAGATCAGATAGTAAATGGAAGCTCTATTGTGTTCACAAGCTGTATTATAGCAATTTTGACAATTTCAAGGGCCATAATCCAGCCATGCATGGGTAGATCTGGCCGTTTTTTAGAAATGAACCAAACTCTCATGGATATCTAACTACTGTATAAGTTTGATTGAGATACAATAAAAAATAAGGACTGTATCATGTTAACAAGCCCTATTATAGCAATTTTGACAATTTCAAGGGCCATAATTCAGTCATGCATGGGGCGGATCTGGCTTGTTTTCGAAAGGAATCAAGCTCTCATGGATATCTAACTACTGTATAAGTTTGGTTGAGATACAATAAACAAAAAGACTGTATCGTGTTAACAAGCTCTTTTATAGCAATTTTGACCATTTCAAGGGCCATAATCCAGTCATGCATGGGCGGATCTGTGGCTGGTTTTCGAAAGGAACCGAGCTCTCATGGATATCTAACTACTGTATAAGTTTGGTTGAGATACAATCAAAAGTGAAGACTGTGTCGTGTTAACTAGCTCTTTTTTAGCAATTTTGACCATTTCAAGGGCCGTAATCCAGTCATGCATGGGCGGATCTGGCTGGTTTTCGAAAGGAACCGAGCTCTCATGGATATCTAACTACTGTATAAGTTTGGTTGAGATACAATCAGAAGACTGTATCGTGTTAACAAGAAATTATTTACGGACGGACGGACGCACGCACGCACGTACGCACGCACGTACGCATGCACGGACGACGGACAAATCGGCACGACATAAGCCCTTCTGGCCTTTGGCCAGTAGAGCTAAAAAGCATTTAATGTAACACAAATAACAATCGGTCATTCTTATACCTTTGCGGTACTTATGGACCAATTTCCTATACGTGTAAGTTTTATAGATTGGCATTCTCATATATTGAACTATTATTCTAAAATCTTAATATAAAATGACATGTTCAAATATATGAATTAATTCATTTTACATGTATATCAATAAAACTCTTTAATGATATAAAGTGTTTAAATGGCTTTCTTCCCCTTTGGAAGACATAATATACAACGTTTTTTATGATTAATTTCATCCACACCTGTAATGAATAGTACGTCGACTATAGTTGCATAATAACTTAATCACATTTTGCCATACTTTATACGTTGTTTACACGACACACGTTACTAACCAATATAATGTACAGCATACCTTCATCCGTGTGCCACATGATTGCTGCTGTGTTTGCACTGCTATGAGAGTATCCTCTTGAAATGTATCTTGCGGCTTCAGGAAGACATTCTTAAAACATTCGTCGCCTTGTACATCACTGTATATACATCCGATCGGAACTGTTGGCTGGAACACTACAGCGGCGGTTTCTCCCTTCCTTATCACAATCGACTTGCTCTGAAACTGTTCATATGAATGAGCATATTGAGATCAGTAGATTATTACTAACTTATACATTTAAAACACGTCCTTCTCACTCGCCTCTTTTGCCAGATCAAATTCTTCTGTATTATCTCATTCATCCTTTCCTCGTTCAAGTTAAATGCATACTTCCGGTTATAGTTGACTATTGTCATGTGTCGCTCTCTTTCATCTTTGATGTCATCTGTTCGATGCTTTCATTCTTTACATTTTAAACTAAAGAAAGTATACCTGTATTCCAGCATAGAACGTGTTACTTTCCACCATTCCTGTTCTATAGCCAGTCCTTGACTTAGATAACTGTACACCGCAATATATCTTTAAAGAATAAATAAACAAGAACATATGTCATTCTCAGAAAAGTAAACACATAAATTACTATGTATGTTCTTCAACGCTTATGCATTGTCTTTATCTAAAAACCCTAAATGTATTACAATGTCATCACTTGTATATTGTCGACCGTTTATCGTCACAGCACTAATTGCCTACAACTGGTTTGTTACAATTTATTATGCTTCGCCAATACGAATGACACTAAGAGCATGGTGGACATAATATATGTCGTGCAGAGGTGTTGTGAAAGATGTAAGACACGTAGTATATTTTCGTGAGTTTCCTAAACGTAAACATGTTATTTGATGTTAACATAATTGTTATCGGTAGTTAATATTCTAAGAACCAATGCGACGTACTATACTCTATAATTACCACATAAGACACAGTCAAAGTAACATAAACCAAATGAAACATCAAACTCATTGTCTTGGGCGAAATTGCTTGTTCATGTTTCGAACAATCCTTTCTTCCTCATCCGGAGAGTTTTGACAAATGCAAATGCACTTAAAGTCGTCTGTATCATACAAATAATTCACTCAAATTCCAGAAATCATATCAACATGGGTTTGGTAATGAAATCATACCATTTTGATAACTAGTTCAACAAAATCCTTTGAAACCAAGAATCAATTGTTTAAAATCTAAATAAAAATGAACTACGTGTATATGTATATAAGTTGCATATGCCATGCAGGTATCACCAATGGTGGTCACGCATGACTTCTCCATCACTACATGTTTCTGTTTATTTATCCAAATTGGTAATACGTAATACATACGTATAGTACAAATCAAGCAAATATCAATGCATTTCTCTTTACATATTTAGGATTTTAAATCTATACTTACGTCAATTCCAAGTGTTACTGAACGATCTAGTAAGTCTTGTTCTGTCAGATATCTTATCATTTCAGAAGGATCGTGAACATGAAATAATTTCCCATTGATGAACCTATAGCAAATGAAAACTGAAGTAAATTAATGTATTTAGCATCCGTTAACATGGCATATCTCGTATATCTGTCAACTGATTAATTATTGAGAAGTGAATGTAATAGCCAATAAAAGTCACGCATTAAGAGTGGTTACCTCCCCTGATATCATGCTTTTGCGTATAAAGAGTCGGTACAGGCTATCACAATCAGGCAGAATTCTTCTAGTTGGATTGTCCGAGACTTCAGACGAAACTTTCAAGGAACTGGTTTATCAATTAATGTTCTTTCGATCACAATAATTGCATTACTGTGCAGTGGAGAGAATTGCGAGTTTTAGAACGATTAAGATATTGAACGTTTCAATCTTGACTGGTATTACGATGGACTTGATTGATTCCATATAAAGTTATAGGACAACAAATTAAATGTAAGATAACCGAACCTACAAATCGTTCAGACGCTTACGCTTCGGCTAGCCTAGCTATATACTGATGGTATATGCATCGAACAAGTTGATACCAGTACATAAGTTTCAATTCATTGATTTCTGTTAAGTATAGTAAAAGGTAAGAAATTAATATTGTTGATTATCGTACTCACCAATACGTTGTAAAGTATACATGATCTGTTGTATTATTCATATTGTCAGATTCACAGTGAAACACAAGGTATGGTTCATAACGTTTACCACCTGAAATATCCTGTAACCCTTGTCTCTCATTAACAAGGTTAACTCTTACAGACAAATTCCCAAGGTTGACACCTGTTGGAGCCTCATCGAACACACCTACAATGCAATTTCATTTCAATCATGTTGGCTATTAATACAAACACTTAACAAGCCTATTTAACTGTGCATTTGGCAGTATTTGGTCAGTAGTTGTCTAATCGTGCTGAAAACTTCATATGATGTTAAAAAGGTGTATGTCATGTTATTGCACATAATTCAAATCTAACACTCAAAATTCGAACACAACTATTGATAGAGATGAGGATGTTGAAAAAGCCAAAATATAAACGTCGAAACAGATTATCTCGTGGATTGGAGAAAAGTCGATTGATGCTTGGGCCCAGCCTGAGTGTTAATTACTGTTTGGTAACGCCACAACATTGACGTAACGTAACCCTGAGCATAAAGTTTGGGTATGTTAAGTTGCCAGATGCGCTGTAGTTTCTTTCCAGGTTTCGTTATTTGTAAAGGTGGACTCCTAATCGTCGGGCAACCTGCAAATGCTACGGCAAACATTTAATTATTTTTAAAGATTATTTAAATAATAACTGATGGTAGCCTACATTTACTTAATATTTGGTTGTTTAGATTATAACAAATAAAGGGATTCTGGAAATAACCTCAGATTGGCAGATAGCGGCTTTGACAGTCTTAAGCCTTTTTCGTGTTGCTCAATTCATAATCGCCACATTTTGTGTTTTTTGTATGTAAGTATTGTAAGCCAGTCCAATTGGACTATTTGCTAAAATTATTGTGCGCCAACCAGCGATTTTCCCGTGCATTTGTTGTTTTTGCCGAATCATTGTTTACGCACTGTTCTCCATAAATCAGTAAATCTGATCAAATGATCATGATAGAAACTGCATCAATAGCTAATGTTTAAAATTTCGTGTACAAATATAGATGAATAAAAATGTGCACAGTTAAAGTTTTGTTAAGTTTATTATTGCAGTAAAACTTCAGATTCATATATCAAACGAAATCAACTGACAAATACATTGTTAACATAATTCTGGCACGAAAGAACATGAAGAAATAGGCTGATAATTCGACAACACTGTCATGATACCAAACATATGATTGAAATAACAAGTTTACTTAATATCCTTTACTTATCCGTTGATATAGCGAAGGAAGTTATTATTAATTGAGGTGTCGAGAGCATACTCGTTTAATAAAACATATAAAGGGACCAAGGGATCAATCCAATTTGCGAAAAAAGGATGAAACTATAGCAACACAAAAATTTGCGGGTTAATAGCAGTTTTCAAAAACTCACACAGAAAACAGTTTGAACACTTACTTACCGTCATGATCTTGTACCAATGGACTATCTGTAAACAATATATAATTGGTAAATCAATATATCATTCGAAGCATATTATATATATATATTTTATAACTTTTATAGCGACGAGGATTAGGGACCTTCCGGTCGCGGTTTCAGTTCAATTTCTTTATTCAAGTATTAATGCGTCTGGCCCATATATATCACTATTTACAAATAATACAATAATAATGACACACTTGGAATGAGTTAAATTGCAGAAACAGTTTCGTTAAGAGATATTCCTAAATATTGAAATAGTGATATGATTGAACATACACGTTAGCTGTATAGTGTTAACTATTAACGCGGTGGACAAGATGGAGTAACGATGGTCCAGGCACATTTCCTAGCCTTATACCCATGAATCAAGAATACGTGTTAATTCGCCATAATGATTCTGAAATACCGCTGCAAACGTAACATGACTTTGATACTACCGTTCCATGAAGTTAACTATGACTTCATAATACAATAATTATTACGGAAATACAGAACAGGAATATTGCTTTTTATCGTATATATAAGTACGAACTATATGTTGAATATTCATATTTAATTGTCCTTAATTAAATTATAAAATAATTTACCTATGCAAAAAACAAAACGTTTAAGCATTATTGAATTAAGTCGATATTGAATCGACTGTCCACATTTCCTCAGCTTGATGCTGTATGCCGTGTTGGTAACGTTAAGCGTTCGCACTTCGACGTCAATCCCTTCTTCAGTTAGATTATCAGTGGATGGGTGTATTCCTAAATGAAGATATACTAACGATAAACACAACAGCAACATACGTGTTCAACATTTTGTCGATTAAGCCTTCATCTTGTTATTGTTTTACTTTTTTAAATGAAGATATAATATTCTTGAATCCGGAAATAATGTCGATATTTTCATTTGACAGGTTTCACCGCAATTAGCGAAGTATGCATTTCACATCCATTCGCTTCCACCGACTTCCAACCTTAGATTGTGAAAGAAACAAGGATTTAGCTCCTAGTATAGGAAGTGTGCTGGTTCTAACATATTTCTAAAAGTATATGTTTGGGTAACAACCGCCGTGCTAAATTACTTAATAGTGCTAATACATTATATTAGTTAAAACAACTGATATTTCAAGAGGGAAATACATTGGTTACACAAAAACTGTAACATGATTGGCTGGTTGCATCCTTTTATGCTAGCAAGTCGTTCAGTTAGTTAGTTATTTTAGGTCGAATACTATTGGCGAACATATTCGACTAGTAATACAGGTAGTAGGCATATGAAGTAAATTGCAACATAACTCAAACACTGTTATTGTTTGCATGAACCGACTGATTTCATCAATACATGATTACCGTACCTTTCATATACACGGGATTCATCGATCCACATCCTCCTGCAATAGGGACGCTTTCCGAATCCGGCATCAACCATTGTTCACCAGAATAGAATGCTGTATACCACGATTCCGTAATGAAACTGTCATCAACAGGATTGTGGGAGATCAAGTCATTGTTAACGATATTAATTCTTTGTCTTCGTCCTAAATCAGGTATAACTGGCACTTCATCTGAACAGGTAAGTTCTAGACAAAACACAGATAGGAACAATACACCCAATGAATATATATGTCGTAAGTGAATAAGTCACATAATTACGGAGGAATAGATACACGTGCGGTGGAATAGATACACGTGCGGAGGAACAGACGGGCAGAAGGGTAAACTATGGGGAAGTTAGGCCTTTGTGTCACATTGTCATGCCATTAGCTATCACACACAATATGAGGCCAACATATTAAGCAATACTAAATCATGATTACAAACCTAGTGATATGTTAAAATAATATCACAATGTATACGAAAACAAAATGTATACATTTTAGAAAAAATACGTTGTTCGGTTGTAAAATGTACCTTATTGTAGAAAAAATACGTATCAAACCTTTCAACGCGCTTACCTTTTCGGCATTGTGAAAGCGTCTCGAAAAAACCACTTTTACATCTACAAGTTGTGTTGATGCACACTGCATTATCATCTGAACATGCCTCGTCGTTGTTGCAGGCATAACCGAAACTTGAAACTGCAATACCAATTATACACTGTTTAAAGGTAAGTTAAATAATTGTTTTGAATTATTTTATCGAATAACTGTCGCTGTCTGTGCATTTAATTTCGTCATTAGGCTATTTCGATGAATTGTACAGATTAAATTACGCTGTAAAGTCACTCAGTTTTAAGTACAATATATGATAACAATACACAATTATAAAAAGATCGTTAAAAAACCGTCCATGTGACTCAATGCAACTTCATTTAATAACTTAAGTGATAGATTGCCTATTTAATTGACAGATACAGGCCTAAGTGTTTTTAGGATTTGCCAATTCCACGGATAGAGATACAAAATAATCAAGTATATGTATAATCCTATTGCATTCACGATTATTTTCCACGTCTCTATACTGTTGTTAGTATTACCTACAGTACTGTAAATCAGGACGATGTATTTTCAAAACATCTTATCTCGAAATCACGACCACTAAAACATTTGAGTATGTTCCAGATCGATTTGACACGTCGTCTCCGAGTTTTCACGACAATGGATGATGTGACATCTGTTGTTTAGCAATATTTAACATCTTTAATTGAACTTGTTTGTGATAAACACATTTAACCACTGCTACTTTTGGTATTCATTGTATTACACATGATTAATTACAACAAATGTACTAGAATAGTTATTGTCATATCAAGGACTTTAAAGTCAAAGAACTATAATGACATGTACAGCTTACGCATGTTCTTGACGAAATTATATATTGCATGATGAATTATTTTAATTCAATCCAAATGAAGCCATCGTAAGACTCTTAACTGATTATGCATGAGTTGATAGTGATAACATGAAACGAATGATATGTACAACTCATTTTCTTTTAATGCACCATATAATTCTCATGTTGCCGAGTACTGGGCTTCAGGACTTGTCTTAAGATAACAGATATATATTCAATAGTATGCCTTGGATCAATTTGTTCAATTAAATAAATAAAACGAACATTGTCTTCACTTGTTGTGATTTTTCCCCCTGCAAATAGAATACATGGTCTATATTTCTTTGTATACCTGATACCTATTGTATTTATTATCAGAAAGGACATATGCAATATTATTTCGTTTATGAATATTGTTTACGGCTGTTTACAATGAGGACTACGAAATACACATTACACTATCCACATGTATTTGCTAATTGTATTATAGAATAATTATATCTGTACAGTTTACTGCATTTAAACAAAACATATAGCTTTTGAAGTGATTACCCAGACATTGAAATTCCCTTTAGTCAAGATCGAAAGTGTTCTAAAATTATTTACAGAATAATACATAAACGATTCTGATAAATAAGGTACATGCTGATACTAATGCATTAAGTACACGCAAGTATGTGTTTAAATATAAAAAAAGTATATATACCTGTCCATATCTTCAGTATAGCTGTTGCATTGTTAGATCCTTGTGAGAATTTACCGCCAGCAAAAATGTCTGCTATGCAAATCACTTTTCCAAAGTCAACACCACTTCCGGGTTTCCAAACTCTAAGTGTTGTGTTTGTATAAGCATATGTTAATCCCCCATAGCAACACGGTGAAGCTGTCTGTGATGTACTATAAGCCATTCCTCCTGTTCCCGGGAACCTAAAGCCGCTGTTATAACCATCTTGTGACTCAGCCTTGGTCAGAAGAGATATACACTTTGACTTTATGTTCAATTGCATAAGTACATGTGCGAACAAGTCACATTCGAGTACGTTTATGGGGAAAAGCACAAACTTGACTTTTTAAACAGATTGGGTCCTCATCAACAAGGTGCATATGTTCATTTAAATAACTTCTTACACCATTTATATCAAACTTAAATAAGCCTGTAAGAACTTTATCATATCCTGCTTCGATTTTAATAAGACGGGGTAAAAGCTAATGCGAACTTATATTGTTCAGAAATGCCAACTTGTACCATTTCTAACGAACGGGATTAACTAGATGGTGCGTGCATACATAGTTTCTTATCATAATTTGATCGTTTCCTTAGTTCACCAATGTTACATTACAGATTTTCTTTATGGGGAAACCTAAAACACTGATCAAACTGTGTGTGTAGGCAGTTTGTTCTATTTCAGATGTGCGTGTACAGATACAACTAACGTATAATATTCGCGAACTGATTTGATTAACTCTTACGTTTAATTATAATTGACCTAACTCTTGAGCTAGATATAATGTATCAACTAGAAATAATTACGTAAAGTGAATACATTTTTTCTGAATTGATATTCATATTCATTTTCACTCGGAGAGTAAACATGAAATGAAAGCAATGAATACAACAGAAAACGGCACAAAAAAGGGAAATTTATGCAAACGGCTATATATGACATACTATTTCAATATGTAAATTATATAAATAATTATAAAAAAATAAGGGCTACTAATGCAGGTTCGAATATAGAAAGTATCTATATCGAAGGGACTGTTTTCTAAACGAGACTGGGCGTTGCTTGTATTACGTTCATGTATAGGCGTAAGCTCCATGTCATGTCGTCTGTTTCAATGGTCAAGGTTTTTAATGAGCACATAAATTGCATACCTATTCAGACGGTAATAATTTTTTTTATATACAAAGTCAAAAAGGCAGTTTAAATGGTTCTTACAGTCTTTATATTCTTAAACAATTAATACCATGGACATTCTTAAAAAAGAAATATTCTACAATACTTATTGGACATACATGTTAATACTCCCTAGTCAGTTGGTAACGGAAATGACCTTAAGTCATTTGTTTTTTTAATTAACTGAATTTTAATATTTTCAATATCTAATAGTCAAACTACCGATCAAATACATGCCTTCAATACTTGAATAACTTATAAAGAAATGATACTTTAACATTCAACACGCAAATTTGCATTTAACAAAACAATTTTATAAACCAAGCAGTTTTTATTGAGTATATTAAGTATAATGAAAGCATACCCATACAATTCCAACAATACTTTCTGTGTCAGTAATTGTCTGCAATTGATAATTCGTTTCCATCTCGAAAATAGAGCCAGGAATCGCACCCAATTGTACTTCACGTTCTAAATCCTGAGTAATTGATGATGATTTCCAAGCTATTATCTCTAGTTCTCCATTTGCGATATATTTCAAGGATTTATACCCATCAAAGTGAACTAAAACTAAAAGAAAATACCTTGTTAAAGTTGTTTAAATAACGTTAAGCAAACTAGAATATTACTCGAGTAATAATTTGGAAAACATTATGGTTAACAGGAGTTATTGGTATACATGTTGAAATATTGGTTCTCATGTACTGCAATTTGTCGCTACCTCCTTTAATGTGTGTGTATTGTGTTATCCGTATTGTGTTATATATGGACTGTTTTCAAAGAAGTTTTGTAACCTTAAAAACCGTGTTGCGTAAGCAATTAAAAGTGCTCTTTCGTTTTGAAATTTGAAGCTTATATTAAAGATCACAATCATAGAAGTTCCTGCTTGATGTTCGTTTCGTCCTCACCCCAGAGTGATCATTCCGAAAGATTGCATGAACTCTATAGGGTTAGGCTTCTTTTCTATGTTAGAACTTAGTGGTATGCAAACGACCGGTGGATGTTTTTAAAATGATAAATAGAAAATAAGATAACACTGTATAGATGTTACATTTGACTCGACGCAAAACGTTTTGCATTTCTGTTCTGGTACGCAAGTGGTTGGAGCTTGGAAATGCATAGGCGGTAAGTCAATAGTCTATAACATCGTCTTGCCGCAGCTTGTGACTTCGGTCATGTTTATACCACCATTTACATGGAAAATTAACAATCGGAAGAACAGGATAACGAACAACTGGTGTTCTCTTTCTCTGTGGTGTTGTTAAAATAAACTAACACTAGGCGCCATCCGGCGATGGTACTTTACAAGAACCGATATTATTCTTAAAGGAAACCAAACACGTCATGTTGTTATTGTTGCAATATTTGATACAAGGTTGAAAACTATGTGGTTGAATATTGGACAATGTTTGATTTGAGCTTTCCTTTTTTCCTCCAAAGAATAATGTCAAATGATCGTCAGCAAGATTCGTGGTTGAGCATTCTGCTTGAATTATATGACTTATAGTATGATGATTAAGGGATATATATTTTATAAGCAAAAGTTCCATGGGTTATTTTCAGATTAAAATTGGGTTCGATTGTATTATTAAAAACGAAACCGATGTTGGCGATTATAAAATGTTTTTAAAAAAGACTTAATGCACAGGAAATTGATTTTCGTATTCAGAAATTCGGCATTCTCAAGATGGTATGCAATTCTTCCAAGATCATCTCTTGAAATTGAATAACGTGTTTATAAGAACTAGATGCATCATAAGCAAATATCCTACCTTTGTAATTCATCATTAAACCTGCATATTAGGCACACAAACTTGATTGTTGTTGAATCTATTTCCTTAACGATTTAATTATGAACGAAATGAAAGTAATACTCGTATATTTGAAGGTTCGTTTCCTTGGCGTACGCCCTATATAGCGTCTGAATAGTATCAGTTGTTATCTTCCAATTGTTGAAGAGTCCACTGATGTCCCATACACAACTAAATACTCAATTGTTCACGTCGGGGGTCTATATACACAATATTGTTTGCGGAATACTGATGGTAGATAAACATGCACACCATGGGTAGCTGAACTGGTCCCAATAAGTTGCATTACATAAACCGTATCAAAAGTAGAAATAGATCAATCCCCTTAGTCAATCAAAAGTAGAAATAATGAAAGTTTATGAAAATAACACTCATGTTATCTACACGTTGAATTATTATTAAATGAATAATGTAATAACATTATGTTATCTTGTTAGTTTGAGAAATAGAGTCAATGCTATGTTAAGTTACGTAATTAGGCGCAGAACGCGCAATGATATTTAGTATCTGCCAAATCATGACGAAGATAATATTTACATATTTTAACTATTATGTAGATAATGTCTCGATAAAACTCAAATATTAGTAACAATCCGGTACCAAAGTAGCACTGACATAATTATTATTAATCGCGTCTCTGCATCAATGATGGAACTATAACGGATGTGAGTAAATTAGTTTGCAGTAAGGAAAATAAATATCAACCGATATTTCAAAACCGACTATGTAAATATTGTTCGTTGTTGTTGTTTCTGTTAGCATTGTGGCGATTGTCAAACCAATCGCCACAAAAAGGTCTCAGATAATGTGATTAAACCGTTTGAAATTCTAGAATTATCAGGAGATCAAATACATTAACACGGCAAACATATATAATAACACAGCTATATGAAATAGTTAGAATCTGGATTAATCAACGATTCGGGGCATCGGCGAATATAGATGCCAAAGCACTAGCGTCATCAATTCGTCATGAAGCTACCGTATGTAAAACAATGAGACTTACGGCCAAACTTAGATGAATCAGTCCAAATTCTGACAACATTTGTATTGAATCCATATATTACGTATCCATTAAATCGTTCAAAACGACCTCTGTTATCATAAACCATGTGACTCGCCCCTGAAATCAGAATGTAACATACTTTTTTTTCTATAAATCAATCGTGCCGGATTCAGCGACATTAGCCTGTATCGAAAATAAATCAAAACAAGATGTCGAAATGATCAAAAATTCATAAGTCAGATATATACATAATCAAAGCCCTGGTGGCATTGAAGTTGTGTTTGGTTCAAGCCAAAGAGGATTTGATAATCTGTTAGCTACTTGAAGCAGATTTTTAAACTAGTAGGGAATGTTGGCAAACTGTTTTGCAAAGCAAATATTATGGCCAACATAATTATTAACACAATTCAGATTTCTTACATTTCACGCAAATTATTCTGTTATTGTTTTGCATTGAGCTTGATAGCTGTGAGTTCTATAGTAATGCTGCTAGTTGAATGATAAATGGCTGGTTTTCCATTGGAAATAAATGTTTTTACTACCAACAGGAATTTTAAAAAAAGAGGCCCTTACTCTACTGAACTAACTCGACAGTTTCTCAGATTGATTTTTGTTTTTAGCTAAACTAAGCTAAGTGCAAGGTGAGATATTGTGATCAGTCATCGCCCGGCGTCCGTCATCGTCGTCGTCGTCGTCGTCGTCGTCATCGTCGTCGTTCTCCGTCGTCAATACGTCCGTCTATTAACAATTTCCTACAAATGACTTCGCCTACTAAACCAATGGACTGATTTCAAAACAGCTTCACAGGAATGTTCCTTAGGTGGACCTCTTTTAAAGTTGTTCAAAGAATTTAATTCGTTGCTGCTGCAGCAGAAAAGGGGAAAATTGCCAAAAGTTTTGTTCCTTGGAAAACCTTTTACCAAGATTGTTCAAATTATTCTGATCCGTTGAAAAGCATGGCCGCCAGGGGGCGGGCCTTGTTTACCTTATTTGTGCATTGTAAAAACTTTAAAAATCTTCTTGTCCGTAAGCACCTGCCTGATTTAAAAATGATTTGGCGCAATTGTTTCTTGGGTGACCTTCTACCAAGATTGTTGAAATTATTTCAATCTAATGAAAAACATGGCCGGTAGTGGGCGGGGATTGTTTTCCTTATATGTAATATAGTGAAAACTTAAAAAAATCTTCTTCTACTTATCACTGGCCCGATTTGAACATAATTTGGCACAAATGTTCCTTGTGTGACCCTCTGCCAAGGTTGTTCAATTTATTCTGATCTGTTTAAAAACAAAGCCACCAGGAGGGTGGTTTATTTTCCTTATATGTACAGAGTAAAAACTTTGAAAACTATTATTTTAGTGATTGTGATCGCTTATCATCGTATTAGAATAATTGGATGTAGCACACAGAATTTGCCCAAAGCATAAGTCTATTTCAATAATCATTATATACAGGTTGCGAGCAACTTCATGAGCATGTTTTGCGAAAATCTAGTGGAAAAATATGACTTGTACATTGTAATAGAGATAAAAAATACTATAAACTATTTTTGAAAACAAAACGCATTGGGAAAACCTACTGTTTGCAAACTTGCGATCATATGAAGTTGGAAGACTGTGACTGGTCATATGGATTGTCATTGTTATTGAACCGACGAAAATAATTTTCAAAATTCGGGTCAAGGGACCTTAACCCAAAGTTTTCTCTAAATCCATATAAAGCAAAACAGCCCCACCCACTGGCTTAAAGGAATCTGATAGAGGGTCACCCACTGACTATTTCTACATAATAATTAGAAAATCGGCCACATACTTTAGGAGAAGAAGGTTTGTAAAGTCTTCACTATAGCCCTTGGAGACAAAAGACCTGCTCACTGGCCGCCATGTGTTGACTATCCAAGATTTGAAAGTATCTGAAAGATGGTCACCTAAGGAGATTTCTACAATATTCTTTGAAAACTGACTTAAGAGTTTGAGAGATAACGAATTTTAATTATTTAGTTTAGGTTACAATTGATACCAGACTGATGCAAGGATCCAAAATAATTGATGCAATCTTGGTGAGGAACTTGTTTTATGTTTCCATTAAAGACATATAAGGCTCAGCCCCGCCACTTGGCGGCAATATGATACTTCCAATTACAATGGCTTGAAGAAATCTGATAGATGGCCTTTCAATGACTATTGCTGTACTATTTTTGAAAATCGGCCAGACTCTTTCGGAGGAGAATATAGTTTAAGAGTACCAAATGTCAAAAAGATAAAAAGAAAAAATATTTATAATGTATTAAAAAGAATCGTTTCTGTGTAATAAAATTACACTTTCACGGAAATTGCGGAGTACGAAAATGGAGAAATAATACTGACTTCTGGTTTCCTGCGATGACATCATATTAGGGACTAGTTTGGATTTCAATATTGCGGCTCAACATCATTACGAAGCATAGGCTATAGATATACACTGTTCGTCGTCTTCTTTCGAAGAAAATAGCGACGAATCAACTGTTGTTATTGGACAAATTGCTTTAGGCAAGCATATACGGCAAGCATATAGCATATTTAGGGATCAGACCACAGCAGTTTGAGTCTGTTAGACGGTCAGAAACGAGCAGCGAGTTAAAAAGCTGAACTGAAATTGCTCGAGATGAATGGTTTGTGCAGTTTTCCTACGCTAGACGCTTTTATAAGTTAGTGTAGTATAGTGGTCTGTCCTATAGATAGACACTAATTATGTAGCTATGTGTTTGTATAAGGGGATACTTATACTGCCTCGCTATAGGGCTAGCTTTTGTAGCGACGTGGTATAGTGTTCGCGTACCGGATAAGAGGTCCCGAGTTCGAGCCCTGTTCGGCTCGGACTCTTTCAGATCTATTTTTAATTTGATTTCTATTTGCTTTGAATATTTTTCTACTTTCATTTGAAAATCATATTCTATAAGTCCATCTACGTCCTGTTAAACAGCTCTGAGTGTTTACTTTTTTTGTTTATGAACATAGCTATATTATTTAAACTGAAATCGACAACGCCCGTTATATTCGTTATTTTCCGTTTCAATTCAGGAAGATGACTAATAACCTTTCAAAGTTGACCCCCCATTGCGTATTTGTTACGTGACTTCCTTGTTTACCATTTATTTCTCGTCGCAATTTTCCGGAAATATTCCCAAACTTATTTTTTCTTGTATGTTTACAGCAATTGGCAGGCAGCCAACGCCGAAAAATGGTTTATCTTCGTATGACCAGGTGCTAAATCCCCAGGCAAAAACCAAAAGGTAATGTAACCAATTATTGATGGAACCAATCCTTACCTACGGAGTCGGAAAAGAAGCCATCGAAACTAGGGTCTGTATCAATCAATTTTGTCCGAACGACTATAAAACTTGGGTATTCATTGAAGTTGTGACTTTTTTCATAGAAACACTTCCGATCTGAAAATAAATACATAGACATATATTAAATATAGAAAACTCAAAAACTGTTGAAATATATAAAGTGTTGTCACCGTTTTAAATGGCACGAGCGAAACGTATATATTTTCACTCTGATAATTACCCAGTGGCATTATGTTTGTTTATTCTACAATTTCTACAATGCGATAAGTGCACACCCAACCAAAGTCCTTGTTTGGCACTTTCTGTTGATGCATAGTTCATACTGATTAAGGATACCCAGCACATGAGTTATGTTATGACACAGGAATTTTTAAGTGTGCAATATCACTAAAAGGTATTACCTCATTTAATGACCATATTCAATGTAGAATATATACGGGAACACATCTCTTGTTATGATGATGGATTTTGATAGTTCCCGTTAGATGTATTTCTAACACAACTCAGATTCCTACGTACATGTTATCTGAGTTTCGGGATGTGCATCAGCGAAACAAGAACTTTGACTAGCAATATCAATATGACTGCTTCGATAGGCTTAATATTTATATTGTTTCCTTTTACCTTAGTAATGTGTTCTTCATACAAATCAACCAAATTAATGTTTCATCAGTTATCCAATGGCATCTTGGAAAAACATGTCATCAGATTACATCAACATTATACAAACATATCAAGACAGTCCTAATTATTTTGGAAAAACTTCTCATGCAAACTCGATACTGAGTTGGGCCTAATTCTTAACTAATACATGTAACTTGTGATACGAATTTATTGAAATACTATTGACGATTGCATTTAGACAAAGCCATATTGCGCTTAATATCTAGAATGTAAAATCTTAGTTCATTTTGTAATTGTCAAGAAAAACAGACGACCGTATTTTGATTAAGTTACTTTACCATTGCTGAGGTTACACTTGCTTCCTATTGGAATCCCAGATGAATGAAAATCAGGTTTTGGAAACGATGATTGTTTCCATGCCCTCACTCTGACTGAAGCTGATAGTGTATCTTGTCTGTTTGGGCCTTCCCAGTATTGAGAACTTTCTAAATATGATATAGCAGAGAGATAAACAAATAAGTTAGACGGCAAAAACAATTCGTTTACAATCATGAACAATAGTTTAATGTACGATGTTAGAATTTATCATGTTAATTGATCGGAGTGCTTTGTATTATTTAACTAAATCAAAAAAGGTTTTACATCAGTTTTTTGAGATTTGCAAAACTGCATACATCCAAAGTTAGAATATGTATGTATATTCAGAGTTTCAGTACATATGTTACAACTGACATCCTTTTGAAAACCACTTGTATAGGTTAATGCACATTTACTTAAGGTTATAAAGGATATTGTTATATACTGCACCTGTATCAATCTGACTAAAGTACACGATCTGACCTATGCGTAGCGTTAATCGGAGATGATTTTAATGAGATTGCACCTGTATATACCACACTGCCTTTATGATGATTATAAGCAGCTGGAGCTGTGACCGTCACTTGTCTCTCGTTGTATAGATACACAATCCCCGAATATGGCGAAACCTCGTCATCATCTCTTAAAGGAAGCCCTGAAACAGATCACAGAAGAGTTTTTAATGACCATTATTGTATCGATACCGACATGGTGAAACGTATGACATGAAGTTATATTTGTGGCCAAGCATTGATTTAATGGAACAAATGTACAGAATAAGGACTATCAATTTATACATACATGTGCAATATACTTATTGGATTCACTTACGTGAATAATTGATGCATAAGGCAAAATGTATAATCTAGAATTACACTATGAATGAGAGTAAATATTTTTGTTCCAATAATAACAAGTTTAGAAGTATATGATGACATGTAAAACCCGGGGAACTCACTTAATTGCTAATTTGTTTGTCATTTATATCCCTCTCCAAGAGTGCGTTAAATACCAAACTTTCAAAATGTATGCACGCGAATGCGTATATACGAATCGGGATAGGACAGATTATTAATCTACCTACATACTACATACTCTTATATGAATTAAGGACCAGTTTAATACAGGTAATATAGATCCTACTTTATCAAGCTTTTTCAAATACTGGTCCAGCGTGTGTGTGTGTGTGTGTGTGTGTGTGTGTGTGCTTGTGTTTTAGCATACTAGATGTTCGTTAACGAACACTGTAAACATAAACAAGGTATATATTTTCAGACTAGCCCTGTCCTTCAACCGAGTAAATGGTATGGTAGCACATGGTTGACATATCAACTGTTTGTACGAACCGTTTCAAACTAAAGGATACCCAACTTCCACACTGAAATCAAAGCTGGATTAGTTTAAACTTATTAATTTTGCATCGATAGCAAAACAAGCTGTAAGCTTATATTAATTACGTTATATGTCTGCTTCCTGGAAACATAACCAGTACTCGCGCCATTTGCGTGGAAGAAACCCAAAGGCAAAACCCGCTCATCACGGGATTCAAACCCGGAACTCTTTGTACGAAAGGACGACACTCTACCATTGCACCAATAGCTTGTCTTCCACAGTGGTTTACAGTTTTAACAAATGAGCGGTGCTCCAAGAAAACCGAAGTAACCAATATTATTAAATGATGATAGATATAATGGACATTATTTCGCCTCCCACGAAATTCTAGCAATTTCATTGGTTAAAGCCTGTCACGTGCACACCCCCTATATTTCTATAGGGGGTGAGTAAATTCCATAGGGGGTGAGTAAATTCAATATGGCTTCTATTCTCAGATCAAGCTGACTGGAAGTTTTTTTCAGTTGCCTATGTTAAAATAGATCTTATATACTGTATAATATCTTGATATTTTTAACAGCGATTTGTTTACAATATATATATCATAACGACTACGAAGTTGAATATCATGCAAAGTAACTTCCCTTTCCATAGAAAAAAAAAAATAATCAATGAATGTATAAAAATAATGCATGTCCTACGGTTGTTATTTTTTTTTTTTTCCCTTAGTGGGTCAGTAACAGACCATTTATAACTGATTTATTTCATCAACCACCTTTCATGCACAAAACAAATTGATATTGTTTCATTTCATTATTAAAGTGGGTTTAGTACTAGGAATTTTAAAAATACTGGGACCAAATACTAGGAAAATGACGTCACGTCATCGGTTTGACGTCATAACGCTAGTGATTTGGCGCCAAAACCCGTAAATTTCATCTAGAAATATTGTAAATGTTAATGTAAATGAAAGAGTATCATTTTTTTTGGCTCATGAAAGGTGGTCGATGAAATAAATCAGTTATTTGGTCTGTTACTGACCCACTACTGAAAAATAGGGGGTATGTTGAATGTATAGGGGGACTCGGCTAACGCCTCGCCCCCTATAAATTCCACAGACCCCCTATTTTTCCGTAGTGGGTCAGTAACAGACCAAATAACTAATAATGGTAACCAGATATTTATTAAACGTGACTCATTAGCGAACAGTGTAGAGCCATATCTGACTCAGCTGATACAAACGCCTAAATTATACTTTTTACTTAGCGCCGCTCGAATGGTAAATTTTCTCATTTATATAGTTGGTAACGACGATTTACATTTTAAAAGTGCAAAGTCTTCAGACAGTTATCCTTGTGGGAATGTATTTGTCATCAACAAGGATATGCCCGTGTACACCTAGTACTGTAATGAAGCATTGACATATTTTCAAGACATGTCTCAATGGATATGTTGAGTAAATTTTATGATCAAGTTTTTCGACGAACAAATACCACTTTTAGTACAATATTCGCACATGTTATAATTGGGTATACCGTACATGTACACGTATAGGGCACATAGTAAAAATAACTGATATAATATTAGCTGTTTTGCAAGTACTGAATCATAGTTACACTTGATAGTCCTCCTTATCTGGAAAACTGGGGAAATCGTTAAAGGAGATATCAATATTTCTAGACTCGAAAATAAGGCTATCAATAGCATTTCATTCGCACACAAAGAAAATTATTTCAAAGGTAAATAGCATTGTCAATAATTTCTCTCTTGATCCATTATAACAGTCTACATTTTTCGTGCTGGTTTAATTTCCCCACACAAGATATTGTTTATATATATAATGTGACTTGAAGTTTTAAATGCAGATAGCAGGTACATCGCGAAATGAATAATTATAGAATACTTTTCATTGAGTATAAACCAATACGAGTTCCTATTACATAAGACATAACATGTTGCAGTTGCAATACATAGTTTTGTATTGTACTACGAGATACATGGAAACATTGATATCTTGCGAAACCGAGTGTATGGTACTGTAATATATTTTATTGTATTGCATCACAATATAATTAATGATCGGCGTGTGAATCAAGCCCCACATCTGCACTTCGAATGACGTGTAACATATTCAATGGCGTTAAAACATATTGCAATGGCGTCACACTATATGTCAGTGACGTCCCATATTCCATATTTGGAACTGATATTAATCAGTCGTGTTTTGTTTTTGCGAGAACAAATGTGAAGTTTGCGCCGGGAAAATGGTCGGTATATACATGTAATAGCAGGTAATATAAATCCATCCAATTATATCGTCATATTAGTTAAAACCTTGGATCGGCTTATGTCAGTAATAATGATTGACAAAACCATTGTGAGTAGCGTTGTTTGTTTTCCACCAACGGGCTAAATAGTATGTATGGAAATGTAGCCAGTTGCTTGGGAAGAATTCCGATTGGAGTTAACCATGAAATTATGGTAAGTTGAGCAGGTCACCTTTAAAATACTGAAGAACTGTTGAAAATGTTGTTCAATGTGGGTTAACCATTGTCAATTGCATATAATCACAACACAATTAATGAACAATTAGATAAAAACAATAAATTGGTATGATAAGATACGACTTACCAATACCAGTGAATATAAAACCCTTGTTTTGTTCGTGTGTATATTTCACTTGCGAATTGGCGTGAACCGGTATTTTGTCAAGACCATGAGAATTATCAACATTGTTGTTAAGACATGGAATAAATGTTATCTCATACCAATCGCTGATACAATTCCGGAAGTCTTGGAAAGACTGATGCTTGGATAGTTGATGCGAGAAAACCACCAACACAGCATTTAGTGAGGTGGCTATTTGTTGAAAGCGGCTTTATTTTTGTTTGGACACTAAAAGAGTATCGGTATACGATTTGCTGTTGTGCACATGTTCAATCTTTGTATAAATAATATGTTGTAAATGAATAGTTAGATAATAATATTATATCCGTATGATAATATACAACTTACCAATACCAGGAAATATGAAACCCTTGTTAGGTTCGTGCGTAGACTTCACCTGGACATGGACGTAAACAGGCACTTCGCCAAGACCATGAGCGATATCAACCCTGTTTAAGCCACCATCATTACTTGTTAACTCATACCATGAGCTGATGAAATCTGGATCTTTAAGAGGGGTACCTATTAATGGTGATATACACATATTATACTTAAACAATACTTCTGTGAATATGAGAACATGTGATTTATAATCCTATTAATCAGTATACTTTTGAATAAATGCAAGCTAGTGGAATTAGTGAAGTTTCTATCAGCTTTGTATTAATCAAGTTAAGATAAGAACACACACCTGCATCGTGCCTTCCCCAAGCGATCATCTTAAAAACAAATACCGATGAAATTATTTACAGATAATTTAAAGTTTGTGTATTTGTACATTTATATTCGAGTGTGTCTTACATTCGATAAGGTCGGCCAACATTCCTTCCGACGTTTGACAAAAGTCACTGTGACAAGCGTCATTCGGCTTTCAACGATGGGCTAATAGTCTATGTGGAAAAGCAGCCAATTTCTATGTCTATGAAAGTATCTTGTGTGGAGTACTGGTGTGAGAAAACCAGGAAATATATGAGTAGATGAACTGGCCGCCGAGATATGACTGAACAAAATGTTTAAAACGGCGCTAAACCCCAACATATCAATCAATCAATCAACTTACATTCGATAAACTATTCGCTATCCCTTCCAGTCCGTCCATATAACATGCTTGTACTCCGAATTCAATTTGATTTGAGATAACACTTACCTTTACACAAACTAAACATCAGTATAACGATATGTATCATTCCTTCCCTTAATTAAATAACGGCATTTCACGACTAACAATGCGAAAACATTTAGATATTGTGATATTGGAACACTGATTAAGACTTTTAAAATATTATGATTGACGGGCAGATGAAAACTCCTGCCAAATCGATTGCTTGATATTATTATGATCAATTACGTTAATCACCTTGATCATTATTACATTATATAAAGCCTTATAATTAAGTAAGTAAATTGTTTATTATTGTGACATGTGTTACAAAGCATTTATAGTATACATTTATTCTTTGACAATTATTATTAACACCCGGACCCATGGGCCTATAAGTCACCAAAACATACATATTTCATAATATCATACAAATATACAAGATATATATATACAAAAAAGTGTGCCTTATATGCCATATATTACATTCGTGTACAATACCATGATAGTTTGTTTAAATGGCTAAACATTAAATTGAAAGTTTTGAGGTGTTTTTTTAACGAATAACATTCCCTGAAGGATAAATAGAAACGGTAGCAATATTAGTTTCGAAAATAATGAACTAAATAGTAATTATCTCTATCCTACTTCTCTACTTTTTGTGATTCAGAAATGCTTTTTTAATATTCACTAAGGTAAAGCTTCCCATTATCAGCTTGGCAATTTCCGTTTGATTTCGTGATTTTCTAGAGCATGTCAGTTTTACAAACGGAAATAATCGACAAGTACAGTAACAATAGCGATATATTATGAATTCGGACTAAAATCATGTAATACACATTCTGTTGACAAACGATGTCTAAGAACGGATATGTCAGAGTCCGTTAACATTGTTTCGCATGAAGCATGTCTATGCAATGAATGGCATCGTTTCGCATGCTTAACATATTGATTATCATCGATATAAAGAACCATTATCCAAACCATTTTCAAACTAAACGTTAGTCACATTGCTTGTTGTTGTCAGTTTACCTTATTTATATATCAAACAACAAAATTCTTAGCAAATAAGACACTTGTCCAATCTGCTGCTATGTTTTGTCTATTTATAATTTATGGCTTTAAATACCTCTTTCTTTAAAATGCCTTCTATTTTCATAGGCAATACTATTTCATTTTACCAACAAATCGCATTCTTTGATAAATTATGATATGACATTTCGCCCCTGAAATGTTATGGTTTCAAATTGAATTAAAAAACATAATCCTTTCACAAACGCTAGAAAAATCATAACACTGCTGGACTGGATTTGATCAAACCATCCTATGTTTATCTGGCATGCTTACTCCGTATAATTTAAATGTATTAACAAGATATACGTATTTTCTAACGGTTTGAATATAAAGTACGTGAAGGAACCCTTAAAACCAGCACATCTCTTCGTATTTAAGTTTCAATATTTCAATTATCTATCTGCGAATTCGACCAAACATTATAAATCATCATTTCAAATCATGCTTCAAACAGGAAAGATTCATTATTTTTTAGCGCGCTTTCAAGCCGGAGTTCAATGGTTACGGTCAATAGGACTCCGCCGTGGTCAAGTGGTTAGCGTCGGGGATTTAAAACCGGGCGTCCCGGGTTCGATCCCCATTTACGGTACGACGGTCATGGTGGAGTGCCCTTGGGCAAGGCAAAACTAGCCTAGTACTGGATTGTTTTCACAGGGATCATGAATAAGTGAACTGTCGCCGTGATATAACTGAAATAATGATGAAAACATAGTGAAATCTCAATAAAACCAATATGTAGAATATGTCTTTGCATAGGCGGTATCCAATATGTACATTCAATACAGTGAATTTATCGGATATATATATCGAATATGTCTTTGCATAGGCGATATCCAATATGTAGATTCAATACAGTGAATTTATCGGATATATATATCGAATATGTCTTTCCATAGGCGGTATCCAATATGTAGATTCAATACAGTGAATTTATCGGATATATATATATCGAATATGTCTTTGCATAGGCGATATCCAATATGTACATTCAATACAGTGAATTAATCGGGTGTATATATCGAATATGTCTTTGCAAAGGCGGTATACCCAATATGTAGATTCAATACAGTGAATTTATCGGGTGTATATATCCAATATGTCTTTGCATAGGCGATATCCAATATGTAGATTCAATACAGTGAATTTATCGGGTGTATATATCGAATATGTCTTTGCATAGGCGATATCCAATACAGTCGAACCTCGTTAAACCGGACGCCGTTAATCCGGAAATTCGCGATCCGGACAAAAAATTCAGGGAACGGATTTTTTATGCTTAATTATTCTCCGTTAATACGGAAATTCGCGTTCCGGAACCGGACAAAAAAAATCGGGAACGGACTGACCATTTACACATATAATCCGTTTCGTTAGTCCGGAAGTCCAAACAGTAATGTACATGACTGTACAGCATACAGAAAACATAGACAGTATATATGTTTTTACTCAATTAGTCTGTGTCATTGTTTTCTGTAGTGTCCGTTTGTCCTAAAAGGTGTTAAAGCTGTATACAATGTAATAGCCTAAGGCTGTTCAATAATCTGCAAGCGTGTGTCATTGTTTACTTTGATTAGCAGCCATAAAATAGCAGCCAAATTGTCAAACAGATCTAAACTGATTTTGAGACTAAAATTTCGATATTTTGACCCAAATACAAGTGTAGATCTGACAAAAATAATAAGTTGTTCAATATTTTTATATTTTGACGTTCATTTTTTCAAAAACGTACATGTTTACGTACTGGTTATCTATGTGTTGTAAATCTCATGATAAAGCTTTGCTTACGACAAACAGTATCTATAGGTAAATGGTAAATACAATATCGCTGACAGTTTGCAAAGCTATTTTGAATGAATTTCCCTCAATTATAATCATGTATCCGCGCAATATCTGGGGAAATATTGGGTCCCATTCTTTGACTCCTATTGTTATGCTAAGACGAAAATTTGGCGTAGGCAAAATAAGAAATCGTTAATCCGGAAGATTCGCAATTAATCGGGTGTATATATCGAATATGTCTTTGCATAGGCGATATCCAATATGTACATTCAATACAGTGAATTTATCGGGTGTATATATCGATATGTCTTTGCAAAGGCGGTATCCAATATGTACATTCAATACAGTGAATTTATCGGGTGTATATATCGAATATGTCTTTGCAAAGGCGGTATCCAATACATGTATGTAGATTCAATACAGTGAATTTATCGGGTGTATATCGGTATATCTTTGCATAGGCGGAATCCAATATGTAGATCAATATGCAAATTTACCGATTGGAAGTGTCATTTTCATTTTACAAATTTCGCTTTGTATATGCCTTTTGACTTGCTCTGTGCCTATCCTATTGTGATCGATCAAGCTAACATTGGACAGTTTCGTACACGTATGGCCATTGTATATAAACATCAAAGTTACATTTACAGTATGAAACTATCATCATGTTTTGATATGTCCCGTTTCTTTCACGATTCTTACTTAGCAATGCTTTTCTTCTCTGTCTATCATTTACACAAGCTTTCAATTAATGATTAAAAATAGTTGTGTCAGGCGACTCTAAGCCAAAGCATGTACACTTTTCTTGGTGATAAAACATAGACAAAAATTACGCAAAGTTATGCCATTTTATGAACAAATATAATTGTACGAGTATATATCATATGGGTAAATGGAACTTGGATAAAAGCTAGTTATCGTTTGAACAATTTATCATTTCTATAGATACAAGTTAATTATGAACGATTTGTTCAGGCCCCTACGATTTTCCATATGATAATCTTTATGATTTACGGAGCCAATTAACGTGATTGGCTGACTCCATTGTACATAAAGGGCATACACATAGTAATTGAAAGGAATTAAACATTCAACGCTAAAAAACAATGTAATTCTCGTTTCGAAGTTTTGGAAATAAATAGTCACCTTATGTTTTTATTGTCATGAATCAAAGTGTCTTTGTGCTATGAACTGTTTTAAATGCGTCAGTGATTGTCGATTACAGGGCGTCACAATGGTAATTATTGTTATAACATAAACAAGTACAAAATCAATATACAAAACATAAGAACAATTTTGCAACCGTTATCACATAGCAAATTTATAATACTAACTTGATGTATCAGAGCGATATCATTCATTTCCACATTGAGAAATATACAGATAAACCCTTTACCACCTACAACATATATGCAGTCGAAGACTTTGAACCGTCAGATATACAATAACTTAATAAAACGGAAGTCTTCTAACTCAATAAAGCTGAAACAGTGTGACAAATGAGGACATAGAGGGTATGAACATGTTCAGTTTCTCCTACAGGTTTTCAAAGGCGTCTTTACGTGACTGAAGATTAGTGATAAAGTTAACTTATCACACGCTGTAACTTCGACCTGATTCAATATAAGTGGGGACTCTGATCAAATAGTCCTTTGATTGTGAAATGGTACTGCTTTATATTTAATCATATTTAGCGGAAGTGAATACAGCTTTGCCAATAAATTTGTATGTATTACATAAACGTGTTTTCTTTTTGCTGCGAACACAATCTTTTGATTTATCGGTGTTTTACGCCGTTTTCAACATTGTTTAGTTATATAATTGTATTTCTTGGGTAAGTCACCAGTACTACTGGTCCATTTATCCTGACATCAGGCAGTCAGTCGTAAGGCTAACCCCGCAACCCTGTGCATCAAGAAGGGTAGCAATAACTATCATCTTTTTTAAATTCTACGCCAATCGTAATTTTTGTTTATACCCTTTTCACTTATAATATATCATCAGCAGACGGCTTTGAAAACATCCATGTAAAATAAGGAAACTCTCTACATATACAAGTATCATAATTGAAAGAAGTTGAAAACATCGTAACAAATGAAGAAATATATCCAGATATTGAACAGCTGTAACCATTTACCGATACTTATACTACACAATTATATTTGGACCGAATTGTAAATATGTTATGCTAAAGAAATAATTAAACAGTCGATGGTAGCTAGACAGGGTATATTGATAATAGACCGCCATGTTGTAGATAAGTGCATACATACTTTTAAGTCATTTATAATTGGCAATTGTTATGATCGGTTATCTATATTCATTAATTAGGTCTAGAGGGATCATTACGTCGGACGAAGACTTGTTTGTTGCCCTTAATATATACATGATATGCACGATTTAAATAATCAGATCCCCGTTGCATATGTTTAAATTTCAACCTTTTCATTTATTTTGATACAGTCCCGCTTCGTCCTTTTATGTTCTTATATTATCTGTTCCATCAATCTCATCTCAATGCGTTTAATTATCATTCCTTTTTATAACTAACAAGACTCTGTCAACTCTAACATTTCAACTCTAACCATTTCAACTCTAACATTTCAACTTTAACCTCTTCATATGCCGTACACGAGCTAATTCGCGCACGAGCCTATTCCTGCTCATGTCATTAAATATTTTGTCCTAAGAGTGTTCACTTGCACCTTTACAGGTATTTACCTTTTATTTCTTACATCTTACTCGTGTATGGTCATTTTTAGCTCGACTTTTCGAAGAAAAGGCTAGCTATACTTTTCACCATCATTACCTCCATCAACAGACAAGAGAACATAGGTTTTTGTAAGAATTATGGCCCTTTTTCGACTTAGAATTTTGGTTAAATTGATTGCACCAATTCCATTTTTTGTCAAAACCATTACAGATATTGCTTTGAAAATTACAACACTTATTCACCATCATTACCTCCATCAACAGACAAGAGAACATAAAGGGTTTTGTAAGAATTATGTCCATTTTGACATAGACTCTTGGTTAAGTTTTTTTGTACCAGTTCACTTTTATTCAAAACCATAACAGATATTGCTTTGAAACTTACAACACTTATTCACCAACATAACATCCATCAAAAGACAAGAGTACATAACTCTGTCCATTTTTTTGAAAGAATTATGGCCCTTTTTCGACTTAGAATTTTGGTTAAGTTTTTTGTACCAATTCACATTTTGTCAAAACCCTTACAGATATTGCTTTGAAACTTAAAACACTTATTCACGATCATAGCATCCATCAACAGACAAGAGTTCATAACTCTGTCCATGTTTTTGTAAGAATAATGGCCCTTTTTCCACTTAGAATTTTGGTTAAGGTTTTCGTACCACCCCATTTTTTTTCAAAACCATTAGAGATATAGCTTATACACTTACAATACTTGTTTACCATCATTACCTCCATCGACAGACAAGAGCACATAATTCTGCCAAGATTTTTTTAAAGAATGTTAGCTCTTTTTCGACTTAGAATTTTGCTTTAAGTTTTTTGTACCACCCCAATTTTGTTCAAAACCATTAGAGATATAGCTTACACACTTACAATACTTATTAACCACACATTTCTACGTGTACCCACAACATAATTTATGTGTGTATTGTTTGGAGCTACTTTCACCACGGTGTTTAAAGCAGCCGATAATGTAATTAATTGTGTTGCTCAAGTGACGACATTATTGGATTTCCCTTCCAGAGAGGATTTCCCAATTTGTTTACCGTTATTTCTGTAACTTATAATTGATAGACTATCTACAAAGCAATGTTTGTAAAGAACAGACAGACTGTCTTATCAAGTCTAAAAACATTCACGTGTTCTACTTCAATTGTATTAATTATATTTTATATCTAGCATTATATAATATTATATATGTATATATCAAAGCTTCTCTCACAATTATTAAGCAAATCTTTACTCCTCATGTTTATACTATATATATATATATATATATGTCACATCTAATTTGAATATTTGTATTAAGGCCAGAAGCATATGTAATGCTTATTGCCAACTAAATTTGGAATTGAATTGTATTCATGCTACAAAGCTGTGTTTTTAAAGTAGTGACAAACTGTCTAATCAATGCTACAAACATCCATGTTATTTACTTCGATTGTATTCATTCTACAAAGCTATGTGTTGAAAGCACTGACAAACTGTCTTATCAAGGCTGCAAACATTCATGTGTTCTACTTCGTTTATATGCATTCACCGAAATACTTCTGTGTGAGACCCTTCCGTAAATGGCCATTTTCGAACTTCGAAACGAAGTGACTTTGTATGTGTTTAATTCAGTGTTAAATATTGCATTTGAAAACAATTGCATGACTGCGTCGTCCAGCTGCTGATGTATTTAACGCATGTTCTTATGTAAGTGCATACACGGTATTAGTAACTGATTGATGTAGCAGTTTGATGAATTTGTAATAGATACAGGCTAACGTGTATGTGTATTATAACTTGTATTTTTGTTCATGTTATAGCATTGTGTTGTAAAGAGTAGATGTAGAAATAGCACATAGAGTTGATAGTGGTATTCATTGGTGCATGACTTACTAGGTGGTGGTGGGCTAACAATAACTAACTTGTGTATTCATTACTAACTGTAACAACTATATCACCTCTCTTCATATCTTGTTTTAACATTTCCCCTTACATTACACCTCCGATACTACAGTATAACAAAAACACAAAATATATTTTTTGGTA
The DNA here is from genome assembly GCA_031761405.1 of Serripes groenlandicus. Classification (NCBI taxonomy): domain Eukaryota; kingdom Metazoa; phylum Mollusca; class Bivalvia; order Cardiida; family Cardiidae; genus Serripes; species Serripes groenlandicus. The sequence continues at coordinate 180,806 of JASEVX010000230.1, read as the reverse complement.
CTAGCCTCGGGAACTGCCGACCAGCTGTTTAATCTCAAATAATATGTAATCTCATATTATACATCTCGATCTACATACACCACCCTAAACATATACATACTGCACAACTCTGATACGCGAAGATATAATGAATAAACCTTATATCTGAACTACTACCACGCTATCATTCACCGGATCTATATAAAAAACATTAAACAATGCAGACCCTGATCGAAGTATATATCCCTCCAATCTGAATATGCAGTGTTTGAAATATCTTACGAACTTTAGTCACATTGAATAATCAATACGCATATCAAAAAATACGTCTGTTCACTGGTCGTTCCCAAAGATGAATGCATACATAATCACGCCACTGACCTAAGTGGCACGTGCAAACTCGGCACGCCACCTATCGGAGGATACCATACAAGGGGAAATCATTTTTCATCTAATTCGCTTCGCTTAAACAATGAAAAATACATTTCCCCTTACATTACACCTCCGATACTACAGTATAACAAAAACACCAAATATATTTTTTGGTACTAGCCTCGGGAACTGCCGACCAGCTGAACTAAAAGAACGGGCGAAGTGTCTGATCAATACACAAAAACAGTTTGAAGAACTACAATCCTAAAGATAACGACACACTAAGTCGTTCTTCAACTGAATCTTTGATATATCCGTCTTTAGCGGACTCACTCAGCCATCTGCCATGGCGCTTAAACAGCCTATCTGAAATACCTCTGTTTGCAGCAGCTGTGGCACCACCTGACCTGAGGGAATGAAACCCAAATTTACTTACATCTGAAACAAGAGATTTTAAAACCTTAAGAAATATTTTCCTGAAATTGCTATAAGCTAAATACTTCGAATCGTTTTTCAAAACAAAACCGGTCTTGGTGGCGGACAACTGCCCAAATATGTAGCACTCCAAATCTGGAGAAATATTAGCCCAGGTGAAATACCTTCTATATAAACTACAGGGCAAATGTTACTGCAAGTTCTTGCTATTAATAGCCATGCCCCATCTCTATATTTATCTGTCTTGCTGGATTCTATAAACATACACATGTATACACTGTTAATCACGAAATCACAACGTCTCAGTTTAAGCACTTCATCGCTTCTCATACATCCTGCATAAGCTAATAAGCAAATGCAAACAGTTCTTTGGTTCTTCACGTTACCGAAATCATACGAACTACTATAAATCTGTTCTAGAAATTCACTTGTCAACGGTTCTTTCTAATTCACAGGTCTAGACAACTTGCGTTTAGCTGCTTCTAATATGTTGACAACAAGTTCGGAATCGGTAGAGGACTTTAAATCAAACAAATCATGAAACCATTTAACACTATAAAATGCATTAATGATAGGACTAGGAGTATTAGCTGTTTTAACAAGTGAAGCTAAATACAGGGCTAAATGGAACGCTTTAGCCGGCAGAACCTCCCTACTTCCCAATCCATTACTTAAGTCCCATTTCGTCCATCTTAGGAATCCACGCTTATAAGATGAACATGTATTGTCGGCTCTTGAACTCCTAAGTAATTCTGGCAGCAAGGAAATCTTATCCACCAAATCGTCCGGTAACCCGTCAATATCATCTGCATAGCTCTGCATAAATAAACGTAAAAACGTACAACACTCTGTCATTCGTTATGTGAGGACATTAAATCAATAACTAACACAACGAATGTACAATTAAAATATATTAATTTAATTGTTCTTCATTTCCAATTTAATCTTTTTGTCCAAAAAAAAGCCATACAAATGTTTTTAAAAAACTAAATTTGAACTGACCGTTCGAACTATTACTTCTATAACAGCAATTAACCACTGCCCTTACCAGCAGACAACCACTGCCCTTACCAGCAGACTCTGCCCTTACCAGCAGACAACCACTGCCCTTACCAGCAGACAACCACTGCCCTAACAAGCAGACCCTGCCATTACCAGCAGACAACCACTGCCCTAACCAGCAGACCCTGCCCTTACCAGCAGACAACCACTGCCCTAACCAGCAGACCCTGCCCTTACCAGCAAACAACCACTGCCCTTAAATGCCTGATATTGTACTGTTACAAGGGGAATAACTTCTTACTAAAATAAAATTTAGTTCTACTAATTACCTCCCCTGTACCGATAACAATCTATTTTGAGCGCTAACATGGGGAATCGTAAATTTTCATTGCCAAAAATCCCAGCTCCATTCTTGCATGGAATGTAAAATTCTTTTTCTGTTGGCAGATACATGAAATCTTTCACAAATTCCCTAAAGTTACCATCAGGTAAACACAAAGCCGGCCAATAATTCACCGATTTCCATAGGGGAATGACTAGAATTCCTCTTGCCTGACAACATTCCATCTTACATTTAACTCGTGTGACTAACATAACTGGTGATAAACACAGACCATAAATACCATTCCAATCGTAAGTAAAGGCATCAACACCTGGTGTACCTACACACCGAAATCGAGAATAAAATATTCTAGTTTTCGCATTATGTTCTGATGCGAAGTAGTCAACTTGGATTTTCCCCAATCTCTGCTCAATCAAATTTAACATGTCAAATGAAATTTCCCAATCATCTTTATCAACAATTTTAGACAAATAATCAGCTTGACTATTTTGATTTCTCGGAAGCCATTCTACCTCCAAATGAATAGAATTTCTACAGAAAAATTCATAATTTTTCAGTGCTATTTCTTGCAATTCTACTTTCATAGAACCTTTCTGAACAATACTGCAAACCCCAGTATTATCGGGAAACCATTTTCCCCTCTGATTTGCTAAAACATGTACTAAGGAAGAGAGAATCTTATGTACTCCACATAATTCCCTCCATGTGGAAGATTTTGCCGCCTCTTCAACAGACCACATCCCGTGTGAAACTCCATTTAAAGTACTTACTTCAAACCCAGCAAAATAAGTATTACTGGCATCACTATATACAAGTTTCGAGCACTTATTAGAAGTATATAAAAATTCTCTTATTTAACATGTCCACATTCCTTTCCTAGAATTCCATTTGTAATTTACTTTCATCTGCTAGTTTTATGTATGAGTTCCAGTTCCTGGCCTTAAGGATATCTATACTCCGAGATCTGGTCATAATTTGGGAAACAGACCCTATGACAATTCCCATAGAAATGATTTGCCCTACAAAACTAGCTACTTTCCTTACAGGTACCCATGTTAATTCTTGTAACAACTCAGCGTATCTAACGCTTTTTTAATTCTACGATCTGGTATATAAATAGTGAATTCTTTATTATCTAAAATGGCCCCTAACCACTCTAAACTCTGTCTCTGCCAAATGCATTTACCTACCTTCGGAATCAAACCTGAATCCAGCAAATCTTGTTTCATGTCAAACCGCTAATGACTGTGTACTCCCATAAGCCCCACATGTAGCAAACCCATCATCCAAGAACATTATAGCCTTTTTTGCCTCTCCCCTCCATTTTGCTATTAAAGGCCGAGTCAATTTGGTATACAGATAAGGGGCTGAGGACAAACCAAATAGCATGACTAGAAATTAAAAAATACACTTTCCCGTATCAGCATCTGTCCAACTTAAGCCTAAAAACTCTGTATGTGGCAGATAAATATCTACAAAATGATAAGCTGAGTGAATATCAATTTTTATCATCCAACAGCCTGGTTCTAAATACATTAGAGCTAGCCTAAGATCTTCATATTTTACACTCTGCCTCCATATATGCTTATTTACCAACCTCAGATCCAGAATTAACCGTTTCTTTCTATGACTTTGCACAGACACTGATAAGGGATTAACAACTTTTGGTCTCTGGTCGCATTTGCTAACTAAACCTCGATCTATAATTAAGGTCAGTAATAGCTTCATTTACAAAATCACTTTCTCTCAGAGCTGACATATTATTTTTCGAAATAGACTCTTCTGGCACTGATAAAAAAGGTATCTTATAGCCATTTGTAATAAAGTCTAAAATAAATTTGTTCGTTCCAATTTTTTCCCAAAATACAATATTTTGCCTTAGTCTGCCCTTAACAATAATGTCTTTTTGACCCTGTTCATATTCATAAAAGTCATCTGTAAATCTGTTACCGTCATAAAATTGTTCGCAAAAACTGAAATACTCATCTTCAATATCAGTCTCTTTGCTTCTCACTGGGCAAATCTCACTTTTTGCCGGGGTAGTCAGGCTGCTCTGCACGCTTTGATGTGTGGACACGTGCGTCTGATGTGGTTGAATTCGCCGCATGCGAAGCATGGTCCGCTTGTTTCTCACCCGTAATTTCTCACACAACTCTTTCAAAAGTTCAATGCTGTACTCACTTTTGCCGTTTTCCAGCCCCCAAATCGTCTGCTTTAAGTTATCTTCTAAAGACGAGTTGAATTCAAACGGAACTTTGTTCCCTCGTAACGCCATTTAATGTCCTGCCCCGACTTGATTCGCTTCACTTCGGTTTCCACAGCCAACGACTTGCCACGTACTTCTTCTCGTAAAGATGTAAGCTCCTGTTTTTGTCCACGGAGCTCGGCGATAAGCTCTCGCAAATTATTATTTAAATCATTCGAAGTTGACCGGTCTTCCGCGTTCTCCATGTCGATAACCACCAATAGAAATACGTCTGTTCACTGGTCGTTCCCAAAGATGAATGACTACATAATCACGCCACTGACCTAAGTGGCACGTGCAAACTCGGCACGCCACCTATCGGAGGATACCATACAAGGGGAAATCATTTTTCATCTAATTCGCTTCGCTTAAACAATGAAAAATACATTTTTTGTTTTCGTTTCCCTCATATTCTTCCATTACATTAAGCATTACCCTTTACCCCATTACATTTATTATTCAACCTATATCCTTCATTAACATCAACGTTTATCCTTTACCTATACAATTACCATTTACCATTCCTCCTTATCAACCGTTTACATCAAGTGTAACTCTTACTTCCATATACTCCCTTTACATCACATACGCACATTCTTAATCTAGAGCGATTAATTGAAAATGTGATTAAAAGTCGACAGAAAGGTGATAACTTACATTTCGAGCTATCCATGGTGTTTCCATATTCGAGCCACCGAGGTTTGACTGTATATATCATTGGTAAATATATATGTGTGTATTGTTCAAACAAATGCATGCTTTAAGTGTCGATGCATTTTTGCAAGTGGATTGAAAAATGGTGTCGAATTGTCTCTAAAGTTGACCATTGCGCTTACTTTTAATGTAAACATTCTTCTCGACTCTTTTCACACTTGATTTAACGTTGAAATATGTGGCTTTATAAATATTCAGTTTATAAACTTCATCATAAGTATTTGAAACTTATCAGCATTCTTCAACTTAACAGATAAGGTGCTCAGATTACGGTAAACTATTATATACGCAGTCAATTAGGGACATTAGTGATACTTATATTATCTCCCTTGTCAGATAAAGACCAAGGAAGACGAAATAGTTGGTAGGTCCTTTTAGTTGGAATCCTTTGTCTTTATCGCTATTTCGCAATGAGATATTGCAATTACTCTGTACACATTAATCATAATTGTGTTAATTAAAGTGATGATTCAAAGGAGAACATTTACATACCAGTGTTTAAAGAAAACAAATGTGGAATTACTAATCAATCTAATAACAGTTGGCCAAGAAAATGCAATAATAAGTGCACCATCCAGTGCAAAAAAAAAAAAAAAAAATGATAAAAACAGAGGAAACCAAATGATAGGACCTAGCTAGATGTAGAGAGTATTAACGGGAGATAACTGACTGATGTCTCCCATTCGTTTTGAATTAACATTTTTCAAAATAAACGATTGAATCCAAAATAACACATAATTCGAAAGCAGATTTGACTCGCACCTATAAATCAGCGTATAAAAATGCAATTATTAATCAGTGCAAATAATCACTTGAGTTATCCCCTTATATTGAGGAGTCCACTAATAGCCTCACTGTTATAAGTAGGCGCTATTAGATATTTACCCAAAGGATCTGGGATATAAAATGAGCAATTGGTTCGTATCTTATTTTCTGTACAAAGAACTGACAATCATATTATGAGTGATACATCTCAAGGAGTAAACAGTTAGCTTGCAGTAATATTGAAATATTGCTGATGTATGTACTTAACAAGTTTAACTTTGGAAAGAGCTATAACCTATTGGCATTTATTTAAACTTTACGTATTGATTATTTCAAATTTAATCGCCAAGTTTAGAAAGGTTTACAAATGTTTACCTTTTCAGTACATAGCTATATAGAGTTGAACTGTTACATACAGAAACCTCTTTGGCCAATTGACAGGTGCATTCATTTATTCTGGTCATTTACGTATATACTATATATTACTTATATCAGAATTGCCCTGACTTTTATCAGAGGAAATGCTTTTCAAGACTAAGTTATGCATGAATTAATTGATGTCCAATATTGGATAACTTTATGTGACTTTAAATGTTGTGCTAATTGCATTTCATTAATGTATATGAATACTGCAGAGGTAATCTCCACGAACAGAATTTGAAGTATAATTTGAATACTCTGCATTTAAAGCAATTTGCCCAATCGGTTAATGGAAGTCACGGGTTCGATCCCAGCCAATATCTAACCAAAGTCTTTTAAAATGGTACTAATGGTGTCCCCTTTTAGCGCTCAGAATTACGCATTACCACGTACTCGCTTTAGCTACGAAACATATAATGAAACGCTGTGATATAACTGAACATTTGTGGAGAGTGGTGTAACACAAATTGTAAATGAAGCTGAGAGGTACCTCTAGAATTAAAACTGAAAACAAACTGACTTGTACATTCAGGGTTCGTGAACTCTTTGACCGCTTACCTCTCTATAAACAGCTATTCATATGTTATGCATGCATGTAAACATTCATTCAAAATGAACGATATCTTTACTCATTTAGCGTTTTGTGTGTTTTAGAGTAGTAACCTGACAATTTGGTGGTATAAAACACTTGGAGCCGAACATTGGCATATTCATCAGAGTCTAAAGTAGAAATATTGAGAAACCGTAAGTTAAGGTACATTTCTATTTTCTTTAAAAAGTTAAAAAATTCAGAAGTAAGATCTGAAATACGAGTTTGAACTGAACATTTCCTCTTTGCGACTATTAAAATATGGCAGCCATGAATGTGAAAAGGGGCTCTTTCGAGCTAGATGGGGTAATGCAAAGGTACCATGTTTAAGTAAATGATTGTGCAAAAACGTACTGGACACGTACTGCTTTCGGACAAGTATGCAGGTTGCATCCTAGTTAACCTCTTTAAGTAGCTATTAATGTCTTGTCTAGTCTCCTGTGTGTTTATAGTGTAGTTTGTCTCAGATAGGCGAGAGGAGTCGTTGTTCTGCAGAGCTTTGCGACTATGCATTCATTTGTAAAAGCTGATAGTTGCCATACGAATGTACGTTTTCTGTTATTTTCACATAATTATTGTTCTATTGATTATTCCAAATGTTTCTATCAATTTTGGAAGGGGGGTTACTACGAGGCATTTTATAAATCATTTTCAACATGTTTCTGTTTGCAACTGGCCGAGCCCCGGTAGCTCAGTCGGTAGCGACGCGGGCTGTCAATCCAGGAGTTGTGAGTTCGAATCCCGGCTCGGCCAACTTTCTTTCCGAGGATTGACAAAAGTCAATGCGACATGCGTCATTCGTCTTCCACCAATGGGCTAAGTCTATGTGGAAAAGCAGGCAGTTGCTTGGGAAGATTATTGTGTGGAGTACTGGTGTGAGAAAACCAGGAAATGCATGAGTAGGTGAACTGGCCGCCGTGATATAACTGAGATATTGTTAAAAATGGCGTTAAACCCCAAACAATCAATCCATCAACTGTTTGCAAATGCTTTGCTGGTCCAATCATGAAGCAGCACAAATAAACCCTTATTAGTCATGAAAGAGTTAGACGAAAATAATGATAATGATGTGTGTAAACTGTGCTATCGTTATACCACTTAACCCTTAATTGAGATCCGGTCTTAACTGTTCCCTCGATGAAGAGAAATAAGCTATTGCTCTGTTTAATACACTGTAGAAAAAAAGGAGACTGTTTTAACTACCTTTTCACTCTATTCTCTCAATTTATATCTTGTATTTATTTTAATGTTAAAAAAAAGGTGATACATCATATCAATTATATATTGCCAGTTCGACATACAAACGTTTAAACATTAAAGAATTTATAAAAAACGAACTATTAACCATTTTTCCCGTTTATGTCGAACTGTGTTTGGCATTATCAGTAGCCGATCCCCGATAGCTCAGTCGGTAGCGACGTGGGCTGTCACTCGAGGGGTTATGATTTCGAATCCCAGCTAAGCCAACATTCTTTCCGATGTTTGAAAACGTTTTGTGTTGAGTACTGGTATGAGAAAGCCAGGAAACGCATGAATAGGTGATCTGGCCGCTTTGATATGACTGACAAATTGTTAAAAACGGCGTTAAACCCCAAGCAATCAATCAACCAAACAATGCTTTCAGATTGTCCTTACACTCCGAGTGTTAAACGTGTGATACTTAAACATACATTAATCTGATGGCAATACTGAGCAAGCAACATGCCCGATTGAAGCCACCCCAGATTAACCTAGCAATGAAGTCTCCCGTTCGAGTCTTAATACTAACAGTTATTTTAAAGATCCTTTAGCTTTTCAAAACACTTAGAGTTTGTGTGTTTGTAGCAAACACAAGGTTAACAAGTGTCAAGTTTATTTATTCTGCAAAGAAAGTATTTTACATCGCCGCAAACATATTAATATGACAGTTTAAAAAATGGAAATATACATTAACAAGAAAAACACATACATTTTCATAAGTCTAGAGCATTACACAAACAATTTACATATACTACACAAGAATGTCAAAGCCATCAATTACACATACACAACTCAATATCCAAACAAAACATGTAGTGCATGGAATAGTGATGACAGAACAGAGGACACATTAGGTTAACCTAGAACATAGCCCAATCTCTGACACAGCTGAAAATGCTCTTAATAAACAAGTTTAAATGAAAATCGTTCAAACTACACACATACAAGACCAGACAGCGATCACTAAAACTGTATCGTGTCGAAGTTAAAACGGGTTATTAGTCACATGCTTTATCATTAATATATCTCAATTGTATCAGAATGACCTATAACTCTGACCACAGCGTTGTGAAACCCGTACATGTGTTTGTTCATACCTACTATAACTCTGACCACATCGTTGTGAAACCCGTACATGTGTTTGTTCATACCTACTATAACTCTGACCAACTAATTGTGAAACCCGTACATGTGTTTGTTCATACCTACTATAACTCTGACCACATACTTGTTAAATCCGTACATGTGTTTTTTCATACCTACTATAACTCTGACCACATCGTTGTGAAACCCGTACATGTGTTTGTTCATACCAATACCTACTATAACTCTGACCAACTAATTGTGAAACCCGTACATGTGTTTGTTCATATATACTATAACTCTGACCACATCGTTGTGAAACCCGTACATGTGTTTGTTCATACCTACTATAACTCTGACTAACTAATTGTGAAACCCGTACATGTGTTTGTTCATAACAACTATAACTCTGACCTATAACTCTGACCACAGTAGTGTGTAGCCCGTACATGTTTATGTTCATAGCTGCTATAAATCTGATCACATCTTTGTGAAGTCCATACATATTTATGTTCATTAATACTATAACTCTGACCACATCAGTGTTAAGCCCGTACATGTTATGTTCATTGCTACTATAACTCTGACAACATTACTGTGAAGAACGTACATTATCATATTCAAAGCTACTATAACTCTGACTACAGTATTGTGAAGCCCGTACATGTTTATATTCATAGCTGCTATAACTCTGACCACAGTATTGTGAAGCCCGTATATGTTAATGTTCTTTGCTACTATACATCTAACCACACCAATGTGAAGCCAATACATCTTTATGTCCACAACTATTATAACTCTGACCACATATTGTGAAGCCCGTACATGTTTTTATGTTCGAAACTATTATAACTCTGACCACATTATTTCGAAACCCGTACATGTTTATATTCATGGCTACTACAACTCTGATCACATCATTTTGAAGCACGTACATGCTTATGTTCATAGATACTATAACGCTAACACACCATAGCGAAGCCCGTACATATTTATGTTCATAGCTACTATAACTCTTACCACATCACTGTGAATTCTGTACATATTTATGTTCATAGCTACTATAACTATGACCACATCGTTGTGAAGCCCGTATATGTTTATGCTCATAGCTACTATAACTCTGACCCCATCACTGTGAAGCCCGTACATGTGTTTGTTCATAGCTCTGACCACATTAGTGTGAAGTCCGTACATGTTTATGTTCATAACTACTCCAACTCTGACCACATCATTGTGAAGCCCGTACATGTGTTTGTTCATAGCTACTATAACTCTGACCACATTATTGCGAAGCCCGTACATGTTTATGTTCATAACTACTCTAACTCTGACCCCATCATTGTGAAGCCCGTACATGTTCATGTTCATAGCTACTATAACTCTGACCACATCATTGTGAAACCCGTACATGTGTTTGTTCATATATACTATAACTCTGACCACATACTTGTTAAACACATACATGTGTGTGTTCATATATACTATAACTCTGACACACCATTGTGAAACCCGTACATGTGTTTGTTCCTTTTGTACCTTTTGATATGTTTAAAGTGTTGTGGGCAGAGCATGTGACATATATATTGAACGAGGTCTTTAGTTTTAAAAGATTGTCTGCGTGTGCCTTCTTCTCAACTTAAATGAGAAGCACACCGGATTTCAGTTTTTAACAAACTTTGGTGAGCCTGCAATTGAAACTAAGCATTTTTAATGACAAAACGTGAAAGTGTAGAAATAGGCTGATCAGGTAAATTTGATGCAACCAATAGAAAGGGGGAAATGAAGGGTTTGAAGAGTTGTCATTAGCTTTTTCAATATCAGAGTCCGAGTCCATTTGAGTACGTGGGTGTTTTTTGTTAAGAGGATCCATATTTAAGTTTTTGTTATTTCGTCAACCACGGCCCCACCAAAGGAACACGATACATGGAGCGGAAATCCAGCTCCTCGTGTCAAGGGTACACAGATGGTATTCTTAGATACCGCGAATAATTCATGCTAGTCAGTGGACCAAAAAATATGCGCCACCCAATTAGCCCTTTAGCCTATAACGATTTGACAAACAATAATCTTGTCCCTTCCTGTCCGTCTGTCAGAAAATGTTTTCTCTTCGAAATAATGTGATGCAACGATTACCTTTAAATACACTTAACATCATTATGATGATATGTATTACGCCTATAAAACGGTAACAGAAACAACTTAAATGATCACGGTAAATCGTCATGAAAATATATTAAAGCTGGTTGTTGAAACTCTTTCAACAATACGATACGAACATTAGCTTGACTTACACAACAGACACAAATAGAAAAACAAAATCTGACACGGGTGCCTCTAATGCGTATTATAAAGCCCACATTTAACAGTCAAACAACACAACTATGTGAACTATCATGTTTTTGTAGTAGCACGTTCATTGCTAATTATAAACAGGTGGTTTTGCTTATATCCAAAGAATACTAGCTCTGTGTTCAATTAAACAGAAACTCACGTTTACCAATCAATAAATCACATTATAGCTACTTTATATGCATGCATTTTAGAATGAATAATCAAAGACGCCTTCAAACAAGGGATAGCTCGGGTCGAAAGTAATGCTATGCATACAACAAAGTCTTATACATAGCAAAGTGGGACAGTGTGATGTTCAATTCGTTTCTACATACATAATCAGCACTTATTCTAGATCGGCGCATCGGCATTGACATGATTAGAGATTGTAAAAGAATTTCTCATGGCGTAGTTAGATAAACCTTGAAAACTACGAAGCTCTCGTGCATGTGATAGTTAGTCTGTAATAATATTGTTGGAATCGGCCAGTAATTGCTTTTTTTTGTGTCATTCTGAATACTAAAATGTATATTAGATTTATATATTCACCTTAATACAGTTGTTATTTAAAGCGACTGAAATCCAGATGGCAACATGTTTTATGTATCAAATTTTTAAACATGTATCTCTCTTTTGTTTTAGAGGTTCATCTGCTATTTTTAAAAAATGTTCGCCAATTACGACCAGACAATTACAAGGACATCCGACATGGAGGACCTCAAGATATTGACAAAACTGAGTTAGTTTTTGCATAGAACACTTCAACAGTATGCATCTGTTTATCTAGACAAGTAAACTGAAACTGATAGTTTACTCATGTCTAACCCAGGTAGATATACCTTATTTATGTTACATTGTCGCCAGTAGATACTCTTGAACATATACCCTTTATCAACGTTATACATTTCAATATCTTCTGTCAGCGGGACGAAACCGGACTAATATGGGAAAATGAGAAAACAGAAAATGTGTTTGAAGGTGAAATTCTGCATTTTAGAATGAAATAATAAACATGCCTTTATTTTAATTAAAATTCGGCATTTTAGAATAAAAATGCCTAACATTTAATAAAATTCTTAATAAACTGATATGAATATCAAACATTTTTCAATTTCTGGGCGAAACAACCTAATCAGAGATGAAAGTGGAAAATAAATTAACATACATAGATAGTAAAATAATGTACAAAACAAAATTAGAGGTGGAAAGGTTGAAACAAACAATGTCTGTAAATGGAGATGGAGGCAGATGATTGGTTGATCTTAGTCACCTGATACAATATATATTAATATCCAAATCACGTGACAGAGATAGAGCTAGTGATTGGCTGACACCAGTCACTTTACAGACGCCCTGCCGGCTCTGCCACGTGACCGACACTAAACAGAACAGAACAGAATTTTATTTGCTATAGGTAAATACAATACCCTTAACAACTTTACAAATAGAGAGGCAACGAAGAACAAATACATATAATATACAATAACATTTGATTGTGAAGGGTCACTTTGAGGTCCTGTGTGTATATTTCATTGATCAAATATTGCTTTTTTTAGCTCACCTATGCACAAAGTGCAAATTCAGCTTTTGTGATCGCTCACCGTCCGTCGTCCGTCGTCGTCTTCGTCGTCGTCGTCTTCTTCGTCGTCGTCGTCCGTCCGTTCACATTTTCCTTCAAACGACATCTCTTCTACACCAATTAACCAAATTCAAAATAATTTTACAGGAATGTTCCTTGGGTGGATTTCTTTCAAACTTGTTCAAAGAATTCTATTTCATGTAGAACTTTGGCTGCCGCAGCAACAAAAAAGGGGAAATTAACCAAAACTGAAAAAAATCTTCTTGTCTGAAGTAGAAGGCCCATGCCTTTAATATTTTGTATGTAGCATCATCTAGTGAACCTCTACCAAGATTGTTCAAATTATAACCCTGGGGTAAACATTGACCCCTCAATGGGGGTCACTTGTTTAACATAGACTCATATAGGCGAAAACACTTTAAACATCTTCTTGCCTAAAAGTAGAAGGCCCATGCCTTTGATATTTGGAAGGTAGCATCATCTAGTGAACCTCTACCAAGATTGTTCAAATTATAGCCCTGGGGTAATAAATAACCCCTCCCCGGGGGTCACTTGTTTTACATAGACTCATATAGGGGAAAACTTTAAAAATCGTCTTGTCTAAAAGTAGAGGGCCCAGGCCTTTGATAGTGGGTATGTAGCATCATCTAGTGGACCTTTACCAAGATTGTTCAAATTATAGCCCTGGTGTCAAAATGACCCCTCTTCTGGGGTCACTTGTTTTACATAGACTCATATAGGGGGAAAACTTAAAAATCTTCTTATCTAAAAGTAGAGGGCCCAGGTCTTTGATATTGGGTAAGTAGCATCATCTAGTGGACCTCTACCAAGATTGTTCAAAGTATAGCCCTGGGGTCAAAATGATCCCTCCCCTGGGGTCACTTGTTTTACATAGACTAATATAGAGAAAAAACTTAAAAAATCTTCTTGTGTAAAAGTAGAGGCCACAGGCCTTTGATATTTGGTATGTGGCATCATCTAATAGACCTCTTCCAAGATTGTTCAAATTATAGCCCTGGGGTCAAAAATAATCACTTGTTTGACATAGATAGGGGAAAAACTTTAACAATCTTCTTGTCTCAAAGTAGAAGGCCAAGGCCTTTGATATTTGGTATGTAGCATCATCTAGTGGACCTCTACCTAGATTGTTCAAAGTTTAGCCTGAGGGTCAAAATTTACCCCTCCCCAGGGTTCACTTGTTTTACATAGACTCATATAGGGAAAAAACTTAAAAAATCTTCTTGTCTAAAAGATATTTGGTATGTAGCATCATCTAGTGGACCTCTACCAAGATTGTTCAAATAATAGCCGTGGGGTCAAAAATGACCATTCCCCGGGGGTCACTTGTTTTTCATAGACTGATATAGGGGAAAGAACACTGAAAACTTTTTATGTTTGATTAAATCAGGTGAGCGATATAGTATGGAAGGGTATTAACGCATAAATTGCATCTTTCCTTCGTACATTACAACTTGCATTCGTACATTTACATCTTGCATTCGTACATTCACATCTTGCTTTGTGACATTCACATCTTGCGTTGTGACTTGCACATCATGCTTTGTACATCTTGCGTTGTGACATGCACATCTTGCTTTGTACATCTTGCGTTGTGACATGCACATCTTGCTTTGTGACATTCACATCTTGCTTTGTGACATTCACATCTTGCGTTGTGACTTGCACATCATGCTTTGTACATCTTGCGTTGTGACATGCACATCTTGCTTTGTACATCTTGCGTTGTGACATGCACATCTTGCTTTGTGACATTCACATCTTGCTGTGTGACTTGCACATCATGCTTTGTACATCTTGCGTTGTGACATGCACATCTTGCTTCCGTACATTTACATTTTGCGTTCATACATTCAACTTATGTGTATCTTCAAAGTATATTTGAGAGTCATTTACGGAAATTGCCGACAACACACACGTAGCGCCACTTGTTAGCATAATTTGGTTGTCGCGTCATTATTACACCAGGTGTCGCATCGTATTATGCCTTCTGTATTATGCTGTTTACATTCGGCTTTCTACATTCGGCTATTCGTCATTGTTACTGCTATGCACACTGACATTTGTCATTCGTAAAGAGGAAGGTGTTATTGAAATTAGATTATAAACATGAATTCATCTCATCAAATTAATATTAATTGATGGTGTTAAATAACGAGAATAACAGACAATATTTATTGCAATATGTGCATATCACATAGCAAGACATAAAGCAAGATGTGCATGTCACAAAGCAAGATGTACAAAGCAAGATGTGCATGTCACAACGCAAGATGTGCATGTCACAACGCAAGATGTACAAAGCATGATGTGCAAGTCACAAAGCAAGATGTGAATGTCACAAAGCAAGATGTGCATGTCACAACGCAAGATGTACAAAGCAAGATGTGCATGTCACAACGCAAGATGTACAAAGCAAGATGTGCATGTCACAACGCAAGATGTACAAAGCATGATGTGCAAGCCACAACGCAAGATGTACAAAGCAAGATGTGCATGTCACAACGCAAGATGTACAAAGCATGATGTGCAAGTCACAAAGCAAGATGTGAATGTACGAATGCAAGATGTAAATGTACGAATGCAAGTTGTAATGTACGAAGGAAAGATGCAATTTATGCGTTAATACCCTTCCATAATATAGGACCATCATGTCTTGTTTGTTACTTGATATCACTAGATTTTCGAATTACTTTACATGTGGTCATGTATGATAGTAGGATTTTAAATATTATTTGCCTAAGTCTATAAAATGAGTATAGTAAGAAATGATACTCACTTTCGATAGTTTTCATATTACAAAATGTGCATAATCTATTTATTTGTGAAATATTGATATGTCTATATTTTTTAATATACAGGTTATGTGAAGATACTCGGAATCTAATTAAACATATTCTTAATTTATTGTCTGTTTTGTAATCGAAACCGGACTAATATGGGAAAATGAGAAAACAGAAAATGTGTTTGAAGATGAAATTTTGCATTTTAGAATGAAATAATAAACATGCTTTAATTTTAATTGAAATTTGGCATTTTAGAATAAAAATGCCTTACATTTAATAACATTCTTAATAAACTTATATGAATATCAAACAATTTTCCATATCTGGGCGAAACAACCACATTAGAGATGAAAGTGGAAAATAAACTAACATAGATAGTAAACATACAAAATAATGTACAAAACAAAATTAGAGGTGGAAAGGTTGAAACAAGGAAAGCAAATGGAGATGGAGGCAGATGATTGGTTGATCTTAGTCACCTGATACAATATATATTATTATTTAATGCTAAGCGATGAGATACTGAGTTCTATCAGTGAGATATAATCCATATCACCCACACTGTGAGTGATATATGTATGACGTAATTTTCCTAGTTTCCGGTCATGTTATACTACACACGTTATATATATAAAGAAATACGTAATGGATACATATTATTAGATCGGATACAAGCATTGTCATGTGATAAAAACCTTATCTTATCTATACCCATGTATAATTCCGTATTCCGTAAATTTAACATGTCGGACATATTGTTGACGCCGCGTGGAAGCGCGGCGTCAGTATGGGATAGGTTTTAACTTTGTACCATGGGGTGACGTAATCGAAAAGGGAGAAACCAATGTTATTATTGTTAAAAAAACCTCTGTTGTTTGTTTGAAAAAAAAAAACCTATATGAATTAATAAATTGTATTAAATGATTTAAGACACAAAAAGATACACAAAAGGCAAGTCTTCTACCGTTATTACAATACTTTAGACATATCTAATGCGTATTTAATAACTTTCCCCTAACTCCCTAGGCCAAGCTGTTTTTATAGTTTGGTTTACGACCCGATTCATCAAAGCTCAGAAAAGAGTTTCTGGCGATGTTTTTGTCTATTTACAATATTGAGATTTTTAAATAAATGGGTAATTTTTAAAATATCAATGATGATTCAGTTTAATTACTACATATTACAGAATAATTCTAGAAACTGTATAAACAACGTTAACCCAACTATGAAATAGGCATGGCCGTAACGTGACCCGTTCTATTTGTAAATGCAGCATGTCATCGCTTGGAGATTTTGTTCATTCTTATTGAAAAGACGACAAGGTGTCATCGGTTCCCATAGAGTAATTAAGTTGTCTCTGCTTCCTTCCGTTATGAATACTTCGTTAAGCAAACCGTAAACCAAATGGTTTCGGGAATAAACTTGTTATTTCACGACTAAACTTCACATGCTGAATATCACATAGATCGTAGCATATAAGACGTTTAATCCCTACGTCAATATTGACCCTTTCTGCTCTTGGTAACCTTTTTATATAGGCTATGGTAGCCAGGTGAACAATATAGGGACATCTTGGCCTTCTTGTTTAAAATAAAGGGACATTTGGCCTTCTTGTTCGAAATATTTACACCCTGTCTGCTTGCACAGGTTATTTAAATGTACTGAACTGCATCTGCTTCCTTTAAGTCATGCTTCAAAATCATGCGCGGCGTCTTTGATGCTTTGCATCAACATTCTTCTTGTCATTGTCTGACATTGTGTAGTAAACAAATACATTCACACAGATTCGTCCACGTGTGAACAGGTACGACGACACCAAATAGTTTCATTATTTTATCATCAATTATCATAAAATAAAAAGGAATTTCGTTTGTGTTGAGTGGATATGGAATATATTTCAACTCAAAGTGATACAATTTTAACATTTTCAATTGTATCACTTCTTGATGAGATATATTCCATATCCACTCAAAATAAACAAATATCCTCTATATACCAAAATTACGTAACAGTGATAGAGCTAGTGATTGGCTGACACCAGTCACTTTACAGACTCCCTGCCGGCTCTGCCACGTGACCGACACAAACCAGAACAGAACAGAATTTTATTTGCTTTAGGTGAATACAATGCTCTTAACAATTTTACAAATAGAGATGCAACGAAGAACAAATACATATAATTCACATTACAATTTTATTGTGAAGGGTCACTTTGAGGTCCTGCGTGTATTCGCATAATAAATACATTTCATTAAATCAAATATTGTTTTTTTTTGTTAGTCCTACTTGATATCATTAGATTTTCGAATTACTTTACATTTGGCCATGTATGATAGTAGGATTTTAAAAATGATTTGCCTAAGTCTACAAAATGAGGATAAATTAGTAAGAAATGATACTCACTTTCGATAGTTTTCATATTACAAAATGTGCATAATCTATTTATTTGTGAAGTATTGATATGTCTATCTTTTTTAATTTCCAGGTCACGTGAAGATAGTCGGAATCTAATTAAACATATTCTTAATTTATTGTCTGTTTTGTAATCTAGAATCCGCTGTGATCGAGTGGTTAGCGTCGGGGATTTCGAAACCGCGTTTCCCGGGTTCGATCCACGGTCGCGGCATGACGGTCATTGTGGAGTGCCCTCGAGTAAGACACATTTTCTAGCCTAGTACTGGTTTGTTTACCCAGGGATCATGAATAAGTGAACTGTCGCCGTGATATAACTGAAATAATGTTGAAAGCGGCGTAAAACCTTAATAAATAAGTAATCTAGATCATTTTCAAATTTAAATTCATGTTTAAAACATGCTTTAATATGTTAACCTTTGGGAAAGATTTATGTTAGAATACCAAGTTTGAAAATATTGATCAAATAGTGTTTTATTAAAGATATATAACTCTATTATTTGATGTTCTTGGTTTAGCCAAGTTAGTTAGTTAAACCTAGATCATTCAATATCGTTTTTTATATGAAACGCCCAGTTTAAGCCATCATATTATATATTATTGATTTTATAAAAAAATATTGAATATCATTTGAATTCAAAATTTTAGTCGAATATTTAATCATGTTATAATCTCTTAAAACTGACAGCGGAATACGCCTTTACTCATCGTACATTGCCTGTAGATTAGTAGATTTGTTTACAGATAATATTTTTCTACACAACTTAATACGATTTAGATCAACGTCTGGCCAAGTATGTATACCCAAGATTTATGATGCGTAGTGTATTACAGGTAGTACTAAATTATCAAATAATTCACATTTCTTTTGGGTTGAAAATTCATATTGAGAAAGTACAGAGAATAAACTAAATTCATATTTGAATCCCTTATCGGACAAATTCATCTGTGTCCTAAACCAACAGACTTTTTTGTACAAATTTACACCTTAATAGTTTAATTCTTCAACTTCTTCAATTTTGTCATTATAAATAAAGAATTCATATTTTTGTCTTCTTTTTCTTTTTTCAAATACCATGATTTTAGTTTTCTTTGTGTTGATCTGTAAGTGTTTGGCAATAGTTATCTAAATATTCTAACATGATTTTAATTGGAAATGAGAGCATATCCTTCTCACGTGTAACCTGTCACATTACACAGACGCTATGTAGGCTCTGTCACGTGACCAACTTACATTTTATACTGTTTGTGCGCACTATCGCATTATTGGAAATGTTTTCTTTCTTTGTATATATATAAAAACAGACCATCCACATGCTATGTACGGTAAGGCGAACTTGCCCCTAAGGTCACACCAAACTGATATCTTGGTCGTCGGATTTCCCGCTCCTGTTTATTCAATTTTGAGAAAAGAAAATTAAAAAAAAATCTCCCGCTCCATTTTCAAAAGTTAAAAAAAAAATCAGAAAAATCACCACAAAACCAGCATCATTTAAATTGAAATAAACAGTTAATATGGTTAAATAGAACTTATAAATAATATTTATTAAGAACAAATAATAAGTAACAAAATCCCGGACATTTCCAGCTTCGTAAATAAATTGTTTGTTTAAATATTCGAGTCATCCGCCGAATTTAAGGTGAACGTGTTCTAAATGATAAACACAAAAATGAAAATTAATACCAATTTATTTTAATTATTTCCGAAATGTGACCAAGTATGCAATCACAAGTTCTATCCGAAAAAAAATCACATTGGAAAAGGAATATTTATTAATCGAGTAAATTATTTCGGAACTATGTTCTAATTTCGCGTTCCACTTTCGCCAAACAAGTCGTCCATAAAAATGTCGGCTTTTGTGCTGTCTGCGCGAGATCAAAATAAGGCAATTATTGCAAAAACTGCCCTCGTGTTGCAGCTAAGTGATTGCTTTTCATAAGCATTCGATAAATTGTCACACATTACAGATAAGACTTTAACGGATGCATCCATAAAACATGTTTCCATTCGAGAAAATGCATCCGCTGAACCAGTTTGCATTTCTTCCACCGATATGAAAGTTCAGACGGCGGTCGATTAATGGCAATATTTACATTGTGTACTGAACTTGTTGGAAGCCGCCAAGAGGCGGCTTCTTGTAGGGATGCTTAGACATGTCGAACAAGGAGAATATTTAGACCTGCCAGCGTGACCACATATCGGGATTTCTCTTTGTCCTTACTAAGTACATTAATTTAAGATGATGACTTTTAAAACATCCCTTTTACTCACTATATACATGTATGTAATTGAATGTATGTACATTTTTATTTAAGCGAAATTCATACTGTATCTAGTCTAGACAGTAAAATAGAAAACCCTTCTATTGAATTGGTAAATGTAGTCTGGTTCCTTATGATATATTACGCGGTAATTAGACGAAGAAGCCACGTCCCGTATTCACTAAACTTTTCAATTTAGATTTTTGACTAAATCTAAATCTTAATATTTAGTCCACGTTTTAGATTTAATCCGTATTCTCCAACGCGTTTTAAACTGATCTCAATTTGGTCTAGTTTGTTAATGTCGTAAGCGGCCGCGCGGCGACTCTGGTTCCCGAATCAAGTTAGGAGCTAGAATAAAAGACAGTACCATTCATCTATAGTCTATTTATAGATTTTCATTCTTATCGTAATTGTACATACATTTTTCATTTGCTTTGCTTTTAATAATCTGACTTTCATGTTCAGTACAGACTTGATTCAAAGTTAACTTTGAGTACAATTGTCATCAAAAAATGACATGAAAAAATTTAAACCACAGAAATATCTGTTTCAAGATTAATTTGTGTCTTTTTTGCTGTTGCAGTTTCACATTTCATGAATATCGCGGTAAACACGTTATCGGGATAATATGTGAACATCCAGAAAACTTAAATGAAATGAAATCTTCTGGTTTTAACAAACAAAGTGTGATCGGATTAACTGAACTGTATTTAACTTGTCACTGTAAATGTAGACAGCATTTCAACTCTTATATCAACTGGTAAATTTACAGTTTGAGAAATTTCAATGCACTGGTTTAACGTTTTCAAAAAAGTTGAAACTAGTTCCTATGTTAAGCCTTTCCCACGTACAACAGATATGTAGCACATTAAGTACAAATTGGAACATCTTGCTAAATGAAGGTATAATTTATGGACATAAAGTAGGAAACATTGTAGCAAAAGGATAAACTTCTCGTGATCAAAACCTTTTTGGCACAAAGTTTTCAAAAGTCGCTGCAGCTCTTGTCAGTCTTTCGGATTACGTGTACATTGAAATACGTTTCCTTGATTTTCTGAATGCTAATCACGACACGAGTTCACATCAGTTTCGTCAACTCGAGATTGTTCGTTTGTAACCCGAGAGCTTTAATTTTCAATTGCTCAATTTGCCACAATAATTTCAACTCTTTTCAATTATCTTACTATCATTTATAGAGATTTTCTATGTGTTGTACTTGATGATTTTAATTTTCAATTGCTCAATTTTCTACAATAATTTCAACTCTTTTCAATTATCTTACTATCATTTATAGAGATTTTCTATGTGTTGTACTTGATGATTTTAAAGTCTGTCAGGGTAAACATCATTGAAATCACTGTGGCAAATGGAGAAATTGATCATAATGAGCAATATCTGCATTTGCCACAATAATTTCAACACTTTTCAATTATCATACGATCATTTATAGAGGTTTTTTTACTTGATAGTTTCAAAGTCGTCTACTGCAGATTTGTTTTATGTGGGAAACCCTTATCCACTATCATGACTTACCGATACAAACAAAAAATAGATTTTCTGTGTGTCAGCATTATTTGATAAAACATTATCATAACAGGGGGTGTGTTCAATACAAATAGTTGATTGTTTTTGGTACTAATTTAAATTTATCATAACCTCTTGTCCATTTATCTTTAGTATTATATGTCACTTTTCATGATCAGTTTAACTCTAAAGTATCTTATTCACTTAAAACACAGACCCTGCCAGGTTAAATATCCTACATAAAACTTATATCTTCAATAACCGATATCAGCATTACTGACTACAGAATAAATTGTTCTAATGTTTGTGGATTTAAATGATCTTTTTTTCTTATTTCTTCATGTGAAACGAACTATTGCGGTTTCTCTTTGATGCTTTGCATCAAACATCCGTCTTGTACAACCTTTTAAATCATTTTCAAGTCATGTCTGGATCTACCATCTATTTCATTCAGTGCATTAAATAAATATTACATCCCTACAATGTCACGGTTGTATTATTTACTTTCAAAGACACTGGTTATTTAAATACCAGGCTAAACTTGAAATTGATAGCAAAACAAATAATGAGCGTATACAAATCGGTGAAAAGGACGCTACTCGAGAACACGCTAGGTGTCCTTTCCCAAAGGCTGGAACGCCCACTCATAAAGACAAAAATATGGAACATCTCTATAAATAAAAGTACAGTTTTTGAATATATAATTTTGAAAACATCAAGGCAAAAGGATAAATTGCTTGTTATGAGCAATTTGTCCTTTTGCAACAATGTTTGCAAAAGTCAAAAGGACATGCAATCTTGGAACAACCATTCGTCTTTACCAACAAATCATGCAAGCCTGAGCCAATATTGGTTGACAAAATGTTCAACCTTTTCCAACATGCAGATGCATTTGAGAAATTTACATCACACAAAATGTGAAAACCCTCTGGCAAAAGTAGAAATTGCACATAGTGAACAATTTCTCATTATGCCACAATGTTTTCATTTTCATTGTATATTTAACTTTCATTTATAGCGATGTTCCACATTTTCCTCAGATGTTTTCAAAATCGTTTGCTGCAGATTTGTTGTATATAGGAAAGGGTTAGGAATTATTGAGCAAAGAATAGGAAAAAATTGATAAAACAGATATTTCAATTCAATTATTTTAAGTATTCACCAGTAATTTTCTACCAATTATAGTTTAAAACACGTTTTGATATCAAAAAAAGCAATCTTTAAAAACACGTTGCTTTCTATACAAATGTTAATCTTTGAGGGGGTCTTCTTTTGTCAGTCAAGCTGAAAACATTGTATACAACATAGGAGAAATTGTCAGTCCATTTCGTAAATAATGTCGTAACTAATGAGTTACTGTAAATAAAGAAAAGTCGAGTCTGCTGTGAAAAGGCTCTAAATCTTGCATCTGTGAAAATCCAATACTTAAGACAGAGAGCTAGATAGTAACCCTTTCCATCTTGACATCTAGACAAAAGTACGGAATATCTCTATAAATAAATGTATGATTTCTGAAAGAAGTTTTGAGCAATTTCTTCTTTTGCCAGAATGTTTTTAAAAATCGTCTTCTGCTGCAGATGCGTCAGAGTGTGTATATATGTGGGAAAAAGTTAAGCAGGAGTAAAGAGAACGTTTTGAAAGAATATCATTGTTTTGGCTTAACATACATAACCCTATGTCGTGGGTACGCAAAATAATTGTCTTAGTGAGACGATTTTTTTTAAATACC
Source organism: Serripes groenlandicus (assembly GCA_031761405.1). Lineage (NCBI taxonomy): Eukaryota > Metazoa > Mollusca > Bivalvia > Cardiida > Cardiidae > Serripes > Serripes groenlandicus. Next base: position 156,973 of record JASEVX010000230.1, on the reverse strand, counting down.
CACAACATAGGGTTTGAGAGTCGTCAAAGGAGGTTTGAGATTGAAATACATTGTACAAGCGTTATCTAGAGCTCTGATAGTATGGACTATAGATTTTCACAATTTCATCCGAGTCCTCCCTGTTCTGCTACATCAAGATGAGCAATTATAAGCTCACCAAAGTAGTCTCTCAAAATGTCAACTCTGTGGAGCAAATAGCAACTTCTATAGAACCACATTCTCCATATTCTTACAAAAAGCAAACAGTAATTATTAAAACAAGGCAGGTTATATTGGGGGAATAGAGTGGAAAACATTGCACGAAATAAGACATTTTATCATCATTAGCAATTTCTCCATTTCCCATATTGTTTTCCTAAATTGTCAGTATTCAGATGACTCGAAAAATTATTTTATTCGGAGAATGTTTAAACCTCTTAAGAGCAACACCTCTTTAGAACGGCTGTACATCTTTAACCCTTTCCAACATAAAAACGCTTTCTGACGCCTCTGCAGCAGATGAATTTTTCCCCTTTTGCTATAGTGTTCTCAACCCCTTTCAGTAATTATACCTACATTTATAGAGCTTTCCTTTAAAAAGTGATTCTATTCGGAGAATGTTTAAATCTCTTTAGAACGGCTGTACATCTTTAACCTTTTCCCACATAAAAACGCTTTCTGAAGCCTCTGCAGCAAGTGACAATTTCCCCTTTTGCCACAGTGTTCTCAACTCTTTTCAGTAATTATACCTTCATTTATAGAGCTTTCCTTAGAAATTTCCTAGATACTTTCAAAGTTGTCTGCTGCGGATTTGTTGTATGTGGGAAAGGGCTAACTTGCCTCTGAATGGTGTTGATCTAGGGAGTGGGAACTGTATGTTTCTATGACAAATATGAGGTGCTGCCCAGCTCTTTTACCTTGATGTGATACCAACATACAATACAATACAGAAGCAACAAGACCCCTTTTGCCATTATAGGGCTAAAACGTGATGAACTTCACCTAAATGAAAAATGAATGCCTTTCATACTTAAATATAAATAATGCTATCTTCTTTAAATCCCCATTGTAGGGCACACACACAAAATCATATTTAGACTTAATGGCACAAGTTTTAACCATTTCTCACATATCTATCACTGTTGAAGACAGCGGTGCAGAGGTAGAGCGTCGGCCTCTCGTGTCAAAGGTCCCTGGTTTGAGTCCCTTGATGAGCGGGTTCTGACTTTGGATTTTTCCATACTGGTTAAGTCTCCAGGAAGCAGACATCGAGAGTGATTAATCTAAGCAAAAGGCTTGTTTCGCAATCGATATAAAATAAATAAGTTTAAACTAAACTATCATCGTAGTTATATTAGAGATTAGTCTGTAAGTTCTTATAGTAATAAGTATAACTCCCTGTATCCTTAATCTTGCATTATACTGTCTTTCCCCGATATGATGATTTAAATTCATTATCTTTGATTACTTTATGAAGCAAAATGTAATATTTGGAAATTTTGAAGAACTATTTATATATAGTTTTGAAAACTTTGTAGAGAGATTGCTCCTTTTGTCAGCAATGTTTTTGTTTTTCTCATTACATATACATATAGCCTAATAGCTATTGAGTATTATGAACGATTTAAAAACTATAAAACAATCAATGTCAAAAATAGATAATATTGAGAAGCTTATCAACAAAGTTAACCAGAGAGTTGAACAATTGGATTTGAAATTAAAAAATGTAGAATCCAGGGTAGACGAAACCGAAAGCTCGTGCATATATATAAGCTCAGAATTTGAAAGTAGCAGAGAGAAACTTACCGAAACTAAATCTGAGTTAAAGTTAATCAATGAAAAACTAAATAACCAAAATCGTGAAATGGAAAATGAAATTCAACAATTGAAAACTAGAAACGATTCCTTAGATTTGAAGGTGGATGACCTCGAATATCGCAGTCTACGAGATAACCTTCTTTTCCATGGCTTACCAGAACAACAGGGAGAAAACTGTGAGCAACTCATCTCCGATTTAATTCACTCTCAACTAAATATTGACTCGGATATCAAGTTTGAAAGAGTTCACAGAATCGGTAAGCAGGACGCAAAGAAGGGACCACGACCTATAGTTTCAAAATTTCATGAATTCAAAGATCGTGAGCTAGTATTAACCACTGCACAAAGCAAATACCAACATTTAAAGAACAGCAACATAGGCGTCGGTATTCAACAAACCAAAAAAACACTGTCAAAACGACGAGAGTTATACCCACTCATGGAAAAGGAGCAAACGGCAGGAAATAAAGTTAAATGGTCAGGAGCTCGGCTTATGGTGTGTACCGACAACAGTGGAGTTTACAGAGAAAAGAAACCATAGGACAACTGCGAAGAACTCAAAATCTGTTCCTGGAATGTGAATGGACTTATACGTAAAATAACAGATGAGCATTTTCACAACTATATTTCTAGTTTTGATTTAGTATTATTGACTGAAACATGGATAACCAAGAAACATCAAATAAACTTGGATATAAATAAATATAAAAGTTTTCATTTACATGGCAATAAATCACCTCGGACAAAGAAAGGACGAACAAGTGGTGGCATATCTGTTTATTACAAAAAAAAGCTTGAAAATTATATATCTGTCGTAGAGACAAACAATATTGGTTTCTTATGGCTTAAATTAGATAAGAAATTATTCTCGTTTTCTGAAGATGTATTTTTGTGTATATGCTATATCCCACCTCCTGGGTCAAATGTATTGAATTCAAATGACTTGTGCTTCTTTGAAGAACTAGAAAACAGTATAGGAAAATTTAGTAATCAGGGAAAATCATTTATCACGGGAGACTTTAACTCAAGGACGGGTAGTTTGAGTGACGTAATCCATCATGAGCACGAGATTGAATTTAGAGACAACCATTACTTTGAAAACATCCAAAATCTACCAATCAGAAAAAACATGGATCACGTGATCGATGCAAATGGGCGTAAACTCATATCCTTATATAAATCAATTAGTCATGTGATTACAAATGGGCGTACACATAGCGATGCTGGCATAGGTCAATTCACTTTCTGTTCGTCACGTGGTCAAAGTGTCACGGATTACCTGTTGTTGAGTCCATGTGATATCATGCATATTCATGATTTCTCCATACATGAATGGAGTGAATACTCCGATCATGCTGCATTATGTTTTAGCATACTTATATTGAAGGAAAAACATATTTTGAAAACAGAAAATAACGCAAGAAAAAATGAAGATAGAATAATATGGAATAAGGATAAAGCAGACGATTTTAAAAATCTATTGCAAAAAGAAATCAATAGTTTATCAAATTTGTCAATTAATGAAAATGTAGATGTTGTTTCTCAAGTTAACTGTTTATCTTCATTTTTGTATGAAAATGCTTTGAAAATATTTGGTAAAAAATGTAAATATGGGTTTAATCCAAAATGTAAGACACGGAGTAGCTTATGGTTTGACAATAATTGCAAAGTAGCAAAAGAAGAATTTAAAAAATATAGACTTAATTATAATAAAAATAAAAGTGACGAAAATCGTAAACAATTCGTTAATATGAGGACAAAATATAACAATATAAAAAAGAAAGCAAAATTTAAATATAAAGTTAAAATAGGAAGAGATTTAGAGCAAACTGCTAAAACAAATCCACGCTCATTTTGGAAAGAATTAAAAAAAAACATTCAAAAATTGAAGAAGTCCCACCTATTCATGAACTTCAAAAATATTTTAATGATTTGCTATCAACAAATCCAAACTCGACTACAGATGAAAGTCACTTTTCATCAAATGTTATTGACGATGACTCATTAGATCAACCTATAAGTGATCAAGAATTACAAAAAGCTGTCTTTCAACAAAAGAATAATAAAGCATGTGGACCTGACAATATCTCGGCTGAAATAATAAAAACATCTTATAATATTATCAAAGAACACCTCTTAAATTTATTTAATTATCTATTTTCAAACAGCATATACCCTGACAATTGGTCCCTTGGTTACATAGTACCAATATTTAAGGATGGGGATCGAGCCCAAGCATCCAACTATAGAGGAATAACCTTAAATAACATCTTAGCCAAAATATATTCTCAATTATTATTTAATAGATTATCGATCTGGACACAAACAAATAGTAAGATAACAGACTGTCAGTTCGGCTTTCAAAAGGGTAAAAGTACAATAGATTGTATTTTTATTTTACATTCGAGATAGTTGCTAAAACACTTAGTAAGGGGAAAAAATTATATTGCATATTCATTGACTATGAAAAAGCTTTTGACAAAGTAAATAGAACTCTTCTTTGGAATAAATTAATAAAGGAAAATGTTAGTACTAAAATGATAAACGCAATTAAGTCAATGTATAAATCAGTTAAATCGGCTGTAAAAGTAAATATGAATACCTCAGAACCAATTATATCACACGAAGGCGTCAAACAGGGTGACCCCAGTTCATCTCTTTTATTCATGATGTTCATTAATGATATCATTGAAAATATGGATACAAATTTAGAAGGAATCTTTACTCTAGATGAAATTAAATTGCTTTCAACCTTATATGCAGATGATCAAACTCTATTCTCTACTTCACCAGACTCAATCAAAATCATGTTAGAAAATTTGGTTAACTATTGCCAAACAAATAAATTAAAGATTAACACAAAGAAAACAAAAATCATTGTATTTGAAAAAAGAAAAAGTAGACTTAAACACGAATTCTTTATTTACAATGAAAAAATTGAAGAAGTTGAAGAATTCAACTTTCTTGGTGTTAATTTGTACAAAAACGGTTGTTGGTTTAGGACACAAAAGAATTTTTCCGATAAGGGATCCAAATCTCTATTTGGCTTATACTCACTACTTGCTCAATATGAATTTTCAACACAAAAGAAATGTGAATTATTTGATAACTTAGTGCTTCCTGTAATGCACTACGCATCAGAAATCTGGGGCATACATGCAGGACCAGACGTTGATCTTATTCTTAATAAATTCTGTCGAAAAGTATTATCTGTAAAAAAAATCCACAAATCTACAGGCAATGTATGGCGAGTTATTTATTTATTTATTTGTTTCCTCCAAGCAGTAGGAGATTTACATGAATTTAATAACACAGAACAATATAAATAGAACGTATAAACATCATGTACAACACATGAATATATATATGTTTGTCTCAGATTAATGGTTAATTTCGGCTTTTCCGTGTTTCGTGATTAGTTTATATCTGTGATACCCGTTTAGAGCACTTTCAACGAAACGAAAAGGAATGTGTTCCAACAGGTTGACAGATATTCGATTACATCGGCCAATTGCAGTTTGGATACATGTGTATGTGCGTTTTTATGAGCATGTACGAATGTTTCTATTAGCTGATGAACATTTTATCAACCTTGACGCTTTCACTTCTTTTCATTGGTATGATTTACGTGTGAAAACAAATGATTAAGTGAAGACAGAAACACAGATGCACATATGAATGTTTGGCTATTATTAATCATCAACTTGTCCGCCGCTTTCGCGTGTGACCTCTGACCCTTTGAGCACTCTGTGTATGTACTGAATACATAACTGTATATACACAGTCCGCTTAGTGTTGTCCGTGCCGAAAGCTGCAGGTAATTTGGTATTTAATAAATGTCTAGCAAACGCCTCGCTTCGAGACACGAATGTTCTTAAACATATGGATAAGTCTTCTGAGCAGTGCTGTTCGATATTGTTGATGAAATTGTCTCGTTGTCTCGAAAATCGAGAGCAGTCAGATATCATGTGCACTCTTACATCAATGACGATTGATTCACAATAATTGCAAAGGCTAGATTCTTCTTTTTTATATTTGCTACACGTTAATAGTTCCACAGCGGTAATCGCATGTTTTATAGTTTGGTTCGTGTTTGCGCATTTCCAGAATAAAGAAGGCTGTACTGCATCGTGTACACTACAAAATCGATCGAAGTCAATGTCTTGTTTAGTTCTCTCTTTCCAAGATATTTCGAATGTTTTTCCAATTGCTTTTTGCACAATGTTTTTCCATGAACGTTTCTCCGGGAAGTAGTTATGTTGTTGGTAAGTGGTAAGGTATTCGGAGAGTGTATACTTTTTTAGTATTCTGTAGATATCAGGAATGAAACCGTACTGGTTTTTACACTGTTTAGTAAAGTACAGGTTAAGACGATATAAGAAAAGTTGCTTTGAGAGGTTTTTGGAAGGCATATTACAGAGTCTTTGAAGAAAGGTAAGTTTTCGTTTATCAATTTCACTTTCAATAGGATGCCATCCAAGTAGACTTAATGCCATATCCGTTCTGGTTCTCACTGGTAGGTATTGAGATTTTTTGGCGCATGATCGCCATAGTTTTTCGACATTTTGAACGTCTTTGGGTGAAATGTTGTGCCATAATTCCCATCCGTATAACGCTGATGAGATCGAGATAGTTTGTAGAAGTGAACTCATTACAGTCGGGTTAACGTGTCCTTGATTTCTTAATGCTAGTAACGAGTGCATTGAAGCATAACCTTTCCTTACTCGGGCAGTGACTGCATCGGAACTGTTAAGAAGCCGATTTAAAGCAATTCCAACGTGTGTCACTGTTTCGCATTTTTCTATACTAGAATTTCCGAATTTGGCGGAGTTTACTGATGTGTTTTGTTTACCGAAAACTATGAATTTACACTTTGCCGTATTGAAGCAGTATCCCCAATTGTTTGCATAATTACATGCAATTTGAAGCTGATTCTCAAGTGATGTAAGATTTGGACAGAGAAGAGCTAAATCGTCTGCTAGTGTTGGGTTTCCACAATTGATATTCCCAACAGTTAAACTGTTGATAGTTTCTAGTTGATTTAAGAGATCATTTATGAAGAGGAGGTAACTCCAGCTCGACATAATCCCTCCTTGTCGGACGCCTTGTAGTATATTAAACGGCTTTGAGTATATACAGTTCACTAATACAGAAGCTTTGAGTCCTTCGTGAGAATTTATCAAAAGTCTCAGGAATTTGCCTTTGATACCGATCTGTCTCATTTTGACGAATAATGCGGAGTGGCGGACGTTATCGAAGGCACCCGCGGTATCTAGAAATGCTGCGTACACTGAAGAATTTAATTCAACACAATTATATGGAACGCCGTAGCTGTCTTATGTTGAGACATCTCATGTTATTTTGTTAAAGTGCCATGCTATCTTGTCAATATAACATGTTATTATGTCAAACGTTCATGTTATTATGTCAAATTGTCATGGTATCTTGTCAACATGAGGTGTTATTATGTCAATCGCTCATGTGATTTTGTCAATATGACGTGTTATTATGTCAAACTGTCATGGTATCTTGTCAATGTGACGTGTTATTATGTCAAACGCTCATCCTATTATGTTAAAATGCTATGTTATCTTGTCAATATGACGTGTGATTATGTCAAACGATCATGTCATTATGTCACAATGTCATGTTATCTTGTCAATTAGACGTGTTATTATGTCAAACACTGGTGGTGTCAATATAACGTATTATTATGTCAAACGCTTCTGTTATTATGTCAAATTGCCATACTATCTTGTCAATATGACGTGTTATTATGTCAAACCCTCATGTTATTATGTCAAAGTGTCATGCTATCTTGTCAATATGACGTGTCATTATGTCAAACCCTCATGTTATTATGTCAAAGTATCATGATATCTTGTCAATATGACGTATTATTATGTCAAACGCTTCTGTTATTTTGTCAAAGTGCCATATTATCTTGTCAATATCACGTGTTATTATGTCAAACACTCATGTTATTATGTCAAAGTGTCATGCTATCTTGTCAATATGACGTGTCATTATGTCAAACCCTCATGTTATTATGTTAAAGTGTCATGCTATCTTGTCAATTTGACGTGTTATTATGTCAAACCCTCATGTTATTATGTCAAAGTGTCATGATATCTTGTCAATATGACGTGTTATTATGTCAAACCCTCATGTTATTATGTCAAAGTGTCATGCTATCTTGTCAATATGACGTGTTATTATGTCAAACCCTCATGTTATTATGTCAAAGTGTCATGATATCTTGTCAATATGACGTGTTAATATGTCAAACCCTCATGTTATTATGTCAAAGTGTCATGATATCTTGTCAATATGACGTGTTATTATGTCAAACCCTCATGTTATTATGTCAAAGTGTCATACTATCTTGTCAATATGACGTGTTATTATGTCAAACGTGCATGGTATCTTGTCAATATGACATGTTATTATGTCAAACACTCATGTTATTATGTCAAATTGCCATGCTATCTTGTCAATATTACTTGTTGTTATGTCAAACGCTCATCTTATTATGTCAAAGTTCCATGCTATCTTGTAAATATGACGTGTTATTATGTCAAAACGTCATGGTATCTTGTCAAGATGAAGTGTTATTATGTCAAAGCGTCATGGTATCTTGTCAAGATGGTGTGTTATTATGTCAAACGGGCATGGTATCTTGTCAAGACTACATGGTATTATGTGAAACGGTCATGTTATTATGTCAAAAAGCCATGATATCTTGTCAATGTGACGTGGTATTATGTTAAACGATCATGTTATTATGTCAAAGTTTCAAGCTATCTTGTCAATGTGACTTGTTATTATGTTAAAACGTCATACTATCTTGTCAAACATTAATGGTATTATGTCAATGTGGCGTGTTATTATGTCAAAGCGTCATGGTATCTTGTCAATAAGACGTGTTTTTATGTCAAACGTTAATGTTGTTCTCTGACTGTACCATCATGTTAAATGAGTATGTGATTATCTTCACTAGACGTTATGTTGTTGACGAACTTTTAATGATGCGTGACCACAATCCAAGATGGAATCTGTTTTGAAAAAGATGGGGTTGGAACGCCTAATTGATGCATTCAAAAAGGAAAAGATTACTCCGGATATTGTGTGCAAAATGTCTTTGTATGATATGCGTTGTGTAGGACTTAATGATAGAAATGAAATTATGAAATTAAGAACAGCATGTCTTTTATATGGGTCGACAAAACCCATCTCTCAAAAAAGTAGTTTTGGTGGAGCACCGTCGTATCAGATACCAAAAGAAAGTCTAGAAACTCTTATTAGTATAGGATTTAGAATAGATGAAATGGCTCAATTACTCGGTGTTTCTGAGAGCACGGTCTACAGACGTATGCGCATGTTTGGATTGAGGAAAGTCCAATTCGCTGATATTACCGATGAGGAACTAACTATTACAGTTAAACAGACATTACAAGAATTCCCAAAATGTGGAGAACGGATGTTGATTGAGATTCTTCACCAGAAAAAGATCACTGTAAGTATAAGCTTTTACGTCCGTAAAGCATATTGAGCTGCATGACGTCAGACTTTGCGTATAAATACAAAAGCTTGTTTGTATCACTGATAGCTCGATTCCTTTTGAAAATGAGAAAGATGTTATTACGCGACAAAGGGCACGTTCTTAACGCTTTGCTCCGTAGACACGTACGAGTACTTTCCTGCACCAATATAGAAACGCCTTTTACTGATTACTGATAAATGTTGAATTCATGCTTACAATTTGGAAGAGCATACGAAAATGTTTATAGAGCAAAAGTTAATGTGATTATTTAAAAAATCTAATAGTAGAAATATTGCATATGTTGACAGTAGGCTCATTTATCCGTTCCGGTGATTTGTTTTTCACTAATGTGTTTTCTTTCTTTTATATATATACTGTAAATGTGTTCACAGTGTTCTTCTGGCTTAGTCTCATTTACTTAACCTAAAAAGCATTCTAAAACGTGAAAAAATATACACGTATTTAATTGATAAGAATGATATCAGTGTATATACATTGATAAGAATGATATCAATATATATATGCAAGTGATAAGAATGACATCAGTGTATGCAGTGATACTACTGATATCAGTGTAGGAAAGTGATAATAATGATATCAGTGTATGCAGTGATACGAATGATATCAGTGTACGCAGTGATAAGAATGATATCAGTGTATGCAGTGATAAGACTGATATCAGTGTATGCAAGTGATAATAATGATATCAGTATATGCATTGATAAGAATGATATCAGTGTATGCAAGTGCTAAGAATGATATCAGGGTATGCATTAATAAGAATGATATCAGTGTATGCAAGTGATAACAATGCTATCAGTACATGCATTGATAATATCAGTATAAGCAAGTGAAAATAATGATATAAATATATGCATTGATAAGAATGATATCAGTGTATGCAAGTGATACAAATGATATCTGTGTATGCAGTGATAAGACTGATATCAGTGTATGCAGTGATAAGACTGATATCAGTGTATGAAAGTGATAAGAATCAGTATAAGCAATTGATAAGAATGATATACATATATGCATTGATAAGAATGATATCAGTGTATGCAAGTGATACAAATGATATATGTGTATGCAGTGATAAGAATGATATAAGTGTATGCAGTGATAATAATTATAAAAGTGTATGCAGTGATAAGAATGATATCAGTGTATGTAGTGATAAGAATGATATAAGTGTATGCAGTGATAAGACTGATATCAGTGTTTTAAGTGATAAGACTGATATCAGGGTATGCATTGATAAGAATGATATCAGTGTATGCAGTGATACGACTGATATCAGTGTATGCAAGTCATAAGAATGATATCATTGTATACAAATGATACAAATGATATCAGTGTATGCAAGTGATAAGAATGATATCAGTGTATGCATTGATAAGAATGATATAAGTGTATGCAGTGATAATAATTATATAAGTTTATGCAGTGATAAGAATGATAGAAGTGTATGCAGTGATAAGAATGATATAAGTGTATGCAGTGATAAGAATGATATCAGTGTATGCAGTGATAAGAATGATAGAAGTGTATGCAGTGATAAGAATAATATCAGTGTATGCAAGTGGTAAGAATGATATCAGGGTATTCAGTGATAAGACTGATATAAGTGTATGCAAGTGATTATAATGATATCAATGTATGCAGTGATTAAAATGACATCAGTGATGCACATGCTAAGAATGATATCAGTGTATGCAAGTGACATAGTGATAAGAATGATATAATAATATGCAAGTGATAAGACTGATATCAGTGTATGCAGTGGTAATAATGATATCAGTGTATGCAGTGATAAGAATGATAGCAGTGCATGCAAGTGATACGAATGATATCAGTGTATGCAAGTGACATAGTGATAAAAATGATACCACTGTAGGAAAGTGCCATAATAATAAAAATGATATCAGTGTATGCAAGTGCTAAGAATGATATAATAATATACAAGTGATCCGACTGATATTATTATATACATTGATAAGAATGATATCAGTGTATGCAGTGATAAGAATGATATCAGTGTATGCAGTGATAATACTGATATCAGTGTATGCAAGTAATAAGAATGATATCAGTGTATGCAGTGATAAGACTGATATCAGTGTATGCAAGTGATAAGACTGATATCAGTGTATTAAGTGATAAAACTGATATCAGTGTAATCAAGTGATAAGAATGATATCAGTGTAATCAAGTGATAAGAATGATATCAGTGTATGCATTGATAAGAATGATATCAGTGTATGCAAGTGTTAAGAATGATATATTAATACGCAAGTGATAAGACTGATATCAGTGTATGCAAGTGGCATAGTGATATAAATTATATCACTGCATGCAAGTGTCAGTGATAAGAATGATATCAGTGTATGCAGTGATAAGAATGATATCAGTGTATGCAAGTGCTAAGAATGATATAATAATATGCAAGTGATAAGACTGATATCAGTGTATGCAAGTGATTAGACCGATATCAGTGTATGCAAGTGATAAAACTGATATCAGTGTACTCAAGTGATAAGAATGATAAGAATGATATCAGTGTAATCAAGTGATAAGAATGATATCAGTGTACATGTATGCATTGATAAGAATGATATCAGTGTATGCAAGTGCTAAGAATGATATAATAATTCGCAAGTGATAAGACTTATTTATTTTAAATCGATTGCGAAACAAGCTTTAAGCTTATATTAATCACGCTCGATGTCTGCTTCCTGGATACGTAACCAATACTCGCGCCGATTGTGTGGAAAAATCCCAAAGTCAGGACCCGCTCATCACGGGACTCGAACCAGTATATTAGTATATACTAGTGATACGACTGATATCAGTATATACTAGTGATACGACTGATATCAGTATATACTAGTGATACGACTGATATCAGTATATATAAATGATAGGACTGATATCAGTATATACAAGTGATAAGAATGGTATCAGCATATGCAAGTGATAAGACTGATATCAGCATATACAACTGATAACAATGATATCAGTATATGTATGTGAAAAGATGGTATCAGTATATGCATGTGATAAGAATGGTATCAGTATATGCTATTTTTTCCTTTCTTCGGTGTATGGCACAAACGTAGCACCGTGTTGGTTGGACCTACACACGTGTCTCTGTAAGTGTAAGTTTCAACCTTTAAATGTCACACTATATGAATAGGTTGAACATAAAAATGAGTTTCGGAATATTAATACAAAGTCATGTGATCTTAATGCCAATTTTTAAGTGCCTCTTTCTATTTGTGTAGATTCCAAGATACCGACTGAGGGACATTCTTCACTTGCATGATGAAGCGGGGATAGCCGAGAGAACACTGGGTCGGCTTCACCGTCGCATTTATCATGTACAATGTCCTAACGAAATGTGGCATGTAGACACAAATCATAAACTTATAAGGTGGGGATTTGTCATAACAGGTGCCATTGATGGGTTTAGTAGACTGGTGACTGTGTTACATTGTTTAGACAATAATCGAGCAGATTCACTATTTGAGATATTCGAACGAGCAACGGAAACATTTGGTACGCCGCATCGTGTTAGAACTGATATGGGCATGGAAAATGCTAAAATTGCAGAATTTATGTTTGAAAAAAGAGGCTCTAATGGCATACTCACTGGAAAAAGCACGCACAATCAGAGAATCGAACGACTCTGGCGTGACGTATATGACGGTGTTCTTATACACTATTATGGTATATTTTCCTTTATGGAAGACGAACATATTTTGGACATATTGAACCCCTTACATATATTTTCTTTACATTATGTTTACAAGCATAAAATAAATATTAAACTTGACATCTGGAGAGGGGCATGGGCATCGCATAGACTTCGAACAGTTGGCACATCCCCGTTGCGCCTGTGGACATCTGGAGTTCTAAACGGTGGATTAGACACAGTGGACTTTGTCCATCACCAATATGATAGAGAATTCAATCCACCAACTAACGAAAGACCCATTTATCAACCAGATCATCCAGAAATGAGTGATGATCGTTTACATAGATTATCCATAGAGTGCCCTAGGAACTGGATTTGTCCAAACTTCGGTATTAACATGTATTTAAAAGCTTTAAGTATTGTTACGGAATAGTTACCCGTTAAACCTATGAGATTATGTTCCAAAGTACAAATAAAACATGAACTTTACTTAAGTTGTACTATTGACTTTATAAGCATGCATATTATGGATACTGAACAAATAAATCAGTATGTGAGCAAATACCGTGCTATGGGGTTTACATAACCACGATATTGGCCATAAAAATGGAAAAGCAATGTTGTCATTTACTCCGTCATTCGGTTAGAATGCTGCTCCAGGTATTGCAGGAGAGTCATTGAGCGAGGCACATTTCCGCAACCTAAGAAATAGCAACCCCCAAGCCAACATGGATAGGTGAACTTGTGCGGTACTCAACGTGAGCTATTTTGGTCATTAAGTGTCCATCGTCCGTCGGCAACCATTTCTTTAAAACACATTTCCTATACCACTGGGCAGAGCTATTTACTGTCTAATTTAAAAACACAATTAATAACATCTTCAGTTTGGATCAGATGGTTTGCTCTCGGACCTTGAAGGCGTCCAGGGTGCCCGCCTCTACTATGTCTGGTGGTAAGGCGTTCCAGTCTATAACAGTGGGTAAAATGTTGTTACTTAGATGGTCACCGATAATGATTGGAAGTTTCCAATCCATGTGTATATAGGTCCGTGGTTTAAACATATTTATTTTAGGTCGATTGGAAAGCAAGTTTTTACAACTTATATTAATTCCTCTCGGCGTCTTCCTGTGTAGAACCAGCTATATGGCGCCTTTGAAAATGTGTTGTGCCTTCTGAAAACAAAATTATTTTGCTAGAATGACTTTCAAAAAAGTGTTACTGAACTGAATTTCTCCTATGGGAAAACCCAGCATAACAATGGAAACCACGACCTTCGGATCCAAAGTTTCGGACTCCGGATCCAAAAGTCGTGGGCTTTAATCCCCGGGGGTGAACATTTATCACGATTTTATTACTGGTTCTACCCAGGGAGTTGTCGAAAGGAATTAATACAAGAGGGCAAAATGGGCCTATATCGCTCATCTGATAACATGAGTAACCTAGAAAACATTCCTGTAAAATATGGTTGAAATTAGCCCAGTGGCATAGGATAAGATGATGATTAAAGATTTTTCGAACTTTTTTCTTTCCGTTGCCATGGCAACCAGAGCTCTGCAGGGGATGAATATTGTTTAGCCGTTTCTAAAGGTGACCACTTAGGCAACATTCCTTTAAAATTGTATTGGCCCGATTGAACAGGGAACATTATTAAATACTTTTCTCTTTCCGTTGCCATAGCAACCAGACTTCTAGATAGAATGGAATTCTTTAGTAATTTTTAAAGGGGACTACCTAGGGAACATTCCTGCAAAGCTTGGTCGAAATTGACCCAATGGTATAGGAGATGTCGTTTAAAGAATTTTCTTTGTTTTCTTTCCGCTGCCGTGGAATTATTTTAGCTGTTTTAATAGGGTATTACTAGGGAACATTCTTTTAGCTAGGGTACCACCTAGGAAACATTCCTTAAAAGTTTAGTTGAAATTAGCCCAATGGTATAGATGTCACTTAAAGAATTTCCTTTCCGTTGCCATGGCAACCAGTTCTGGATGGAATGTAATTCTTTTAGCTGTTTTTGAAGGGGATTGCCTAGGGACGCTGCATGCCAGACAATGATTGATGACCATGCTCAGGTGAGCTAACAAGTTGTAAAAACTTGCTTTCCAATCCATGTAAAATGAATAAGTTTAAACCAAGGACCTATATACATATAGGTCCGTGTTTAAAGTAACTACGGAACGTTTCTTTTTTGGTTCAGTATATTTATCTAATTAATATATCATGGCGGAACATGGTGTGCATTTAGAACTTGCATGAACATGGAAGTTTCTATATAGGACCAAAGATGAACACATGTTAAGAGTAATGCATTCGACTTTCAGTAACAAATAAGTAGTAGGAAAACTGGCCCTTATTGGTTTGGATAAAACTTCACAAATACAAAGATATATCAATACACTTTATTAAAATTGCCTATACATGTAGTGCATGTATAATAAATAAATAACAAGAGCGCCAACTGTCATAAAATACGCCCGTCCTGTTTTTTGGAGACCAAGTTTAGTGATAAATGGTTGTACGTCAGGCAACTTTAGAAAGCGGCCACTGTTAATACAGTTTTGGCCATTTCGAGGGACATAAGTGTGGAGTGACTAAGATAACGTGGTTAGTTATCGAACCTGACCAAGATATTCTGCCCATCAACATATTGTCTAAATTTGGTGATGATCAAATAAAATGACCAGAGCGATATGGCTGATTATAGCACATGTCCGAGATATTATGCCCATACACATTCTGACTAAATTTGGTGATGATTGGATAAAGGCTTTGAAAGTTATTGATCGGACAAGACCAATTTGAGGTAATTTTTATAATTAAAGGGCGATGACTCTAGCGTGACTAGAGCGATATGGCTAGTTATCAAACAATAATACACATTATGACCAAATTTGGTTACGATTGGACAAAGGCTTCTAAAGTTATTGGGCCGACAACATACTGGACGCCGCAGGTAAAACTATAATACGTCCCGTTTTTTCAAACAAGAGGGCCATGATGGCCCTGGATCGCTCACCTTAATTATACAATGTACTGCAATGCAAAACATATCAAGACAATTATTCTGAATGCAACCTCCACAGTGTTAACAAGATTTTCCTTCATTTGGCCTAGTGATCTATATTTGTTTTACCTGATATGACCCATATTCCAACATGGACTAGATATCAAGACAACATTCTGACAAATTTTCAACTTGCTCAAAGTAAAAATGCGGCCTCCGGAGTTTGAACAATATTTTCCTTTATTGACATTGTTTCTGACCCAATATGACCCATATTCGAACTTGACGTAGATATAATTCAGACAAACATTCTGACCAAAGTTCATCCAAAGTGTTTACACGATTTTCCTTCAATTTGGCCTAGTGACTTCAAACTTGACTTAGATATCATTTAGCTCAACATTCTGACCAAATTTCAAGCTGCTGAAGCAAAACATGCGGCTTCTACAGAGTTAACAAGATTTCAACATGCTCAAGTTGAAAATGTGGCCTCTTCAGTGTTAACAAGATTACCCTTCAATTTAGCCTAGTGACCTAGTTTCTGACCCAATATGACCCATATTCGAACTTGACCTAGATATTTTTAAGAAAAACATTCTGACAAAATTTCAAACTGCTGAAGCAAAAATTGTGGCATCTGGAGTGTTAACAAGATTTTCCTTCAATTTGACCTAGTGACCAACCGTTTGACCCAACATGACACATGTTCGAACTTGACCTACATATCATCAAGACAAACATTCTGATAAAGTTTCAACATGCTCAAGTTGAAAATGTGGCCTCGAGAGTGTTAACAAGATTTCGCTTCAATTTGACCTAGTGACCTCGTTTTTGACCTCATATGGCCCGGTTTCGAACTTGTCCAAGATTTTATGAAGATGAATGTTCTGATACACTTTCATGAAGATTGGATGCAAAATGTAGCCTGTAGAGTGTTAACAAGATGAAATGTTGACGACACACGGCGGATGGACGCCGGACAAAATGTGATCACAATAGCTCACCTTACACTTCGTGCATAGGTGAGCTAAAAAAGGCCTATAATAAATCAATCAATGTAAATTAAGAATTAACAAACCCAACTTGGGCAAACAATACATAATTAAAATGGAATTGTGTCTGCCTGACAGAATTATAATATAAAGTGACTAAAGAGAACCTGAGATGCCCTACAAGAGGGTCAAATTGGTCCTTAATCGTCCATTATCAAACTATTATACTTTTAAAATCCTTTAATTTTCAAAATGGATTTTCCATTTGAAATCAATCACTGAGTATTGCCTAATTATTCTTCTAAACTTAAAGTATTTCAAAATTGGGCCAGTAGTTTCAGACAAGAATATTTTTAAAGTTTTTAATATAGAATATAGTCTATAGGGAAAACCACTGGCAGCCATAGTTTTGTAAGAATCTCAATCATGATGACCTGATTATGGTAGAGGGTCACCCAAGGAACAATTCTGTGACATCATTTCAAGTTGTGCATTGAATGGAATTCTTCAAACAATTTTTCAAAGGGGAATATGCAAGAAACATCCATGCCAATTTCATGAACTTCATCAAGGGGGTTTCAGAGATGTTATTTGAAGCAAAAAGTGAACAATGGACAACAGAGGGATAGAGATCCCAATAGATCACATTGAGCCTTCTGCTCAAGTGATCTAAAAACCAAACATTAGAAACATTAGAAACAGTAACTCGCTTTTACCATAAAGCAAAGATATAATGAACAAGAGGGCCATGATGGCCTTGGATCGCTCACCTGATTTATGTGATTTGACATAAGAACCAAACGGTTGCCAATACAAGAGGCCCAAGAGGGCCAGTATCGCTACACTGCCATTAGGCAAAAATTAAACAAGTTAATGTCGTATTGCAAGCAATACAAAAGTCCCCTACCAGACAAGGACAGCACATTGTGTCTTTTGACCTCCAAGTGTGACCTTGACATTTGAGGTACAGGCCTGGGTATTGTGCGCGACACGCCACCTTATTATAGTGAACAAGATTGCCTAGTAACTTGGGAAGCCCATGATGCATGGTTGAGATGCGGGCCGGACAAGGTACAGTCCTATCAAACAGTTCTCATTTTGAACTTTGACCTCCAAGTGCAACCTTGACATTTGAGGTTCAGTCCTGGGTCTTGTGCGTGACACGCCACCTTATGGTGGTGAAGATGTGTGCCTAATTACTTGGGAATCCTATGATGCATCATGCATGGTTGAGATGAGGGCCGGATAAGGTAGTCTTATCAAACAGTACTCATTTTGACCTATTAATTGTGACCTTGACATTTGAGGTACAGGCCTTGGTCTTGAGAGCGACATGCTGCCTCATCATAGTGAACGTTTGTGCCAAGTTTCATGGAAATCCTATAATGCATGGTTTAGATGCGGGTCGGACAAGTAATAGTCCTATCAAACAGTAATCATTTTGACCTTTGACCTCTAAGTGATACCTTAACATTTGAGGTGAACATGTGTGCCTAGTAACTAGGGAAACCAATGATGCATGGTTGAGATGTGAGCCGGACAAGGTAGTCCTATTAAACAGTACTCATTTTGACCTTTGACCTCTAAGTCACAAAGTGCGACACGCCTGCATGGTTGAAATGTGGGCAGGACAAGGTAGTCCTATCAAATATTACTCATTTTGACCTTTGACCTCTAAGTGTGACCTTGACATTTGAGGTACAGGCCTGGGTTTTGAGCATGACACCCCACCTCATCATGGTGAACTTTTGTGCTAAGTTTCTTGGAAATCCTATGATGCATGGTTAATATGTGGACCGGACAAGATTTGGTGGGACTGACACACAGACAGACGGAGAGACGAAATAGACCAAACCTATAGTCCCCAAACTGGTCTTCGACTGGTAGGGGACTAATAATCAAACAGCCCCAGCCCCAATGAACATGGCTTGAAGGAATCTTGTAGATTCTCACCCAATGAATATTTCCGCAAAATTATTTGAAAATCAGAGATTTTTAAAGTGTTCACTAAAACCAATATAATACTAACAACCCCACCCCCCCTAGCAGCCATATTTTAAAACCAATCAACATGGCTTGGAGGAATCTGATAGAGAGTCACCCAAGAAACATTTCTACAACATTTTATCAAAATCAGCCGAAACTTTTGTCAGAGAAGATTTTTAAGTTTTCACTTTAGCCATATAGGGAGGGCAAAACAGCCCTGACCTTGGCAGCCATGTTTTTTAACCAATCAACATGGTTTGAAGGAATCGGCCCGGCACTTTCGGAGGAGAAGATTTTTACTTTTATGCATTTAATGCAAAATAGCCCGCCCCCTGGTGGCCATAGTTTTCGACCAATCAACATGCCTTGAAGGAATCTGATAGTTGGTTACCCTAAGAACATTTCTACAAAAGTACTTGAAAATCGGCCGACACTGTTGGAGAAGATTTCTTTAAGTTTTCACTGTATCCATATAAGGCAAAACAGGCCTGCCCCCTGGCGGCCATGATTTTCGACCAATCAACATGGCTTGAAAAATATGATAGAGGGTCACCCAAGGAACACTTCTACAAAATTATTTGAAAATCTGCCACAAATTTCATCGTGAAGATTTTTTAAGTTTTCACTATAGCCATATAAGGCAAAGTAGCCCCACCCCCTGGCGGCCATGTTTTTCAAACAATCAACATGGCTTAAAGAAATCTGATACAGTGTCACCCTAGGAACATTTCTACAAAATTATTTGAAAATCGGCTAGACACTTAGGGAGGAGAAGATTTTAAAGTTTTCACTATAGCCATATTAGGCAAAACAGCCCCATCCCCTGGTAGCCATGGTTCTTTTACCAATCAACATGGCTTGAGGGAATCTGATAGAAGGTCATCCAAGAAAAATTTCTACGAAAGTATTTGAAAATCAGCAAACTGGTTTGGGAGAAGAAGAATTTTAAAGTTTATTTGGTTGCCATAGAAACCAGAATTCTGCATGGAGTTTCATCCCAATTGACCCACTGGTTACTGAGGAGAAGATGTTGACAAACGGATGACGGCCATGATAACCCTGGATCGCTCACCTGACTTATGCAATGTGATTTATCATGCCTACCACACAGTCAACCAAAGTAACTCATGTTGTGGTGAGGTCAGTTAATACAAGAGGCCCAAGAGTACCAGTATCGCTCTACTGCCATTAGGCATAATTAAATCAAAGGAATCTAGTAGAGTGTCACCCAAGGAACATTTCTGCAAAATTATTTGAAATTCAGCAAAATAGTTTGGGAGAAGATTTTTAAAGTTTTCACTAAAGCTAATATAAGGCTAATAGCCCCACCCCCCCTGGCAGCCATATTTTAAGACCAATCAACATGGCTTGGTGAAATCTGATGGAGGGTCATCCTAGGAACATTTCTACAAAATTATTTGGAAATCGGTCTGACATTTTCGTCGGAGAAGGTTTTTATAGTTTTCACTATAGCCATATGAGGTAAAATAGCCCCGTCCCCAGGACGCCGGACGCAAGACGATCACAATAACCCACCTTGACCACTTCATGCTATGGTGAGCTTAAAGCCATTTCAAAAATGGGAAAGAAATATTTCATAATACATGATCTTGTAAACATAACTGTCAATCAGTCCAAAATAATAAGCCTATGCACACACAAGTTTGGAATACAAGCTTTTCACACTTTTATCTCAGACAACTTACTCCATGTTGTGATACCGGTGCTTAAAATGACCACTTCTTTTACATTTCTCTTGTCACCCTTAAACTACAACAACTTTTATAGTAATTGCTCTCTGTGTGCAAAACATGTAACACTTCAAAACTACAACAATTTATAGTTTGGTAATTGCTCTCTGTGTGCAGAACATGTAACACTTCAAAACTACAACAGCTTTTATAGTTTGGTAATTGCTCTCTGTGAGCATGTAACACTTCAAAACTACAACAACTTTTATAGTTTGGTAATTGCTCTCTGTGAGCATGTAACACTTCAAAACTACAACAACTTTTATAGTTTGGTAATTGCTCTCTGTGAGCATGTAACACTTCAAAACTACAACAACTTTTATAGTTTGGTAATTGCTCTCTGTGAGCATGTAACACTTCAAAACTACAACAACTTTTATAGTTTGGATATTTCTCTATGTGTGCAAAACATGTAACACTTCAAAACTACAACAACTTTTATAGTTTGGTAATTGCTCTCTGTGTGCAAAACATATAACACTTCAAAACTACAACAACTTTTATAGTTTGGATATTTCTCTATGTGTGCAGAACATGTAACACTTTAAAACTACAACAGCTTTTATAGTTTGGTAATTTCTCTATGTGTGAACAAAATGTAATACTTCAAAACCACAACAACTTTTATAGTTTGATAATTGCTCTAGGTGTGAAAAATATGTAACTCTTCTAAAACTACAACAACTTTTATAGTAATTGCTCTCTGTGTGCAAAACATGTAACACTTCAAAAATACAACAGCTTTTGTAGTTTGGAAATTGCTCTCTGTGTGCAAAACATGTAACACTTCAAAACTACAACAACTTTTGTAGTTTGGTAATTGCTCTCTGTGTGCAAAACATGTAACACTTCAAAACTACAACAACTTTTATAGTTTGGTAATTGCTCTCTGTGTGAAAAATATGTAACTCTTCTAAAACTACAACAACTTTTGTAGTTTGGTAATTTCTCTATGTGTGCAAAACATGTAACACTTCAAAACTACAACAACTTTTGTAGTTTGGTAATTGCTCTCTGTGTGCAAAACATGTAACTCTTCAAAACTACAACAACTTTTGTAGTTTGGTAATTGCTCTCTGTGTGCAAAACATGTAACACTTCAAAACTACAACAACTTTTATAGTTTGGATATTGCTCTCTGTGTGCAAAACATGTAACACTTCAAAACTACAACAACTTTTATAGTTTGGTAATTGCTCTCTGTGTGCAAAAAATGTAACACTTCAAAACTACAACAACTTTTAAATTTTGGTTATTGCTGTCTGTGTGCAAAACATGTAACACTTCAAAACTACAACAACTTTTATAGTTTGGATATTGCTCTCTCTGTGCAAAACATATAACACTTCAAAACTACAACAACTTTTGTAGTTTGGTAATTGCTCTCTGTGAGCATGTAACACTTCAAAACTACAACAACTTTTACAGTTTGGTAATTGCTCTCTGTGTGAAAAACATATAACACTTCAAAACTACAACAACTTTTATAGTCTGGATATTTCTCTATGTGTGAACACAATGTAACACTTCAAAACTACAACAATTTATAGTTTGGTAATTGCTCTATGTGTGCAGAACATGTAACACTTCAAAACTACAACAACTTTTATAGTTTCATAATTGCTCTCTGTGTGTAAAACATATAACACTTCAAAACTACAACAACTTTTATAGTTTGGTAATTGCTCTATGTGTGAACAAAATGTAATACTTCAAAACTACAACAACTTTTATAGTTTGATAATTGCTCTCTGTGTGAAAAATATGTAACTCTTCTAAAACTACAACAACTTTTATAGTTTGGTAATTTCTCTATGTGTAAACAAAATGTAATACTTCAAAACTACAACAACTTTTATAGTTTGATAATTGCTCTTTGTGTGAAAAATATGTAACTCTTCTAAAACTACAACAACTTTTATAGTAATTGCTCTCTGTGTGCAAAACATGTAACACTTCAAAACTACAACAACTTTTATAGTTTGGTAATTGCTCTCTGTGTGCAAAACATGTAATATTTCAAAACTACAACAACTTTTATAGTTTGGTAATTGCTCTCTGTGTGCAAAACATGTAACACTTCAAAACTACAACAAGTTTTATAGTTTGGTTATTTATCTATATGTGAACAAAATGTAATACTTCAAAACTACAACAAATTTTATAGTTTGGTAATTGCTCTCTGTGTGCAAAACATGTAATATTTCAAAACTACAACAACTTTTATAGTTTGGTAATTGCTCTCTGTGTGCAAAACATGTAATATTTCAAAACTACAACAACTTTTATAGTTTGGTAATTGCTCTCTGTGTGCAGAACATGTAACACTTCAAAACTACAACAAGTTTTATAGTTTGGTAATTTCTCTATATGTGAACAAAATGTAATACTTCAAAACTACAACAACTTTTATAGTTTGGTAATTGCTCTCTGTGTGCAAAACATGTAACACTTCAAAACTACAACAACTTTTATAGTTTGGATATTTCTCTATGTGTGCAAAACATGTAACACTTCAAAACTACAACAACTTTTATAGTTTGGATATTTCTCTATGTGTGAAAAACATGTAACACTTCAAAACTACAACAACTTTTATAGTTTGGTAATTGCTCTCTGTGAGCATGTAACACTTCAAAACTACAACAACTTTTATAGTTTGGATATTTCTCAATGTGTGCAGAACATGTAACACTTCAAAACTACAACAGCTTTTATAGTCTGGTAATTGATCTCTGTGAGCATGTAACACTTCAAAACTACAACAACTTTTGTAGTTTGGTAATTGCTCTCTGTGTGCAAAACATATAACACTTCAAAACTACAACAACTTTTATAGTTTGGATATTTCTCTATGTGTGCAGAACATGTAACACTTCAAAACTACAACAACTTTTGTAATTTGGTAATTGCTCTCTGTGTGCAAAACATGTAACACTTCAAAACTACAACAACTTTTATAGTTTGGATATTTCTCTATGTGTGCAGAACATGTAACACTTCAAAACTACAACAACTTTTATAGTTTGGATATTTCTCTATGTGTGCAGAACATGTAACACTTCAAAACCACAACAGCTTTTATAGTTTGGTAATTGCTCTCTGTGAGCATGTAACACTTCAAAACTACAACAACTTTTATAGTTTGGTAATTGCTCTCTGTGAGCATGTAACACTTCAAAACTACAACAACTTTTATAGTTTGGTAATTACTCTCTGTGAGCATGTAACACTTCAAAACTACAACAACTTTTATAGTTTGGTAATTGCTCTCTGTGTGCAAAACATATAACACTTCAAAACTACAACAACTTTTATAGTTTGGATATTTCTCTATGTGTGCAGAACATGTAACACTTTAAAACTACAACAGCTTTTATAGTTTGGTAATTTCTCTATGTGTGAACAAAATGTAATACTTCAAAACCACAACAACTTTTATAGTTTGATAATTGCTCTAGGTGTGAAAAATATGTAACTCTTCTAAAACTACAACAACTTTTATAGTAATTGCTCTCTGTGTGCAAAACATGTAACACTTCAAAAATACAACAGCTTTTGTAGTTTGGAAATTGCTCTCTGTGTGCAAAACATGTAACACTTCAAAACTACAACAACTTTTGTAGTTTGGTAATTGCTCTCTGTGTGCAAAACATGTAACACTTCAAAACTACAACAACTTTTATAGTTTGGTAATTGCTCTCTGTGTGAAAAATATGTAACTCTTCTAAAACTACAACAACTTTTGTAGTTTGGTAATTTCTCTATGTGTGCAAAACATGTAACACTTCAAAACTACAACAACTTTTGTAGTTTGGTAATTGCTCTCTGTGTGCAAAACATGTAACTCTTCAAAACTACAACAACTTTTAAATTTTGGTTATTGCTGTCTGTGTGCAAAACATGTAACACTTCAAAACTACAACAACCTTTATAGTTTGGATATTGCTCTCTGTGTGCAAAACATATAACACTTCAAAACTACAACAACTTTTGTAGTTTGGTAATTGCTCTATGTGTGAAAAAAATGTAATACTTCAAAACTACAACAAATTTTATAGTATTAACACTTCAAACCTACAACAACTTTTATAGTTTGGTAATTGCTCGATGTGTGAAAAACATGTAACACTTAAAAACTACAACAACTTTTATAGGTTGGTAATTGCTCTGAGTGCAAAATATGTAATACTTCAAAACTACAACAACTTTCATAGTTTGGTAATTGCTCTCTGTGTGCAAAACATGTAATACTTTAAAACTACAACAACTTTTATAGTTTGGTAATTGCTGTGTGTGAACAAAATGTAATACTTCAAAACTACAACAACTTTTATAGTTGGGTAATTGCTCTATGTGTGAAAAAAATGTAATACTTCAAAACTACAACACTTTTTACGGTTTGGTAATTGTGTCTGTGTGAAAAACATGTAACACTTCAAAACTACAACAACTTTTATAGTTTAGTAATTGTTCTCTGTGTGAAAAACATGCAATATTTCAAACATACATACAAGTGGTGTTTTAAAAGTTACCAGAAAAGTGCCATATCACTTTTAAATATCTAATAATCAATATTTTTAAGGAAATGTTGACAGTAATGACTTTCAAGTATATTTTATGAAATGCATCTCTTTATGTTTATGTATTACAAATATTGCACATTCTATAATCAAAGTAGCAATGTCATGTCAATGTGAGCGGGGCAGCTACAAATAACACATTTTCCCATTTATGTACCCATGGTTTATAACAAGTTCTAAAATGCTTAGTAAGAATTTTCCGTATGCATTTGTGCACTACCATGGGCAGGTTGTCAACGTCATCAAACTTTGATCCAAGCATCTTCGCTTTTATGATAGTGGACAAATACATACAGAAAATACCCACTATACATTTCAGAACTTGTTATAAATCATGGGTACATAAATGGGAAAATTGTGTTACGAATGCAGGATAGTATTTTGAGAAGATTCAATTATGAGGTAGTTTTCCAACAACAACTGGTGTGTGGCTTTTTAAGTAAAACATTTATGTGTTATTTGTAGCTGCCCCACTCACATTAAAATGACATTGCTTCTTCGATTATAAAATGTGCGATGTTTGTAATACATAAACATAAAGAGATGCATTTAATATTTAATATTAATTATTAAAAGTGATATGGCACTTTTCTGGAATTTTTTAAAACAACCCTCGTACATACATACATACATACAGACAAGAGCAAGTATATGTGCCCCTCCCCCAAGATAGGGACATACAAGCAAACTGTTGTTTATAAGCAATAGCTCTTTTTTACTTAATCTTTTCAATATCTGCTGCAGAGGCAGGAAAATGCAAAATAAATGAGACATCATAATTCAGAAATGTAGCTTTACAACTAAATACTATCTCTGCTCTCCAGAAGTATGTATAAGTATTCTATAATGAAAACAGTTAAGTTACAAGAGGGTTATTATGATCACAGTGACAATATCCTTTCACTCTTCTTCTTTTGCAGGTTTCTTTGTATCCGTACATAAGTTAGTTACTATCATCCTTGTTAATGTAACCCATAAAATGTATTCGAAAAGGCATAGTCATACAGATTGAATACTTGTTCACGTTCGGGCAATCTGATATTTTGAGTAGGTCAAGGTATTGTCAAAGAATTCACACAAGTACTAGCAGTTGGCAAAAATCCATCAATGACTTCACAAAACTGTATAGATGGCTGTATCTTAAACCCAAGAACTGGTTCTTCGTCTGTGCTTGTAACAAACTGCAGTATATTGGACAGTGTTATGTTGCCTCTTCTTCCAGCTGAAGTTTAGATCAGAGCAAGTGTTTAAAATTAGTTTTGCAAAAATAAACAAGAGTTGAGTGTGTAATATGCATAGGACCTTGACACAAATAAGAGGGACAAGATGGCCATAAATCTATCACCTGATCAATGGCCCATTATCAAACTGCTAAATTTCTGAAAATTACTTAACAAGAGGACCATGATGGTCCTATATCGCTCACCTGATTTAATAGAACTTTAAAAGTTTTTAAAATTGAATCTTCATACATTTAAGCAAAATGAGCCACACCCAATGGCCATGTTTATCAACTGATAAAAATAATTTGAACAATCTTGGTAAAGGGTCATCCAAGGAGCATTTGTGCCAAATTATTTTCAAATTAGGCCAGTGCTTTTGTACAAGTATTTTAAAACATTTACTATTTGTACATAAAAGGAAAACAAGCCCCACCCCCTGGCGGCCATGTTTTTTAACGGATTGGAATTATTTGAACAATCTTGATAGAGGATCACCAGAGGAACATTTGTGCCAAATTATTTTTTAAATCAGGCCAGTAATTTTGGACAAGAAGATTCTTAATTAGTTTTCAATATATATACATATAAGGAAAACAAGCCCAGTCCTCTGGGAAATGTAATTGAGATAACATCATACTTAATTTTTACTGTCCAACCAGCTATAACAGTCACCTTGTTTAAGCAACAACTTGGTTTAAGCAGCCACTTGATAATTTACTAAAATGACAATTTCAGCCACCTGCCTTAAGCAGCCAACATTTTGCCTTTCCTTCGATTGCTGCTTAAGTCAGGTTTGACTTTTTATAGAAAGTGTCCTTCATTGGTAAAACATATTTCAAATGTATTCTATGACTTAAAAAGATACCTGTTACTTCTCTCATGTACTTAATGAAAAGACCGTAAACATCTTTTTCATACTGAATGGCGTTACTTCCTTCTGCTGAGAAATTTGGTTTTAACATGGTTACCACTCTCTTCATAGTGATGACAATCGCTGATGACTGAAGGAGGAATTTCAGCACTGGAAGACCCATGAACAACTGAAAAATAAAATTTATTTAAAGGAAATACAAAAAGGTCAATTGATTGAATGGAGTTTAATGCCTTTTGTACAATTTTGCAGTTATATATTAGTTTAAACTTATTTATTTTAAATCGATTGCGAAACAAGCTTTAAGCTTATATTAATCACGCTCGATGTCTGCTTCCTGGATACTTAACCAGTACTCGCGCCGATTGTGTGGAAAAATCCCAAAGTCAGGACCCGCTCATCACGGGACTCGAACCAGGGACCTTTGATGTGAGAGGCCGACGCTCTACCTCTGCACCACTGTCTTCCACTGCACCACTGTCTTCCAGTTATATATTGCGGTCAGTTAACCTAACAATGTTTCATTGGTGCAAAATAATTAGTATCTATGAAGTACAGGGTTAAAGTTGACTGTTCCTGACACAAATCATGACTGTGTGACATATCATATTGCAGTAAAGTTTATAAAGATTTTCTAACAGAGTAGATAACCATGCAGGACTCATCAAGGTTAAGTCACATGTTGAATCTCATTGACCTGTGACAAGTAGAGATATGGACCTAAACACAAAGATTAACAAAATGTTGACGCCAGATGGATGGACTGATATATGGACAGAAATCGTCAATCCATAGACCGCATTTATGTTGCAATTCGGCCAAAAAGGGCATTAACTAAAAGATTATTGAAGCTAGAGTTACTCTGCTTGCACACTGCACTTCCTGTCATTGGCCATTTGAATATCTTTAATACTTAAAAGGTTATGGCCCAGACAAGCAATTTTTAACATAAAAGAAGTTGGATAATCCAAACATTATTGATGCTAGAGTAATGGTTCTTGTACACTGCACTTCCTCAAACTGGCCTATATTCATATATGAAATTTCACTTGAATATCTTTAATACTTAGAAAGTTATGTTCTGGACAAGCTAGACAAATTGTGTACACCGACGAAAGGGTGACTGCAATATCTCAGACTATTCTCAAACACTCGTGCTAAAAATACTGGAATAAAGTGTTAAACAATATAGGCAACTTTTACTTTGTCAAATATGGAAAATCAAGTGCAGCCGGGCGCCCCTGGCGGCCATGCTTTTTGACGAATCATAACGGCTTGAACAATCTTGGTAGAAGGTCACCCAAGGAACATTTCTGCCAAATCATATTGAAATCTGGTGAGCAGTTTTCGTATGAGAAGATTTTTTTACAATAACCATATATGGAAAACCATCCCCAGCCTCACAATGGCTTCACCCAAGGATCAATTATGTGAAATTGTTTTTAAATAAGGCCAGTAGTTTCTGTCAAGAAGAATTTTAATGTTTTCCTTTTCGTTGCCATGGCAACCACAATTGTGTATGAAATACAATTATTTGGACAATGTTTTAAAGGGGATCATGTAAGGAACATTTAAGTGAAATTAGCTATGTGGTTTAGGAGGAGTTGTTGATTTAAGAAATTGTTGGCGACGGTGAGCTAAAAATGTACCTTCTCATACAGTATTTGGACAAGAGGGCCATGATGGCTCTTGATCGCTCACCTGAGTTATGCAATGTTATTTGTCATACCAACCACAATTACTCATTTTGCAGTCAGGTAAGCTTATACAAGAGGGCAAGTATCGCTCCATATCATCAAGACAAACATTCTGACAAAGTTTCAAGCTGCAGAAGTCTCTCGAGTGTTAAATAGATTTTTTCTCAAATTTGGCCCAGTGACTTAGTTTTTGACCTGACATGACCCATATTTGTGTTTGGCCTAGATATCATCAAGACAAACATTCTTAAAAAGTTTCAACATGCTCAAGTTAAAAATGCAGCTTCCAGAGTGTTAACAAGATTGTCCTTCAATTTGGCCAAGTGACCTTGTTTTTGACCAGAAATGACTCATATTTAACCTTGGCCTAGATATAATCAAGACAAACATTCTGACAAAGTTTCAACATGCTCAATTAAAAGATACGGCTCAAGAAATGTTAACAAGATTTTTCTTTAAGTTGGCCTAGTGACCTAGATCTAGACCTGACATGACCCATATTCATGCTTGGCTTAGCTATTATCAAGACAAATATTCTTACAAAGTTTCAAGTTGCTGAAGTAAAAATTACAATATCTACAGTGTTAACAAGATTTTTCTCAAACTTGCCTTAGTGACCTATTTTTTGATCCGACTAGACCAATATTCCAACTTAGCCTAGATATCATTAAGACAAACATTCTGACAAAGTTTCAACATGCTCAAGTTAAAAATGCGACTTCCAAAGTCTTAACAAGATTTTCTTTCAATTTGACTTATCGACCCAAGTTCAATTTGACCTAGTGACCTAGTTTTTGACCCCACATGACCCAGTTTCAAACTTGTCTAAGATTTGATGAAGATGTATGTTCTGATAAACTTTCATGAAGATTGGATGCAAAATGTTGCCTGTAGAGTGTTACCAAGGGAATTGTTGATGACGCACGACGGACGGACAACAGACAAAAGGTGATCACAATACATGTAGCTCACCTTGACCACTTCGTTCTCAGGTAAGCTAAACAAGAGGGCCATGATGGCCCTTGAATCGCTCACCTGATTTTTTATTTTTTTTTCACTTAAGCTATATAAGCCTCGCCCCCTGGCAGCCATAGTTTCCAACCAATCAACTTGGCTTGAAGGAATCTAATAGAGGGTCACCCTAGGAAAATTTCTACAAAATTATTTGAAAATTGGCCGGATACTTTTGGAGGAGAAGATTTTTTAAGTTTTCACTATAGCCATATAATGCAAAATAGCCCTGCCCACTGGCGGCCATGTTTTTTGACCAATCAACATGGCTTGAAGGAATCTGAAAGTGGGTCATCCAAGAAACATTTCTACAAAATTATTTGAAAATCGGGCCGACACTTTTGGAGAAGAAGAATTTTTAAGTTTGCACTATAGCCATATAAGGCAAAATAGCCCCGCCCCCCTGGCGGCCATGTTTTTTGACCAATCAACATGGCTTGAAGGAATCTGGTAGAGGGTCATCCAAGGAACATTTCTACAAAATTATTTGAAAATCTGCCAACCACTTTGGGAGAAGAAGAATTTTGATTTTTTTTTCGTTTCGTTGCCATGGAAACCAGAATTCTGCATGGATCCCTAAAATTTGAATGAATTCTGGTGAGGTCATTAAGAGGATGCTTTCTGTGAAGTTTCATCCCAATTGACCCACTGGTTACAGAGGAGAAGATGTTAAAGATTTTTTAAGTTTTCACTTTGGCCATATAAGGCAAAATAGCCCCCGCCCCCTGGCGGCCATGTTTTTCGACCAATCAACATTGCTTGAAGGAATCTGATAGAGGGTCACCCAAGGAACATTTCTACAATTTTTTTTGAAAATCAGCCTGACACTTATGGAGGAGAAGATTTTTTAAGTTTTCACTATAGCCATAAAAGGCAAAATAGCCCCGTCCCCTGGCGGCCATGTTTTTTTGACCAATCAACATGGCTTGAAGGAATCTGATAAAGGATCACCCAAGGAACATTTCTACAAAATTATTTAAAAATCGGCCTGACACTTTTGGAGGAGAAGATTTTTTTAAGTTTGCACTATAGTCATATAAGGCAAAATAGCCCCGCCCCCCCTGGCGGCCATGTTTTTCGACCAATCAACATGGCTTGAATGAATCTGATAGAGGGTCACCCAAGGAACATTTCTACAAAATTATTCGAAAATCGGCCTTACACTTTCGGAGGAGAAGATTTTTTAAGTTTTCACTATAGCCATATAAGGCAAAATAGCCCCGCCCCCCCCCCCCCTGGCGGCCATGTTTTTCGACCAATCAACACGGCTTGAAGGAATCTGATAGAGGGTCATCCAAGGAACATTTCTACAAAATTATTTGAAAATCTGCCAACGAATTTGGGAGAAGAAGAATTTTGAAGTGTGGGGTTTCGGTTTCGTTGCCATGGAAACCAGAGTTTTGCATGGATCCCAAAAATTTGAAGGAATTCTGGTGAGGTCATTGAGAGGATGCTTTCTGTGAAGTTTCATCCAAATTGACCCACTGGTTACTGAGGAGAAGAAGTTGACGCACGACGCACGACGGACGCCGGACAAAAGGTGATCACAATAACTCACCTTGAGCAAAGCTCAAGTGAGCTAAAAATATATCTGAAACTTACATCATACATTCCAAGAACATTAAACCCTTCCCTCAGCTTCTTCACTGCTAAGGACTGTGGTTCTTCAGTTTTGACAATCTCCTCCACCACTTCAGGGGAAAGAAATGTCGGTAATTTACCATTCTGAAGAATGGTCAAGGCTGTAATAAATGACAGTTGCTTGTTAATACATAATTTTCTATTTTTTGGGCCAATATTTTCTAATAGCATTTTGGTACAAACCAAACTCATCCTTTACTACATGTGTGTGTGTGCATGCTGTTAACAATGACTTTCAATTCTGATTATCCCCGCGCATCTGTACGTCTTTAGCAAGGAACTCCTCCCAGACCATTCTTCAATTACAATTTTACCTTTGCGGTCAAATTGGGGGTCATTGGGTGGTCATTGTGTGGTCAAAAAGGGGTAAAAAGTAGCATCTGTCCTTCTTAGCAAGGAACTCCTCCCAAACTATTAGAAACTTCAAACTTTGGGAAATGATAGCTGAATGGTCTGAGGAGTGCACAATACTTTTTCACATTTTAATTGTTCCCCTGGTGGAGTGGACAGGGGACAAAAACAGAAATTTTCAGAACATGGTCATGTAGCATATCATATTGAACAGGATGATGAGTAGAAAATTCTCGTTAGGGGTCAACAAGTATGTGCGTGGATATGCAATGGCTTGCCATCGATTGCGCAATTCTAGTTAATGATTGTTTTTGATGGAACAAAGACCTCATTAAAACAAGAGGCCAAAGATGGCCCTAAATTGATCGCCCGAGTACTGGCCAATAATCAAACTTCTATAATTAGAGAAAAATTGTTGAAAAGGGCAAACAGAATTGCAAAAATAAATAATATTCTAACAAGATTTGCAAGCTTTGGTGACAAAGAACAATCTTAAAGATGATCTATTCTTCTATCCCCATATGTATAATTACCCACATTTGGCTATTGCACTGAACTGTTTAAACTACTACAACTCCTACTCATTACTGTTTGAAGTGTAAGTGTTAGAGAAACAAAGAGCTGTCGGAGGACAGCATGCTCGACTATTTCACCGCTTATTTGATTACTGAGATAATGGACTCTAATGTAGTTGCATGCTTAACATTAACCACAATGTCTTAAAGGGTGATAATTTGCATTATATGCAGGATAGAGTTATTTAACTTGATTATTTTCATAGGTGTGATGGTTAGGAAGGGTTTATAACGTTTAAATAGAATGCATCAAGTAGTTACTAAGATATGAGCTCTTAATGTAGTTGCACGCAAACCTTTAACCATAGTGCAAGAAGTTGCACCATATGCAACTAGTTAAGTTAAAAGTAATTGCAAGGTGCAAAGTGACCTTGACCTTTGACCTTATGATCCCATGATCTGTTTGAGTCAAGTGCTGATCATGACCATTACCCAAACTAAGTTTCAGGGTCATAGGCCTAAGCAATCAGTAGTTTTAAGGCAAGGAATGTTTCTGTATTGAAGGTCACAGTGAACTTGACCTTTGACCTATTGACTCCAAACTCTCTAGGCATCACCAACTTGCTATGTCATGTATGTCCATTCCAAGTTTGAAGATCATAGGCCTAGGCGTATGTAAGTTATAAGGGTAAATGCTAGCTTTCACAAAAACTTTAACCATTAACTGTTTTTTTACAGAAAGGTCACAGTGACCTTGACCTTTGACCTAGTAACTCCAACTTGAAGAGCACAGGCCTAAATGAATGTTAGTTATACGGGTAAATGCTAGCTTGCACGAAAACTTTAACCCTGAACAGTTTCCATATAGAAGGTCACAGTGACCTTGACCTTTGACCTACTGACTCCAAAGTTTATAGGCATCCCCAACTTGCTATGAAGAATATCCATACAAAGTTTAATGACCATAGGCCTAGGTGTATGTTAGTTATAAGGGTAAATGCTAGCTTGCACAAAAACTTTAACCATGTTTCTATATAGAAAGTTACAGTGACCTTCAGCTTTGACCTACTAACTTCCAACTGTGTAGGCATCACCAACTTGCTATGAAGTATGTCCAAACCAAGTTTGAAGATCATTGGCCTAGGCGTATGTAAGTTATAAGGGTAAATGCTAGCTTTCACAAAAACTTTAACCAACAGCAACGGCGACGTGTCTACAATAGCTCCCCTTATTCTTCGAATAGACAAGCTAATAAAAACAAGAGCTGGCGGAGGACAGCGCGCTCGACTATATGCCGCTTATTCACATAAAGCACTATTTCATTAAATTGCACTTAAGTACTATTAAATCATATTATATACACTATATGTAAAAGCAACTGAATAGATACATACATTTAAATATATATAATTTAAAAATAAAATTTCCTAAGTCAATCAAGGGCCATTACTCCATATTTAAGATACAATGAGGTTATCTAACCTAATTTTACGATGGTCCTTAATAAATGTGTGAAGTATGAAGTGATTTGAATGATGTAACTTTAACGTTGAGCTAAACGCCAATGTTAAAACTGACAAAATTAGCAAAATCTTAAAAAAAAGGTTTTCCAAATGTCTGACACCATGCAAAACCCGTTTGATATGTTGAAGAGTTATATTTGATAAATGAATGATCACAATTAGAAAGGAATGTAACCAAAAATTATGAATTTATCTAAAATTCTCAAAATCAAACAAAAGTCATGTTTTTTACCCCCTAAAAGTCACACTCAGCATCTTCAACATACAATGTGAAGAAAGGTATTATATGTCATTATATTCCAAATATGAAAGACCTAACACAAGTACTTATTGAGAAAAATTAAAAAATTAAATGAAAATGTCAACTTGCCCTAAAACTTTAACCACCCAAAAGCATGTCTTTTACTTCAAAAAGAAGATCACACTCAGAATCTTCAGCATACAATATGAAGAAACGTATTTGATGTAATTATATTCCAAATATGAAAGCCCTAGCACAAGTACTTATTCAGAAAAAGTTAAAAAAATAAAATAAAATCCTACTTGCCCTAAAACTTTAACCACAGAAAATCATGTTTTTTACTCCAAAAAGAAGGTCACACTCAGCATCTTCAGCATTCAATGTGAAGAAAGGTATAAGATGTAACTATATTCTAAATATTAAAGCCCTAGCACAAATTCTTATTGAGAAAAATTAAAAATTAAATGAAAATGCCAACTTGCCCTAAAACTTTAACCACCCAAAATCATGTCTTTTACCCCAAAAAGAAGGTCTCACTCAGAATCTTCAGCATACGATATGAAGAAAGGTATTAGATGTAATTATATTCCAAATATGAAAGCCCTAGCACAAGTACTTATTGAGAAAAAAAAAAAGAAAAATCCAACTTGCCCTAAAACTTTAACCACCGAAAATCATGTTTTTTTCCCCAAAAGGAAGGTCACACTCAGCATCTTTAGCATTCAATGTGAAGAAAGATAAAAGATGTAACTATAAGCCCTAGCACAATTACTTATGAATGAAAATGCCAACTTGCCCTAAATCTTAAACCGGACGCCGACGGAGACGGAGACGCCGATTCGAGTAGTAAAGCTCTCATATTCTTCGAATAGTCGAGCTAATGACATATGATTAATTATTGAAAATGTTTTCCTGCAGCGATACACCATTTTCATAAAACCTAGGAGGTAAATGCAAAAGCCAAAATGATCTCAACACGCACTGTGAACTTGAACATGCTATGGGGATAATTTGTTGTCCGTTTCTTTGTTGTGGTTTTTAAACTACAGACATATCAGAATAGGAATAATAAATTCATAAAAGTGATCTATCGTAATTTAGACAACAGTTAGGAGTTGAAATGTTGGTAAATAGATCACTTTTCTTAATGGCCTCATGATCTGATTTACTTGACAATTCATAATAGATTACTCATATGAATTTATTATTTCTTAAACATGTATAAATATCTGTATGTCAGGCTGACCGATAGATGAAACAACATACCAAGAATGATTCCAACTGTCTTATAATCTGCAGCCAACAAATCTCGTAAACCATTATCAAAGTATTTCTCTTTCAATTCAAGCTGGATCAATCGAAAGAATTCTTTTCGTGGTCCACCAAAATCACATGCTTGCTGAAAGAAAAAATCCCAATACTTTTTTATTAACCCTTATTCTGCCAAATTCTCAAAATGGGATATTCTGTTCTCTCTATTTAAAGGTTTTCAATTTCATAACCGGAGGCATTTTAATACAACATGTTCCAGAGATAATTTCTTTATTCCAGTATCAGAGCGGCAAGCAATGATAATTCAGGCGAGATGGCTTGTCTGCTTTTTCATTGTTTGCAAAAACAATAACAGTTGTGTATGGTGGAATAAGAGTTATAAAATTGAACTTTTGTAATAAGAATTGAGATTCAAGTGAAGAAGCTTTGATTTTTTTTAAATGTATAATGTTTGCCAAAAGATGTGTTGCTCAACATCACTGGAGCATGACCTCAAAATGGCTGGTTTTCGAAAGGAACCAAGCTCTCATCAATATTTAACTACTATCCAAGTTTGGTGAAGGGCAGATAAGAAACGGAAGGTCTATTGTGTTCACAAGCTGTATTATAGAAATTTTGACAATTTCAAGGGCCATAATCCAGTCATGAAAGGGCAAATCTGGCTGGTTTTCGAAAGAAACCAAGCTCTCATCAATATTTAACTACTATCTAAGTTTGGTGAAGATGAGATAGTAAATGGAGCCTCTATTGTGTTCACAAGCTCTATTATAGCAATTTTGACAATTTCAAGGGCCATAATCAAGTCTTCTATGGGCGGATCTGGCTGGTTTTCGAAAGGAACCGAGCTCTCATCAATATTTAACTACTATCTAAGTTTGGTTGAGATACAATCAAAACTTAAGACTTTATCGCGTTCACAAGCAATTGTTTACGGACGCACGCACGATGGACACAATGCCATGGCATAAGCTCTTCTGGCCTTTGGCCAGTATAGCTAAAAACATCAAAGGAACAAATCAAGGCGAGTATAGCTAAAAACATCAAAGGAACAAATCAGATTAAACTATATTAAAATCCGGTCAGTGGTTTCAGAGGAGAAGACTTCGGAGTGTGATATCGAAATAAATAGTCATTGATAAGAAAATATATATGGAATTTTCTCACTTATTATGATGATGTCTTTCAATATCACACTCCAGCAATCAAATTTTCTTTTTGAACATTTAAACTATTTGGTAGTTCTGGCACAGTGAGTGATGTTGGGAGTATCTCACAGATGACAACACGTCATAACAATGAGTGATATCAGGAAATATCTCACTGATAATTTTCAGTATTTTACAGATTAGCGTAAAATAAATTGGGTTTGCTTTTGCACTAAAATATTAACTATTTACAATGACTGCATTTAAATAGAGGGTATTTGATTGTTGAAGTGTGATTACTGATATCAAAATATATCACATCGATAAGTGAGATAATCACTAACATGAAGTGCGAGTCAAAATATTGAATTTTCTCAGTGATGTTTGATGACGATATATTTTGAAATCACACTCCAACAATCAAATCTTAATTTATACTAATTGTTAGATGACAACGGGAAATATCTCACCGACAATTTCAGTATTTCACCGATTTGTAGAAAAAAGCAATATTCACTAAATGTTTAAGCTTTCTTAATGTGTGACTAAAAACTACTAAAGCTTAGGCAATATTTAATACCTCGTTATAAAACTGAACTTCAAGTGTCTTCCTGAGTTCTTCTGTGGATAGGACACCGATCTCCTCCATGCCCGTTACTAAGAGATTATCCCTGTCCACGCTTATGAAAGTTGTTTCACCCTCAATTGAAGAAGCCGCATCTTCCACCTCCAACGGCCTTCCTACAACAATCTCTTGTTGTATTTTCCTGAGTATTTCCACTGGATTGCTTATGTTGTTGTTTTTACAAAAGATAATACAAGCATTTACTGTATCATTTAATTGATCATGGACTTCTCCAAAGACACGTGTTTCGTTTGAGTTCAGAGCTTCATGGGAAAGCCCACTGCTATCCTGCATATGTGTGCCATGCAAGTTGATTTCATGATTTTCAACATGCGAATCCTGGTTCTGAACATCAAGAGAATTTTGAAAGGAGGCTTCATGAGAGTTCTGGGTTTCAACAAAAGTTTCAGAATAGTCAGTCAAAACATAGTTGAAATACTGGTTTTGGCCTTCATCTTCATCTTCATAATCTACTGGTATTTGTTGATCATTAACCACAGTGACATAGGAGCTAATATCTGGCAGTTCCAATGGTTGACTGCAATGTCTCACATGATCTCTTAATTCTTGAATAGCAAACGCAACGTGACATTTCTCGCATGCAATCTGCACACTTGGCTCTTTTATAGCCGCAACTATAGGTTCAACAGATAACGAATGTTGAATCGGTCTAACATATATTCTGGCCTGAGGTCCAACATTGATTTTCAAATCATTTGAAGTCCATGGGGGAGGAATTGCAACAAGATTTCGCCCATTTTGCATTGTCCTTAATAGTTCAAAGCCCCCACTTTGTTTTAATTTTGGAAACACTTCGTCACTTTTTAACAAGTCTATTACCTCTTCTTTATTAAAAGTGCTCAACACTTTAACTTTCTTCAGGCCAAGTCCTGTTTTATGGAGAACTTCTTTTTCTGCACAAGATGGTGTCCTTTGTTGCTCAATAGAACTTATACAAAAAAACTGTGCTGTCCAGCTACCAGCCTTATGTTTCTTTCCGACCCTTTGGTTTGCCTTTTGTCTACACAAATTTCGAAATCCAGGAAACATTCTTGAACTAGGGTTGTTGGTGTTGGAAATCTAGAATTGATATGAAAAAATAATTAGTTTAAACTGACTTGTTCAGTGAGAAAAGTTTCTATCAACATACATTGAAATATAACTATATAAACCATTAGAGCTGCATTAATCCGATCCAATCAATCTTAATTCGATTTTGACACCAGACACAGTCCATAAAATTCACAATGCATATCCCTCAATTTTCAATGCAATACGTTCGATATTTTTAGCACCAAACTGTACAGCCAATGGATTTTAAAGCTTAGGAAAATCTGCTGCTTTCCAAGCTATGAGTTCTTTGCTATATGATTTATATTCTCTTAAAATTGTGTCGTTTCATTTATTTATGATTGAATTTCCATTATATGCCTTAATGACGATCATTGTAACAAGAGCTGTCGGAGAACAGCGAGCTCGACTATTCCACTGCTTATTTAAGTTACTGAGATAATGGACTCTAATGTAGTTACATGCAAAACATTAAGCACAATTCCTTAAAGGGTGATAATTTGCATTATATGCAGGATAGAGTTATTTAACTTAATTATTTTAATAGGAGTGATAGTTAGGAAGGGATGTATAACATTCAATGGAATGCATTAAGTAGTTAATAAGATATGGACTCTTAATGTAGTTGCACGCAAACCTTTAACCATAATTTCTAAGTAAAAAAACGGCAACAATTTGCATCATCTGCAGGATAGAGTTATCTTAATTGGTTGTGTTTATAGTTGTGAAATTGGGAAAGGTTGTATAAAGTTTCAATACAATGCTTCAAGTTGTTAATGAGATTACACTCTAAATGTAGTTGCAAAACTTAATCCAGAATTTCTAAGTCCAAAAAGGGCCATAACTTGCATAAAATGCTGGATAGAGTTATCGTATAAAGTTCCAATGCAATGCAGGAAGTAGTTACTAAGATATGTTCTCTTAACCCTTTCCCTCATATAGACGCTTTCTGACGCCTCTGCAGCAGACGGCCTTTTGAAAACATAGTGACAAAAGAAGAAATTGCACAAAAAATGCAATTTCTCCTTTTACCACAATGTTTTCCACTTTTGGTCATAGGTTATCCATTCAATTATGGAGATTTTCTATTTTTTGACAAAATACGTTCAAAGTTGTCTGCTGTAAAATTGCCATATGAGGAAAAGGGTTAATGTAGTTGCATGCAAAACTTTAACCAGAATTTATAAGTCCAAAAAGGGCCATAACTTGAATAATATGCAGGATAGAGTTATTTAACTTGAAAATCAACATAGGTGTGATAGTTGGAAAGGGTTGCATAAAGTTTCAAAGCAATGCATGAAGTAAATACTAGGATATCGACTTTTAATGTAGTTGCATGCAAAGCTTTAACCAAATTTCTAGTTAAAGTAGGGCCATAAACTGCAAAATATACTGAATAGAGTTATCATACTTGATTGTTTACATAGGTGTGATGGTTGGGAAGGACTGTGTAAGGTTTCAATGCAATGCTTTAAGTAGTTACTAAGAGATGGTCTCTTAATGTAGTGTATGCAAAACTTTAATCAGAATTTCTAAGTAAAAAAAGGGCCATAAATTGCATAAAATGCAAGGATCAGTTTATCATACTTGATAATCTACATAGGTGTGATAGTTGGGTAGGATTGTATAAAGTTTCAATGCAATGCATCTAGTAAATACTGAGATATGGACTCTTTAATTTAGTTGCACGCAAAACTTTAACCAGAATTTCTAAGTAAAAAAAAGGGCCATAATTTGCATAAAATGCAGGATAGAGTTATCTAACTTGATAATCTACACAGGTGTGATAGTTGGGTAGGGTTGTAGAAAGTTTCAATGCAATGCATCAGGTAAATACAGAGATATGAACTCTTAATTTAGTTGCACACAAAACTTTAACCAGAATTTCTAAGTAAAAAAAGGGCCATAACTTGCATAAAATACAGGATAGAGTTATCTAACTTGATAATCTACATAGGTGTGATGCTTGGGTAGGGTTGTATAAAGTTTCAATGCAATGCATCAAGTAAATACTGAGATATGGACTCTTAATTTAGTTGCACGCAAAACTTTAACCAGAATTTCTAAGTAAAAAAGGGCCATAACTTGCATAAAATGCAGGATACAGTTATCTAACTTGATAATCTATATGTGTGATAGTTTAGTAGGGTTGTAGAAAGTTTCAATGCAATACATGTAGTATTTAAGTACTTGCATGCAAAACCTTAACCAAAGTGTGACGTGGACGCCGACGCCAGGGTGAGTAGTATAGCTCCTCATATTCTTCGAATAGTCGAGCTAAAAATGTAATTTTGTTCTCGGATGAATGCTGGAAAACCGCTATTGCTCCATATCAATACCACATTTGCCCGCATCAAATATAGAAGGCCTTTGAAAACACTGTGTAGGAAGATTTAAGGCTGCTCGTAATAAGCAATCTTTACTCTTCCTGCATTGTTTTCCACTTTTTCAGTAATGTAATCATAATTCACCCATTATTGATAAGTGTTGAATTAATGCTTTAAATTTTGAGTCCAATAAAATTCTTATGGAGGAAAGATTTAATTGAATGTCATTAAATAATATAGCTCATACCTGTAACTATGAGAATTCCTAACTCATTATTATTATAATCCATAATCACCCTTAATTAAGTTAATAGTCCCCATCGAGCCATTACACAACTTGGTTTTAAAAATGGCTCTTTGAGAACTTGAAAGAGAGGACAGTGTGCAATGACGACACAAATATGTTGATTGGCATACATGCCATAAAGGGACATGTCATGTCAGCCACTTGCAGAGTATTTGTGTGGAGTACAGTTGGTTAAAATCCCAGGAAGCATGGTAATAGGGTAACTGACTGCTGTATATAACTGAAACTTTGTTGAAACAGCATTAAACCCCATTCAAACAAAAACCCTTTGCTCCATAGTACAGCATTTTCCCGCACCCAATACAGAAGGCTTCAAAAACAGTAGGGAGAGTTCAGATTGCTTGTCACAAGCAATATTAACTCTTCCTGCATTGTTTTTCACTCTGTTGAAGTAAATGTAAACATAATTCACCCATTACTGATAAGAAGTGAATTAACCCTATGCTCCATAATACCACATTTTCCCGAACCCGATACAGAAGGCCTTTAAAAACAGTGTAGGAAGAATTCAAAATGCTCGTAGTGACTACACTGTTTTCACTCTGTCAGTACATGTTTTAAATTTTATAGCTCAGGGGGTAAAGCAAATCGCCCTGTAAGCGGGCGGTCCCTCGTCCCGGACTGGCTGCATATTTTTCAATGTCTGGTTACATTTGGCACCCAACAGGGGGCCATGACTAGACTGTAGGTGCTTTGGGATCGTACCACAAATGATCTATAGGTGTATCAGATTAGAAATTCAAGGATGAATACTGTTGTTCTGGGGGTGTATGTAACTATGTGTAGTTGGTAACCTACTCCAGATGAATATGTGCAAGCGGCCTGGTTAGCTCTGTCGGTACAGCAATAGCCCGGAAAGCGAGAGACTTATGTTTTCAATTTGGATGAGTTAAAGAAAATGGTTAATCACTTACTGTAATCGACAGACTGTCAGTTTAATATATATATAGGTATAATTCCGTTTTATTATGGTTCAGTTATATAGGTCTCTGTAAATTTGAAATACGTGAGTAGTCCAGATTTATTACACAACACAGCTGACTCGCGTTAAATATACATGTTACACATTTATCGAGGGGTTGTCTAAGTACAGTGTGTGTATAGGGATTTTCTCAAAGTTTTCGGGCATAAGTTGGAAATTCCGGACGTTCAAAATTGTCCAGTCTTTAATTTCTGGACGTTTCTTTGAACTTTTTGGGAAATATGGTAGCCGTACCTGTTATGGTTCAAAAGAAGTGGTCAAGGTTAAAGTTTTTTTCGACAGACAGACAAAGAGACAGACAGACAGACAGGCCAAAAACTAGATGCCCACCGAATCGGTGATTCATGAAAATATGGAAGCCGTACCTGTAACGGTTCAAAAGGAGTGGTGAAGGTTAAAGTTTTCTTTGCCACAGACAAAGAAGTTTTCAAAATGTAGGTCAAAGGTCAAGGTCGCAAGGTGAAAAATCTTGGTACTGACAGAAACGTCATGTCACAAGGAATACACATGTGAAATATGGAAGCCGTACCTGTTATGGTTCAAAAGTAGTGGTGAAGGTTAAAGTTTTTTTCGACAGACAGACAGACAGACAGGCCAAAAACTAAATGCCCACCGAATCAGTGATTCCGGGGGCATAAAAATATCTACGAACCTCTAGTTTCGCGCTTTCTCGTAGGCGTATCCGTTCTCCAATTGTACTTATTCCCAAACGGGTCAAATCCTCATCAGTCATCGAGCAAATGATGTTTGGTTCAATCTTTTCCTTCAGAAAAGTGTCTGTAAGTGCCGGCAATCCGGCACGCGAAAGAATTGCGGAAATTTGCCCGCTACATATTGTGTCGCTTTCCGCCATTTTGAATTGTGGTTTCGCGCCAATAAAAGTTCGTCAACAACATAACGTCGTGTGAACATAATACCATACTTGTTTAACAAGATGGTACAGTCAGAGAACAACATGATCGTTTGACATAATAACACGTCATATTGACAAGATAGCATGGCACTTTGACAAAATAACATGACCGTTTGACATAATAACATGTCAGATTGACAAGATAGCATGACACTTTGACATGATAACATGTGCGCTTGACATAATAACATGTTCTATTGACAAGATAACATGTGCGCTTGACATAATAACATGTTCTTTTGACAAGATAGCATGACAATTTGACATAATAACATGAGCGTTTGACATAACAACATGTTATATTGACATGATAGCATGACACTTTGACATAATAACATTAATGGTTGACATAATAACATGTCCTATTGACAAGATAGCATGACGTTTTGACATAATAACACGTCATATTGACAAGATAGCATGACGTTTTGACATAATAACACGTCATATTGACAAGATAACATGACCCTTTGACAACACGTCACACTGACAAGATACCATGACACGTTGACATAATAACATGATCGTTTGACATAATAACACGTCATATTGACATGATACCATGACACTTTGACATAATAACATGATCGTTTGACATGATAACACGTCATCTTGACAAGATAACACGTCATCTTGACAAGATAACACGTCATTTAGACAAGATAACATGACACTTTGACATAATAACATGAGAGTTTGACATAATAACACGTCATATTGACAAGATGACATGGCACTTTGACATAATGACATGAGCGTGTGACATAATAACATGTTCTATTGACATAATGACATGTTCTATGCACAAGATAGCATGACACTTTGACAAAATAACATAAGATATCTCAACATAAGACAGCTACGGCGTTCCATACAATTAAGAACTGTTTCTTGCAGGTTAAATGATGTTGTGGTTGGTCCGAGCAATTTTTGGTAAGCTTGTTGTTGAGCGTTAGGTATTGTGTTGTTGTTGTAAGAGTTCCATTTACTTAATCGATCATGAAGAATTCTTTCAAACAGTTTGTATATGACAGACAATAACGTGATTGGTAATGAAATGTTAAAGACAGACGCAAACAAAAATATAAAATATGATGGCTTAAACTGGGCGT
The DNA here is from genome assembly GCA_031761405.1 of Serripes groenlandicus. Classification (NCBI taxonomy): domain Eukaryota; kingdom Metazoa; phylum Mollusca; class Bivalvia; order Cardiida; family Cardiidae; genus Serripes; species Serripes groenlandicus. The sequence goes on along the minus strand of JASEVX010000230.1, from coordinate 112,796 downwards.
TTCATATAAAAACGATTCTGAATGATCTCGGTTTGACTAACTATTGGCTAAACCAAGATCAACAAATAATCGAGTTGCCTCTAATTAAACAAAGATTATTTGATCAATACTTTCAATCATGGTATTCTAATATAAATAACTCTCATAGGTTAACTTATTACAGCATGTTTAAACATGAATTTAAATTTGAAAATTATCTAGATTACAAAGTAGACAACAAATTAAAAATATGTTTAACTAGATTCCGACTATCCTCACATGACCTGGAAATTGAAAAAGGGAGACACTTCAATATCCCGCAAATAAATAGATTATGCACTTTTTGTAATATGAAAACTATCGAAAGTGAATATCATTTCCTACTTATTTGTCCTTATTTCACAGACTTACGCAAAGAATATCTAAAACCCTACTATTATACATGGCCAAATTTAAATAAATTTGAAAATCTGATGATATCAGGTAACAAGAAAACAATATTTAATTTAATGAAATTTATTTTTCGTGCGAATACATGCAGAACAGCAAAGTAACCATTTCTCAATCAAATTGTAATGTATTTTATATGTATTTGTTCTTCGTTGCCTCTCTATTTATGTAAAATTGTTAAAAGTAATGTATCTACTTATAACAAATAAAATTCTGTATTCTGAGTAAGGAAAATAATTAAAATCCGGAACAACATGTTAAACAGTGTTGAAAAGGTATGCTTTGTAAGAGCAATACTCTCTTTGTCTACAATGTTTTTAATATTTGTCGTCAGGTGTGCATTAGTCGGCCTGTTTGTTGAAGAAGTCTTCTGCACAAGCCTTTGCTCAAATTGATTGATTGCTTGTGTATCTAAGTTACTTTATGGCACTGTTAAGTGTTATGTGTATGCCTGCTTGCGCAAGTGGGTGGGGTAAGATATACCTCGAAGTATGCTCACAAATGTCTATAAATTGATACAAAGTTGGTAAAATCATTTTTATAAGTACATTTTATATTTAGATTACATTTATGTTAGATATATGTTAAAACTAAGGTACAATGTCCGCTTAAATTTGTTCCTTGCATAGATACGTAGAAACGATGTTGATAACAGTTGGTGTTTTCAGAGACATATTGATAAACACATATGTGTTTATATATCTCTGGTGTTTTCAGAGACATATTTATAAACACATATGTGTTTATATATCTCTGGTGTTTTCTACCTTTTGGTTTATCATATAAATAAGGGAAATATATACCAATTTCCCCTCTGTAGATTTTTTACCAGTGATGTTATATAGGTAACAAACTATCACAAAACAATAATATCATTTCTGTTGGTATACATGATTTATGATGTTTTTCTGTCTTTTAAACAACTTACTGCAAATAAAGACAAGTTAGTTACTTGAAACTATAATGGATTGATTAAATGATGGTTTTCAAGTTGTAAACAGCATGGTATTGGTTGTAAAGGGAGTATTGTAATATAAGAACGAGTAAATAATGAATGTGAATAAAAAGTAATATTCCGAGTGGATTACATCAATAATAAATAGAGTGTTATAGTTTTAGTGTTAATTGATCAGTTACACGTATAGTGTAATAAGTGTTAAACTGTTTATAGTAAGATAAATAGACCTTGATACCAACAAGTTAAAGTTTTCATTATAACAACTGATCAGAAAAAAAATAACGCCTCAGGTTTTAAAACGGACAATCCGAAGATTTAACATTAAAAAAAATAAAAATAAAAATTGCGCTCGCTCGCCTCTTGTTTTTTAAAAAAGAATCCAATGACCAAGACATCAAATTGGTGTGGCCTAAACATTATAAGTAACTCATCAAACGAAATGCAAGTTAGTGAATGTTTGATTACTCCAAAAGGGAGAGGAAGAGAAAGGGACACAGAGAAAGAGAGACAAATATGAACACAGGGATAGAGGGAGATATAGATAGACAGGCAGACAGGCATAGGCAGAAAGAAAGAGGCGCAAATAGACAGGCAGACAGAGACACAGAGAGAATTGTTTTTCGCTGAAGCATGGTCTCCTTTTGCCACAATGTTTTCAACTTCATTTAATAATTAAATGTTTTCAAAGTCGTCTAATGCGGTTTTGTTGTATTCGGGAAAAGGTTTATCCAAAATGTTCTTGTGAAGAGATAAACATAAAGGTTAAGCTTAGTCAAAAACCTTTTCCACTTGCCACGCGGTTCTTGATACATCATGTGTATATGAACCTTCATACATCTAGAGTGTTTCCTTCATTAACAGTTCTACCTAGTGTCCGAAATATCTCGTCACTAGTGAAGTTAAAGAAAAGAATGCTGCATTTTAGTGCTTGTTGTATAGACCAAGAACGATTTGTCTTATTAATGTCTTACCGGAACGCTTTTCAATTAAACGTTTTTAGCGGTGAGCGAATTCAGCTTTGCCAAACATTAGGTTATGTAACATCTTAACAATGTTTAGCTGCGAACAATTACATTGTACATTAATAATATTGTGTATGGCTAAAGGAGGGTTCAAATAATGGCAAGTACTAACACTGATACAACCTGAGCGTATTAACTCGATCATGTTCTAACAAAACTATTGCTTAACATTGATAAAAGAGTTCATTAAAAGTCCATTCTTATTATCCCGTTTCAACTTAAAATAAACCTGCAGCGTACGACTTTTTATCCAGGTAAACTTATGGAAACTCTCTTACATTTAAAGGTTTAGTATTTAATGACATTGATTGCATTGCGACACAGGAGATTTCCAGAAGGATGCAACCGTGTTTATCTGTTCAAGCAAATTTAATTATATATATATTCTTTATTTCCTCCAAAGACGAAGAGCATTACAATACATAGAATATAATAGATTACCTAACACAGAGTATTATACAAAATAAACAAATGAACACATCAAGAAAGAAAAAAGATATCGAACATATAAACATGAAAATATGAGAAAATGAGCACATCAAGAAGAAAAAAAGAAAAAGAGATCTAACATATAAGTATGAAAAATTAAGCAAGAAAAAGAGATCGAACATATAAACATGAAAATATGAAAAAGTGAACAAATTAGCACACCAAGAAGAAAAAAGGAAAAAAGATTGAACATATAAGCATGAAAATACAATGGGAACACTGATGAATAACTAATATGTGTGTGGTTTGTTGGAGGCTAGCGCAAGTTGTTAAATGTTTGAAAGGTGGGTGTAGTTAGCATTCTTGTCGAAACGAAAAACAAGTCATGCAAATGATAAATCCAGTGTATTACCCATTGATAGACCTTACGAAGTAAGTAAGGTCACACACAGGGCATGATTGAGTTGGTGTGGTTGATACAAAGCAGGATGGATACGGAATGAGTGAGTAAATTAGTAAATAGATGAATGAGCAAACGAATGCATGATTGAATGGATAGATGAATTAATGAATGGAGTAATCAGGTGAGTGAGTGAATAAAAGATCGAGTGAGTGAGAGAAAAAATATTGAGTGAGTGAGTGAATGTATGAATGAATAGAAGAATATTAATGAATGAGTGAATAAATGAGTGAATGAACGAATGAATGAATGCACGAATGAAAGTTTGTATGGAAGTCAAGTCAGTCGACTAAACTAACACCCAATCAACTAACCAAGGAATCAACCATTCACTGTAATAATAACGAGTCTCAAAATGAACGACCGCACACAAGTACACCCAAACGAACGAGTGGGCGAATGAGTAAATGAACGACTGAATTACAATTGTAAATACAGTCATCAATTTAGCATTCTACATATATAGGATTTAATAACAAACGAGTTGTTTTCCTGTCAGTCACGTGGCAGTGCACCCCTTCCCATGTTCACCAGATACATACAGCTGAAAACTGTCTACATTGGTGCCAGAATGATATTGCACATTGGGACGGGTTAATTAACAGATGTATGTATCGACAACATATTATGAATAATGGCGATTACACTCCGATCTGGTATCAAGGTACCCAATGATGAGCTACTATCACTCGCATTATGTACCTCGAGTCCAGCGATGCAGTCTAAGATCTGGGTAAATGCATCTTTTTCCATGAGATGTAGGAATCCATTCATGCCAGATGACTCTATAATATTTGTCCACAATATTTTTCTAATGTTATCATTAATGTTAATGTTAACGATTTTACCAACAATAATTGTGTCCCTTCCTGTCCGTCTGTCAGAAAATGTTTGCTCTTCGAAATAATGTGATGAAACGCTTACCTTTACACACACTTAACATCAATATGATGATACATGTATGTATCACGCCTTCCTTCATTTTAAAACACAATAATCGCAATAGACGACCAACAAATCCCTAACATCTACACATGTGCGGTATACACGTACAAATGTAGGCACACTAATGAAGAATAAATCCTCTTATGTGATTGAAGTACACACATAAATAAAATAAAAACCACATCGGTTGGCATGCGTTTTCAATTACGGAAGTTAAATGTCGGTATACCTTATATGCTTTATTCACCGTTCGTATTCAACATCGAGAGGGTTGGTTTAAATGAAAACTCGATATATGTAATGTATTCAGCTCTATTCCGGAATTAATACTACATAAGCAATGGATAAATCAGGTGCCATACAAATTCGGAATAAAAACAAGTATTTTTCTGAATAGCTCAAAATCAATTTTGAAATCTACAAACATAAAGAAACCTCTTACAAACCCTAGACGGCAAAGGCCTTGAGGCATTCTATGAGCTGTTACTGTACTCGAGCGAAGTGTAAAGTTGTGCAAGAAAGATAACCTAGAAATATATTGAAATTTAGTTTGAACGTTAAACAGTCTACTACCGATTCGGCAATGTATGGGGAATTGGGAAGATGATACTCTTTACATATTGCAATGCAAACAAGAATTATTAACTAGTTTCAAAAGTTTCTAAAGTATATATAATAAAACATAATTCAACATTACTTTAATGGGTTCTATTGTGTTCTTCCAGAAAGCAACCTGTTCAATTTACACTGAATGACTGAAGAACTGTGTCTTTGGTGTTAGACAAAAATGGTTTGGGTAGAATACTGGAAATTGGTATGTATTGAAGCTATTATAGTCTCATCTTATTTTTCCTATGGGAATAAAGATCAATTTTTTTTATTTTTTTTTTCCAAACTTTATTTGCCACGTCCATAGGTATGGAGAGGTCGTGGCCATCCTCTCTCATACCTTACATCAAGATTTTTCAAATTTATCATAAGAATATAAGAATAAATACATACATACAAATGTTTTTTTAAAAATAGTTTGCGTTTTTTTCATCTAAACCCCAATCATGCTGAATTGTGTTGTATAACAGTTTTTCTCTGATTTGCATATCATATCATTTTTTTATTGTTCATTTTATTCTTTGGAGATTTTTTAAACCTTAATTTGTCGAAAAAAAAAACTCAAATAAAAACCCATAACTCATTGTACATATGTACAATCTATCATTGGTCTATACTGTGTTCAGATGTACATGTATTCTAAGAGTTATTTGCAATGATAAAGTATGAAAGTCATTATTGGTAAGCTATAAATGAGGTGATATTTCAAACTTGAAGTGTAATGGCTTTTGTTTACTGGACATTTAGTATGTGGACAAAGGATAAAGTTTTGCTTGCAACTATACATTAAGAGTCCATATCTCAGTTACTGCTAGATGCAATTGCATTTAAACTTTCTACAATGCTTCCTAACTATCACACCTATATACACAATCAAGTAAGATAACTCTATATAATGCAAGTTATTGCCCATTTTTGACTTATGAATTATAGTTAAAGTTTTGTGTGAATTCATATTACAATTCTTACCAACCTACACATCTATGTAAATGATTAAGTAAGATAACTCTATCATGCATATACTGCAAATTATAGCCCCTTTTTTACTTAGAAATTCTGGTAAAAGTTGTGTGTGCAACTACATTAAGAGTCCATATCACAGTAAGTTCTTGATGTATTGCATTGAATCTTTATAAACCTTTCCCAACCATCACAGCTATGTCAATGATTAAGTAAGATAACTCTATCATGCATATACTGCAAATTATAGCCCCTTTTTTACTTAGAAATTATGGTTTAAGTGTTGTGTGCAACTACATTAAGAGTCCATATCTCAGTAACTACTTGATGCATTGCATTGACATGTTATACAGTCCTTCCCGCCATCACACATATGTAAATACTATAGATAGATAACTATATCGTGCATTTAATGCAAATGATGGCCCTTTTTTATTTAGTAATTCTGGTTAAAGTTTTGCGTGCACCTACATTAAGAGTCCATATCATAGTAACTACTTGATGTATTGCATTGGAACTTTATAAACCATCACACTAATGTAAATAACTCGTGCATATAATGCAAATTATGGACCTTTATTATTTGACTTAGAAATTCTGGTTTAAGTTTTGCATGCAGCTATATTAGAGTCTCAGTAACTTAGTGACAGCTATAGTTATTGTATATAACTCAATTATAGCTAAAACAAACATTATGGTATAGCTCAATGTACACACTTTCGACCAATTGAAAACATGTGTTTAGTACTTTGATATGATGATACCATAAGATCATCGTGTTATGTTTACTTTGTTAAATCAATCACCATATAATACTATGGAACATCCACATCCCATTAGTATGATATAAAGGTAATTAACAATAATAACGCAATACAACGAGAATTAAGCTAAAACACATACTCGTATATATTGTTTGTAATGCAAAATATAGCTACTGCCAATAGAGAAAAGTGTGAACAACAGAGAAGCAATTCCTCAGTGCCACCCTGTCTATGCAGGCGAAACACGTTATCAGAATGCATCGGATATATGCTAAGAAAGTTACTTCTAACATATATAATTCAGTTATAACTGTTTTACATTTAGTCCAAAAGCTGATCCGGGCCGACACGTTCCGTCTCAGGGGGATAGAAGTATAGAGTAATGATTCCTGAAACAGAAAATCAACAGGATGCAACAAGTGTTTATACGGGTAAGCCTGCGCGGCATGCTTCGGTTAATCCGGGTCGATACTTTACGCAGAGATCATAATGTTGGTTATCTCGCGGGACGGCTAATTTGCTCTTTCTTGAAATATTGATTCTTCTTTAGAATTATACAAAGAGAGTTATTATGGACTATTTTCCTTAATCCAATGGATGCTTACTTAAGATGCTGAAATTTTGAAATGTTGAAAGTTCTGTAAATATTGATAATAGTGACAACAAAGTAGGTAATAAGCAGTGCAAAACTATTTTGATAGTAAATGTTGAAAAAACAGTCAATTGAAAGTCATAAACATGTACACAATTTGGCTTAGTGGGTATGTCTACCCAGTAAAAATGAAGCATACACGATAAGTATGTAGATGTTTATGGTACTGGATAGTGAAATTACTCTAATATTATACCAGAATTATGATTCTAATATATCAAGACAACTTTTGAACAGTTTAAAAACGTTGACTATAATATCTATTTTCTGGAGTTCAACACCTTTAAGGAACTCCAACCTTTGACCCGGTTGTTGGGACAAATGATTACACGAAAGGTTTGCCAAAACCACAACCCTTAGAGTAATTTTTAACTTACGCATAAGTGGTGATCCTTAGATGGCATGTTTATTTTATCAACCATCAGAATGCAACATTGATTATTAAACGATCATCTTCCTAACCCTGCATAACTTGCGAATGTAAACGTTTGTATGACGTGGTATATATGTAGTAGATTATTATTCTTCTTCTTTATTTCCTCACAAATGGAAGATCATTTTCAACTAAAGTATGTATCTTAAAGTACTTTCAGCGAATGAGTGTTTTGGGGTTACTGCATCTGCGTACAGTGAAGAATCAGAGCATCCACCCAAGCTCATCAAAGCCTTCACTGTCTTTCTAAACGTATCTAAAAAGTGTCAAAATCAAGAACTCTAGCATCCAGTAGTTTATATGCAAATATATTTGTACACGATCCCGTTACAGTCATTCAATAACACACCAAGTCGCAAGACACTGTTCAAATAAATGTAGTTATACAAACTAAAATAAAAAATTGAAAACATTTTAGCAAATGGTGAAATTTATCGTTTTGAGCATTTTTTTCCTTTTGTAACAATGTTTTTAAATATATCCATCATGTTTTTGTCTTAACAAGGGCGGGTATTCTGTCTAATTGTCATTTGGGGACAAGCCCAATTACCTCCCCTGACGTCGAAATATACCAACATCGACCGGTTAGATCCAACTGTCGCATGAACAATACAACGCAATGTCCGTGTACATACTACTGGGTAATAGATAATATAACTATGTCATGTATTGACCTTACGACTGTTCCATTTTGACGCACGATACCAAATTGTAAATGCCGTTGCCGAGTTGATCTACTAAAAGATCTTTAAAGGAGCCCCGCTTTTTCACTTGAACTTCATCACAAATTATATTAACGCAGAATTTGTGCTTAAGTATTTGATTGGTCCGAAGCAATATCATTCTCGAAACTGACCAATCAGAAACCTTATTTGGAGCAAAGAGTTCGTTTCTGAGTACAGAGCCGAGCCCCGGTAGCTCAGTCGGTAGCGACACGGGCTGTCAATCAAGGGGTTGTGAGTTCGAATCCCAGCTCGGCCAACTTCCTTTCCGACGATTGACAAAAGTCAATGCGACATGCGTCATTCGTCTTCCACCAATGGGCTAAGTCTATGTGGAAAAGCAGCCAGTTGCTTGGGAAGATAGTTGTGTGGAGTACTGGTGTGAGAAAACCAGGAAATGCATGAGTAAGTGAACTGGCCGCCGTGATATAACTGAGAAATTGTTAAAAACGGCGTTAAACCCCAATCAATCAATTCTGAGTACAGAGAACGTTTTCAGAGTGTTATAGTTTTACGTTGGCTTGCGAGACTGCACCCAACACACACACTTGTGTTTACGAACTAAGTGCATGTATACTCGCATTGTGTGTTATCTAGTGAAGGTATGCTAAACTTCGCCGAACACACTACCTTGTATTTAAGAACTAAGACCATGTATACTCGCATTGTGTGTTATCTAGTGAAGGCATGCTAAACTTCACCGAACACACTACCTTGTATTTAAGAACTAAGTCCATGTATACTCGCATTGTGTGTTATCATTTGACCCGGAACCTAGAAGAGTCATAGCTAAGATGTGAACGGGGTCTGGCCATTGTCAAGTTCGTCGTCTTCTACGTACTGTGAAGACTGGAATAAGTCTAAATCTTAACAATTTTCCACACACAACAAGTCTGCAGCAAACGCCTTTGAAAACATACACGAAAAAAAGTGGAAACTCTTTTTAAATTAAAGCACAATGATTAAATAGAGATGAAAACATGGTGACAAAAGGAGAAATTGCTTCTATTGAGCAATTTCTTCTATTGTCGACAAGTTTTCAAAAAGCCGTCTGCTGCAGAGGCGTCAGAAAGCGTCTATAGGAGGTTAAGGGTTAAAGAGTTGATATTATGATATCAACATAACATATACTTAACTCTTTCAGCGCCGAATTGTTCAAAGTAGGGCGACTCTATTTTATATGGCATAATAATTTTAGAATATTTGGATAACCATAAGGCAAACAATGCTGATTTCAGGTGAGACAGCTCGTTACGACCTGACTCACCTGAATCAGTATTGTTTGCAAAAAGCTCAATATTGCCTTTGGCGCTGAAAGAGTTAATTCGGTCTCGCTATCTACAGTAGTTCCAAATTACTGAACATTAGATTCATTTCTGATTTTTTGTAGATTTATATAATTATAATACAAGTATCTCTGAAAATAGTCTGGTACCCGACTTCCTATGATAGTAATAAGTGGAAGAAACGCCAGACTACTCGTAAATATGTAAATAAATAGACGGTGTCCAGTCTATTCAGAACAAAGGGATGTAGGTATTTTTGTCATCAACTAAATTTTATTTGACAGAATATCCTCCCTTGTTACTGTGTCGTTCAAAATTAAAACTTGACGAAAACTTGTAATCCAAAACGCGTAATCATGTCAGCAAATATACACGTGTTGCTACATTTAACCCTTTCCCACCTGCAGACGCATTTTGACGCAATAGCAGCAGACGACTTTTGAAAACATCGAGGCCAAAGATGAAAGAACAAACCAGCCTTAAAACCTTAAATTGTTCGAAAACAAATTCAATAACTTTGAAATGAATTAATTATTTACAAAGACTTTAAACATTTTAATTAAGCTGAATATAAGTGAAAATATCATTTAAAACATTTTCCCTGAGGAGTTGATGGTAAGTGTGTGATAACTATTTTTGTTCTGTATATTTTATAATCGGTTACACGTGCGCCTCTCTTTGCGAGCTTAATAAATGAGTGGAACAGTACAGCCAGATCGTAGATACACCGTTCGTTTCTCGGTTTAGTATGCCGATATTCTACATGAAACATGCAATGGCTAATCCGTTCACTATAATTTCACAACGCCACACCCATGTATTGTACAGCATGGGGAGCCGAGCCCCGGTAGCTCAGTCGGTAGCGACGCGGGCTGTCAATCCAGGGGTTGTGATTTCGAATCCGGGCTTGGCCAACTTTCTTTTCGATGATTGACCAAAATCATGCGTCATTCGTCTTCCACCAATGGGCTAAGTCTATGTGGAAAAGCAGCCAGTTGCTTGGGAAGATTGTTGTGTGGAGTACTGGTGTGAGAAAACCAGGAAATGCATGAGTAGGTGAACTGGCCGCCGTGATATAACTGAGAAATTATTAAAAACGGCGTTAAACCCCAATCAAACAACAGCATGGGGGGAGAGGGACGGGCAATGAACAATCAAACAATCAAATCAATTATTAATGCTTTCGCACGTGCAGACACACTTTGACGCATCTGCAGTAGAAGACTTTCGAAAGGATTGTTAAAGAAAGGGAAATTGTTCTTTCAACTTTTTTCAATAATTCTGCTCGTATAGAGGTGTTTCACATTTTTGTCGAGATGTTTTCAAAGTCATTTGTGGGCTAGGGTTAAACCTTTCCCACTTGCAGGCGCATTTTGACACATCTGCAGCAGACGAATTTCGAAAACATTGTGGCATAATGAGTAGTTTCGTCTTTTGCCATAATGTTTTTCGACTAATTGTAAAGTAAGTATATTTTCCTACACAGACATTTTTCGTATGTTCGCCAACATGTTTTCAAAGGCTTCTTTTTCAGATTTGTTGTATGGGGGAAAGAAGAAAATGCTGAATCATCTATGGTACTCGTCGACGGTGACTGAATCAATCATATTGTGCAGAAGCATTATTTGATCACATCAACATCTATTATCGTGCGTGAAACGAGAACATATATATGCCCACTTAGCTAACAGGATGGATACTACCGGACATCATGAATCGACAAAACTTTCTGATTAACGAATTTTATATCGTTCAATACTTTTCGTTAAAAAAATACCGGCTTAACCCTATACGTTTAAGTCAAATCAAGACGCGTACATCGCCGTCTGTTCATAACAAGGGTCAGAATGTATGCGAGAAAACTGTATAACCCTTTCCCGCATACACGGAAATATCTATAAGTATTGAAATCATTGCTCCAATATGCGTTTGTCCCGATGTTTTTTGATGCAGTATGCGTCGAAATGCGTCTTCAAACGCGTAAATCATTTACTCGATAGTAACGAAAGATTTTGAAATATTGTGAGAAAAAGAGCAATTGTTAAACGAATGCAATTTCTACTTCATAAGCAATTTCGCCATTTTCTACAACATATTTTCAACGCTAGTCAATACTTTCGTTAAATCGGAGGATAAATATGTTTACTTAGTTATTTTCAAAGTCAACTGCCGTATAATTGTTCTATGTGATTTGAGTATGTCGTCACGTCATTTCTGGATGATGCTTAGTCTTTTGTTCGTTACCTTATAATGTATTGATATTTCCGGAGCTTTTATGATATTGCTCGCGTAGTAATTTTCACTAAATATGGTAGGACTGTTTCCGGCGCTGACGTCAGCGTATGATGTCGATGCTATTTCCTGAAATGCCTTTAAAGTGACGTACTTGTAGTGGCACAATTAAACATTTTGGACACAATATTTAGATTTCAGAAACATAATTTCCTAATTATATAGTATTTGCACAGGGCACCATGTTTGACAATAGGCATTGCTGTCAATGTTAGGGAAATTGTTAGTATAAAAGCAAATACTGGGGGACGTTAACATTTGTGTTTAAGTAATCTGAATTGATATACAAGACAATATGTTCTTTGCTTATATATATGCGACAATTATTCATAACTAAATCAAACATATTATTACTAATTTAATAGCTTTAGGACAGGCGTACAGATTTGATCCAATTTCCAATCTCTTTCATAAAAACAGACTTAAACAGGGACAATATATACACGGTCCCTGACTTAAACAACCTGCAGTAGCAATTGCACACAGCGATATGGAACGCATTTACTGTCTTATGATGACTTGTGTATAATTCCGTATTCCGTAAATTTAACAAATCGGACTTATTGTCATTGTCTGACATTTTGCAGGCACAGTATATTATTATAATCCTAAACAGGGCAAAATCTTCAAACTTTTGAGTCCGTAGGCAAATGTTCTATGTGACACTCCCTTCTAAAGCTATCTTCAAGACGGTGGTTAAAAATGTCATGACGTCAAAGTATGTAGTTATCCATAATAGTTACTTCCCTTGTTCTAAAAACCGCCGTTTGCAAGTTATACACACTGCACCGTTTGACTCCGAAGGCGGATATGTATATATGTAAACAATGGATTGAATTGACGTATTTGTTTTAAACAGGATTGTCATTTTAAAGGATATGGCTTTAGTCACGTTCACGATGAATAAGTATAAATGTGTTCATTTGTTATTGTTCAATGCTAAGGTAAAGATTGCCACAGGAAGGATACCCAGTCAAGGTTTACATCATAACAGTGTCAAAATGCAGGACACACGACCTCCAGGTCACAGGTATGAATTATTTGTGCGTTTCATCAAATATCCGCTGTTTTGTTAAGTAAAATAAATGCATTTGAAAAGAAAACTTCTTTACAAAAATATATTTTTCAGACACATTTTGATAAAACTAAAAGTAAATACCGTATATCCGCGGCCATAAGTCGACTTCGGCCATTAGTCGAGGGTCCAGTTTGACCCCAATTTCGGCGGTTTTGAGGTTACTCCCAGCCATAAGTCAGGGGTCGACTTTTTAAAAATTTCGGCAAAAAATTCAAAAAAACATGGTTCTCGATGTAAAACTGGATAATAAAACATTATGATAATAATGCACAAACCTGATTTTATAAATCCAAATACGCCAAACCAACTAACTATTCCAAATTTCTTAATATATGTTTTAATCTATAAAAATAAAAGCGCGAAACTCGAACAAAGGGTTTTGTCGATGTCAACCCTTAAGACACATTTGTCCGATTTCACACATGAAAATTAATCCTTTCAATGTTTTCAAAAAATGATTAGTTAAAAGTAAAACAAACACAGGAATGAATTATTGCATTGACGAAGTTTATTAAAAGTGTGTGTAATTCACAGAGGTGAAGACAAGGGTTGTAAAGGTCTATGGAAAGAAGTTTGGACTCTATAGTTATATGCAAACGGTTGTAATTTCCCCTGGAACAGGCTGTAGTTACAACCGACTTGCATTAGCCCTATAACTAAACTGTTTGTCGCGTGAAAAACACAGGGCTCAAATAAATGACGTCACTAATTTACCAGCTGGGATTGAGACGCGACAAATGAAAAACACCCATATAAATTAATGTTAAATCTACGATCCTATTAGCTTAGTAATACTTGTGTGATTAAACTGCACGTACTCTTTTTTTATGACGTAGCTCATTTGTTGGGGAAAATGGTTTGCGGAAATAAAGGTCTATATAGATTTCACTCTTACCCATTTTCACATGCATTTATACGCATCTGCAGCAGACTTCTCTTGATAGAGCTCTGACAAAAGGAGAAATTACTACATTTTCTTTAAATTGGACAAATTAACTTTGAATTAAAAAGGATTTTAAAGGGTATGATATTTATTTTTCCTTTGTTTACGGCTTTGAAACTAGATAAAAAAAATGTCTGCTACATCTGCATTTAAAGTTACAAATACGTGGTAGTAACTGTACTGTACACACAATTTACAATGAGGTACCTCTGGACAACTCGATGGTTATATGCAAAACGGATGTAATTTCTCCTTGAATAGGCTGTAGTTACAACCGACTTGCATTAGCCCTAAAACTGTTTGTCGCGCGTAAAATATAGCCTTAGGAGAGATTGTCATTCAGTCATAAGTCGAGTCCCTGCTTCAACACCAAAATTTGAGTCTCAAAAATTCGACTTATGGCCGCGGATATACGGTACAGTAATTCCCTTTTTATTTGCGAATCATCAATATCATGAACATGTTGTAACAGTGTAACATCTATAGATGAAAACATAGGAGGACGGGTGTGGGAAAGCTCCCAATGTTTTTAAATGTTTTCTTGGTCTGATTGCAAAACTTTTGGTTTTATACTGATACTTATTCAGCAATACAAGATATACTGATGTGTCAGGACAGACAAAGACCTGTTTAGTCCTCTCAATCTTGTTCTCTGACTCTGAAACTTTGTAAAAATAGTCTTACCATAGTTCCTGGTATTTCTGTTTTCAGTCAGCTGAGACTGGATCAACTTAAACTAATGAATTACACAATGACAGTGGATGAAGAGAAAGTAGAAGCTACGGTGAAGACAGCTGGTGTAAATTACAGTGACTTTGATGCAAAAAGTAAATATTTCTTCATCTTTTTATGCTAAAATTTGCAGTCATGTACTTTTGATGACAGCCTCCGCTGTAGTTTTTTTTATCATAACTGGTTCCTGTCCGTTTCTTTCAATGTGAGTTCGAAGTTCGAACCCCCGGTTGCTTAAAAATACTGTTATGTGGAGAACTGGTGTGAGAAAGCGAGTAAACACATGGGTAGGTGAACTGGCCGAAGTGATATGACTGAACAATATTATTGTTGAAAACAGCGTGAATCTGCTATAAATTAATGGATTGGGATGCATGCAGATATTTGTGACAAAAGAAGAAATAACCATAATTGTTTTTAACTCAATTTGATAATTTTACTTTCAAATAATTTATATAAAGGTTTTTCTTATTTTTTCCTGGATGTAATCAAAGTCGTCTGCTGTAGGTTTGGTGTAGGTGGGAAAGGGTTTTCACACATGTATCCATTTTTTCATGGCAGATTCACAACCCAAGCCCTATCAGCTGATGAAATTAGCAGAATCAGCCAGATTTTTCTCCCATCATTGGCCACTTGATGAATCCAGACGATCGTTCCGAGATTATGCGCAGTTGACTTCAGACAGGCTTACGTTTCTAGTGACATCTAAAATGGATATAACAACTGCTCTGTACAATGTCAAAGTTCAGAAAAACCCTCTTGATATAAAAGTACAGGGTGGATACGTGGGTAATACATCAGCAACATCGATCGCTACAGCATTCACAGAAGGCGGTGTGGAAATATTCCATAACACAAACCAAGTTGTGTTTGTTAGTAAAGATACCAGACGCCCAATAAAGATACCTGACTGGTGGAAAGATAAATATGCTAAATCAGCAGAAAACTTCGAACCTTTGAAGTTCGAAAAGTGCGTGAAACCAGACAATGTTGATCCCTACAGGATACACGTCGTGCGGAGTGACCTCGACGGAAACGGACATACCAACTGGTCCTGTTATGTCAGGTTTAGTGTTGATGCTATTTATAACTTTGTGAAGAATGGAAAGCTGACTGACCTTGGGGACGTAGATAACAGGTTTTTGAAGTCTTTCGAAGTGATGTATGCAGGAGAGAGTTTCGACGAGGACGTTTTAGATGTTTATGTTTGGCAGGATAATGTTAATGTAGTCATTGTTCATATTTATAAAGATTCCAATTTTATTTTCCAAGGTAAATTTGAGTATTTTCCTATTGACACTGAGGTTTAACCCTTTCCCTCATACAACAAAAATAGAAAATCTATAGAATTGAAAGGATAACCTATGACTGAAAGTGGAAAACATTGTGGCAAAAGGAGAAATTTAGAGCAATTTCTTCTTTTGTCACTACATTTTCAAAAAGCCATCTGCTGCAGAGGTGTTAAAAAGCGTCTATATGAGGGAATGGGTTAATTGTTTATCGCTAAACAGCAGATTTATAGCAGACTGAAAATAATGGTCATAGTTTTCTGATTAAAATACACATGGGGATTAAAATGTAGTTATAGTTTTGATACATAGTTAGGCCAACATTTTTTTATTTTCTGTTTTACGAAAATGCCTGACCAATTTTTTCCAAAAATTAAATAAAAATAAAACAGTTTTGAGGTCATTTTATTTTTTTATTTTTCGCCGACCTCATTATTTGAGTTGAACAGAAATAAAATTGACAATATATTTGAGAGAAAACGCAGATAATCATGTTCTGTCAGAGATTTAAATAAAGCGTGTTATTCTGTATTTCTAACATTCTAAGTACTTGTTTCAAGGTTCCCCCAGAATTTGTAAAACAAACTGTCGGGGTTGTTGGGAGAGTATCCCTCCCCCTTCTGCAATGCAAAAACTGTTAGGCTATATCCAGCGCAGAATACAGGCATTTTGAATACTAACGTTCATCTTGTAAGATGATAAAACTGCATTTTCTATCACTATTATGTAGTTGAAGTGAAAAAAAAAAAAAAAAATGTTCCCTTTTTATTGTTTTATTTTTAGTATTTTGGTAGAGTGCTCAATAAAGATACTTTTATTTTTATTTTTATTTCGCCCTACCGACCCAATTTTTTTACAAAATATCTCGTAAAACAGATAATAAAAAAATGTTGGCCTTAAAAATATACTCAGAAAAAGAGAATTTTCTAATTTCCCACAATTTAAAAACATTGTCTGCTACAGAGTTATCAAAAAAACCAAACAATTTATCCAATAAGATCAATGTCATCACAATATACAGTGTATACATAATGAACGACTGTAATTAATTCACCTTTCAAATGTCACTTACTATATATATTTTACGGAATTTTTCAACTTTTTTTTTGTAAATTGAGAACAAGCTTATTCTCATTAGTGATTTAAAAAAATGATTTTTTTGATATTCCTACCACAAAAGGTTAATACAATTTTTCCCCACTTATTTATTGCGTATTTGATTGTCAATCTTAGTTTCCCTTAGCCCTTTCCCACATATAGACACTCGATGCCTCTGCGGCAGACCACTTTTGAAAACATTGTATCAAAAGAAGAAATTGCTTAACCCTTCCCCTCATATAGACGCTTTCTGATGCCTCTGCAGCAGACGGCTTTTTGAAAACATAGTGACAAAAGAAGAAATTGCACAGAACGTGCAATTTCTCCTTTTGCCACAATGTTTTCCACTTTTAGTCATAGGTTATCCATTCAATTATGGAGATTTTCTATGTCTTGACAAAATAAGTTCAAAGTCGTCTGCTGCAGAATTGTCGTATGAGGGAAAGGGTTAAAACAAGCAATTTCTCCTTTTGTCACATTGTCTTCGATTTTTTTCCAGTAAATATTCCCTCATTTATAGGGATATTCTATATTTTTGTCATTATGTTTCCAAAGTCGTCTGCTGCAGATTTGTTTTATGTAAAAAGGGTTAAGGGTATATGAAACTTAGACAAGCAATGCCTAATTGCTAAGTGATATTTGGAAATCTGTTTAACTTTTACTTAACCCTTTCTCTCATACAGCAATGCTGCAGCAGACAACTTTGAAATCATCTCAACAATAATATGGAAAATCTACCTAAATGAAGACATACTTATTGAATAGAGTTGAAAACATTGTGGAAAAAGGAGAAATTGGTCATCATGACCAATTTCACATTTGGCCACAATGTTTTCAAAAGTCGTCTGCTGCTATTGCATCAAAATCCGTCTGCAGGTGGGAATGGGTTAATCTTTTACCACAACATATAACAAATCTACAGCAGATGACACATATCTTTCATGAACATATATTTATTAAATAGATTTGAAAACATTGTGGCAAAAGAAATTTGCTACATGTATAGTTTTCAAAATTCGTCTGCTGCATATGTGTCAATTAAAGCAAATAGAACTTTTGTATAAAGCATTTAGATTATAGACTTCCAACTATTTGGCTTTAGATTGACCAAGCCGCGGATGTATTTGCTATTCATAGGCTTACAAGCTCTTAAGGTCACAATGCACCAAATAAATTCCTCCTTTGTTTCCATGTAAATCAACCAGCTTCAACCATTAAATGCCAAACTTACTAAAGCGTTTCTCAGGTAGAACACCATATCATTGAAAAGATTTACCTGAGCTTTAAAATAATTCAAAGAAAATAAGGGGTCATGCATTTTAAAAGAAAGAATTCACCCTGTGAAAATGGCAGTCATTTTTGACGAAATCGGGCTGGGACCAAACTGGTTTTTCACATACTCTACTTTCACTTTCAAACAAGGTCAAAATAATAAAAATGATCAAATCAATCATTTCCAGTGCATCCTATACACATTTACAATGAATTTAAACTCAATTTCATATATTCAATGCATACTTGGAAAGGTATCCACTTATTTTTACGCAAACAAAAGTCTTTTAGGGACTATTTGGCTACAGATCATTATGTATTTGGTGTAATTTGACCTTAAAGATTTCAACCATTATACTTAGCAGTACTTGTTTCAACCAGATACATATAAAATGTATTTTATGTCTTTGTTTCAATTAACAAGCTGATAAAATCTTAATCAGTAAGAGTGTACGAAGCTACACATGTGACACCAGCCAATAACAAATACAATTAAACATTGGCAGACAGACTGACACCAGCTTAGCAATACCTATGCCTTATATTGTCAAATTGCATTTCTCCTTTTGCCACTATGTTTTCAAATGTTGTGTTCTGCAGAAATGTCTTTTTACGAGAAAGGGTTAAATGTCTGGTTATTAATGTTTTTCAATTTTGTCCAAACAAATAAAGGTAATGATACTTTTAACAAGGGTAATAATACATTATTTGAAAGGTTATTTTTCAAAAATACTTTTGATGCAACATGACATTGTATTTAATTTCCAAAATTGATTTTAAGTGTTTTGCTACAGATGCTTATCCACCTTATTTTAACTCTTTCCCAGATGCGACTATGAAAAAAAATCGATGCAAATTTTGAAACTATCTTTAAATGATGTAACATTAATTTCTCAATGCCCGAAATGTTTACAAAAGTTGTCTGCTGCAGAGAAAACAAACTGCGTCTGCAAGTTGGAAAAGATTACGTTTTAGGTGAGAGAAATATTACTTATTTATTATACCGGTGCTAACAAACTGTGTCAGAGGGTGTGTAAGAGAGTTATTCTTTAATTACCATTATAGATTGGTTGTTCTCTAAGTTTTGTTTTTATTCTTGAAATGGTGTTTTACGCCGATTTTGCAACAGTATTACACTCATACCATGGTCTTTCTGGGGTAAATTTCCAGTACTACCGGTATTATATATCCTGACACTTATGCCTCAGTCTTAATGCTATCCATACCACTCTGAGCGCCGAAAAGGAAAGTCATTCTTAGCGAACCTTTTTGATTACTTTAGTAATGACCGGGGATCGAACTCTGGTCTCCAACTCCAAGGACGGATGCTCTAACCACTACACCACTGAGACTGTCTGTTCTGATGGTTGATCCGTCTGTATTATATAATATTCGTGAAGCGAACTACTTGTTTTGGGGTTATAGCTGCTTATGCATTCTATAGTTACATGTATCGCACCCTGACAATGACTTTTTAGGCTCAAGGTGAATTATTCTGATAACTCTCTGACCGTCATTAATTTTTAGCATCCAACGACATCTTCTAAACAACTGGACCAATTCCAACCAATCTTCACAGAAATGTTTCTTTAGTCAAATTAGTGGTCTGCTATCAAAATTGTTCAAAGATTTGAACTTATATATAGAGAACTTTGGTTGCTGAATTTCAAGAAAGGGTGAAAATTCACAATCTTCAAAATTCTACTCCTCTGAGTTGTTCAATTGATTCCAAGGTAGTATGAAGGAAATGTTCCGTGGGTGACCATTTACAAAATTAGTTCGACCATATTGATTGGTTGAAACCCATAGTCAATAGAAGACATCGGAAAAGGGGTAAAAGGAACGTTAAGATTCAAACTACATCTTCTCTAAAACGACTTGACCAATTTCAACCAAACTTCAAAGAAATGTTACTTTAGTGGTCCTCTTTCAAAATTGTTTCAACAAATTTAATTCTGTTTACAACATTGGTTGCTTGGGCATTAGAACGGGTGCAGTGCTTTATTTTTAAAATTCTCTTCCCCGCGAATCCGCTTGTCTGGTTCTTTTTTATATATTTATAGAAATGTTCATTCGGTTAAGCTCCTCAAAAAGTCATATTGGTAATTTGAAAAACATGACAACGGGCAAAATGACAAAACTTTGAAATTTCGTTATTAGGAAAGTGCTTGATTGATTTAATTTCTACCTTTAGTGACCTTGTACTTAATTTGTTTAAGCCATACATATTTAGAGGACTAGATAAGAGGGAGTGAACAGGTCTTTTCCCCACAATATTTCTCTAATAACTCAACAAAATCCTATGTTGTGGGTACTCAAAAGAATCGTCTCACTTAGACGATTCTTTTGAGTGCCCACAACATAGGGTTTGAATGTCAAAAAAGGTTTTTAGAACATGAAAAATGCCCCTTATCTTGAGCTCTGATGTATTGATTAGTATAAAAGCATAATCACTTTTAGCTTCAGTGGACCTTGGTGGTCCTCTTTCAAAATTGTTTAAAGGAATTAGCGCACTTTTACACATTTCCTTTACCAACAAGCAGTTTCATTCCAATTCTTGATCAAACTTTCTCCGATATTAGCAGTTACACTCTTGCTACTATATCATCACTAAGGTGATCGATTAAGGGTCATCTTGACCCTCTTCATAAATTAACTATGAAAGAAGTTTTCGTAGGTATTATAATTATGTCACGTAGTGTTCTTGTTTTATTTGCGATGTTTTAGAGAGTATAAACAGTTAAGTTATTTTATTAAAATATATTTATCAAAAGCTTTCTATATAAACATTTATTCTGTCCCCTTTCGTCTGGAGTTTCCTGTTTCAACTGAAGTACAATTCCTTGTATTCAGGTGATGGCTCGATACGCAGTGGGCTAGCAATAACTCGTTCCTTGAATTCTAATGACGGCTCGATACGCAGTGAGCTAGCAATACATCTTTCCTTGAATTCGAGTGACGGCTCGATACGCAGTGGGCTAGCAATACATCGTTCCTTGAATTCGAGTGACGGCTCGATACTCAGTGGGCTAGCAATAAATCGTTCCTTAAATTCGAGTGACGGCTCGATACGCAGTGGGCTAGCTATAAATCGTTCTTTGAATTCCGGAGACGGCTCGATACGCAGTGGGCTAACAATAAATCGTTCCTTGAATTTGAGTTACGGCTCAATACGCAGTGGGCTAACAATAAATCGTTCCTTGAATTCGAGTGACGGCTCAATACGCAGTTGGCTAACAACAAATCGTTCCTTGAATTCGAGTTACGACTCGATACGCAGTGGGCTAACAATAAATCGTTCCTTGAATTCGAGTTACGACTCGATACGCAGTTGGCTAGCTACAAATCGTTCCTTGAATTCGAGTGACGGCTCGATACGCAGTGGGCTAGCAATAAATCGTTCCTGGAATTCGAGTGACGGCTCGATACGCAGTGGGCTAACAATAAATCGTTCCTTGAATTCGAGTGACGGCTCGATACGCAGTTGGCTAACAACAAATCGTTCCTTGAATTCGAGTTACGACTCGATACGCAGTGGGCTAACAATAAATCGTTCCTTGAATTCGAGTTACGACTCGATACGCAGTGGGCTAACAATAAATCGTTCCTTGAATTCGAGTTACGACTCCATACGCAGTTGGCTAGCTATAAATCGTTCCTTGAATTCGAGTGACGGCTCGATACGCAGTGGGCTAGCAATAAATCGTTCCTGGAATTCGAGTGACGGCTCGATACGCAGTGGGCTAGCAATAAATCGTTCCTTGAATTCGAGTGACGGCTCAATACGCAGTGGGCTAGCTATAAATCGTTCTTTGAATTCGGGAGACGGCTCGATACGCAGTGGGCTAACAATAAATCGTTCCTTAATTCGAGTTACGGCTCAATACGCAGTGGGCTAACAATAAATCGTTCCTTGAATTCGAGTGACGGCTCAATACGCAGTTGGCTAACAACAAATCGTTCCTTGAATTCGAGTTACGACTCGATACGCAGTGGGCTAACAATAAATCGTTCCTTGAATTCGGGTGACGGTTCGATACGCAGTGGGCTAGCTATAAATCGTTCTTTGAATTCGGGAGACGGCTCGATACGCTGTGGGCTAACAATAAATCGTTTCTTGCATTCGAGTGACGGCTCAATACGCAGTTGGCTTACAACAAATCGTTCCTTGAATTCGAGTGACGGCTCGATTCGCAGTGGGCTAACAATAAATCGTTCCTTGAATTCGAGTGACGGCTCAATACGCAGTTGGCTAACAACAAATCGTTCCTTGAATTCGAGTGACGGCCAATACGCAGTTGGCTAACAACAAATCGTTCCTTGAATTCGAGTTACGACTCGATACGCAGTGGGCTAATAATAAATCGTTCCTTGAATTCAAGTGACGGCTCGATACGCAGTGGGCTAACAATAAATCGTTCCTTGAATTCGAGTGACGGCTCAATACGCAGTGGGCTAACAATAAATCGTCCCTTGAATTCGAGTGACGGCTCAAAACGCAGTTGGCTAACAACAAATCGTTCCTTGAATTCGAGTTACGACTCGATACGCAGTGGGCTAACAATAAATCGTTCCTTGAATTCGAGTGACGGCTCGATACGCAGTGGGCTAACAATAAATCGTTCCTTGAATTCGAGTTACGACTCGATACGCAGTGGGCTAACAATAAATCGTTCCTTGAATTTGAGTGACGGCTCGATACGCAGTGGCCTGACAATAAATCGTTCCTTGAATTCGAGTGACGGCTCGATACGCAGTGGGCTAGCAATACATCGTACCTTGAATTCGAGTGACGGCTCGATACGCAGTTGGCTAGCTATAAATCGTTCCTTGAATTCGAGTGACGGCTCGATACGCAGTGGGCTAGCTATAAATCGTACCTTGAATTCGAGTGACGGCTCGATACGCAGTGGGCAGCAACAAATCGAGCTCTCATTATACGATTATTACGATTGTTACGTTTGAAACTCAAGCACTCGCCGAATGGCTTTATATCTGTGTGCCAGGGTAAATTACCCCAAAGCACCAACCAAAATAGAACGTATCTGTCTTTGTAAACTAGAGTAGCGGCGGATACAATATCTAGGTAATAGACCATTATACGATGTTTACAACGGGTTTACCGATTATGTTATACCATATTATATTAGTTTACCCCGTTGCGAAATAGTATTCGCGGACCCTATGTTTATGAGGGGTTGTATAATTTAGAGGCAGGGACTATAGAAATGAATGGGGGTATG
Organism: Serripes groenlandicus; assembly: GCA_031761405.1. NCBI lineage: Eukaryota > Metazoa > Mollusca > Bivalvia > Cardiida > Cardiidae > Serripes > Serripes groenlandicus. Next base: position 89,180 of record JASEVX010000230.1, on the reverse strand, counting down.
TTTAAGATGGAATACTGGCACGGAGATATACACACAATACAAGAGAAAGTTGATGCAACGCATCAATGTCGCCGGAAATCCATACTGCATTTATGCATAACACTTACATTATAGTAGTTGAAATCAAAGCGCCGATGGCACTGTGATGGCACTGTAGTTGCGATCGTATAAAAAATTCCTGCAAAGTAACAAGCATTATCTCGGTGTAGGCCTTGCGATTTTCAATAATAGTGCACTCTGGTGCGGTTAAATTTGAGAAAAGCTGCATCATTTGACAGTAGAATAATGTTAGTTTGCCAGAATGTTTGTCTTGGTGATTTTTATTTGTTTGGACTTGTCCAAATAAATATATATAGAGATAGCTTTCTGAAGCCATACGTCTTATGGAAAAGTCCTAAATTTCATACGCCCTGAAAGTAGTACTCAATACTTGCTCTTACTTTTCAAATGTATCACGACCTTTGAAAGAATTATATATTTATATCGTCTGTGTTTTTTTTCATTTGGTTCTGCTATTCTATACTGCAAAGTAACAAGCAGTATCTCGGTGTAGGCCTTGCGATTTTCAATAATAGTGCACTCTGGTGCTGTTAAATTTGAGAAAAGCTGCATCATTTGACAGTAGAATAATGTTAGTTTGCCAGAATGTTTGTCTTGGTGATTTTTATTTGTTTGGACTTGTCCAAATAAATATATATAGAGATAGCTTTCTGAAGCCATACGTCTTATGGAAAAGTCCTAAATTTCATACGCCCTGAAAGTAGTACTCAATCCTTGCTCTTACTTTTCAAATGTATCACGACCTTTGAAAGAATTATATATTTATATCGTCTGTGTTTTTTTTTATTTGGTTCTGCTATTCTATACTGCAAAGTAACAAGCAGTATCTCGGTGTAGGCCTTGCGATTTTCAATAATAGTGCACTCTGGTGCGGTTAAATTTGAGAAAAGCTGCATCATTTGACAGTAGAATAGTGTTAGTTTGCCAGAATGTTTGTCTTGGTGATTTTTATTTGTTTGGACTTGTCCAAATAAATATATATAGAGATAGCTTTCTGAAGCCATACGTCTTATGGAAAAGTCCTAAATTTCATACGCCCTGAAAGTAGTACTCAATACTTGCTCTTACTTTTCAAATGTATCACGACCTTTGAAAGAATTATATATTTATATCGTCTGTGTTTTTTTTTATTTGGTTCTGCTATTCAAAGAGAATTTGGAAATGAATATAATTGTGTATTTAAGGAAATTGACGCGAAGTAATAGCAAAAGTCAAAATAAGTAAATTAACCAACAGGATCTATATGTTTTACCTATTCACACCTATATAAACCTACGCCTAAATATAGTGCCACATGTATAAACCTATATAATGTAAATCAAATCTGATAAAAGTGAAGTTTCAACTTTATTATGGAATAATAAATATTACAGTTACAATTTGTATCCGAACATGCTAATAATGTGTTCGTTTGCAGGAATGGTATAACCAGTAAGATTTCATACGCCGTGAACCGAATACTTGATCACGCATTGAAATGCAGAGAAAATACCCCGAATTGAAAATATTCTGTGTGTCGTATCACGCATATAAATCCAGAATAACGATTAAAAGTCAGTTTCTGTGCGTCGTTAGACGAAATAGAGATAAAAGTGACGCATTTGCAGAAAAACCGTGATCTTCGGTTAGGCCTTATTCACCGTGGTAGAATTTCCCATAGCACCGGCTGTTAGGAATTATTGGGTAAGCGAATTATTGCGTCATTTGGACGGATTTGGCCTTTTTCAAACGTTTTTTAGATCACCTTAGCCGAAGGCTGAAGGTGAGCTATTCTGATCACTTTTTGTCCGTCGTCCGTCGTCCGTCGTCCGTCGTCCGTCTGGTGTTAACTTTTAGCTTTAAACATCAACTCCTCCTAAACTCCAAGGACAATTTTCGTGAAACATCACAGGACTGTTCCTCTGGTTGGCCTCTTTCAAAGTTGTTCAAAGATTTAAATTCCATTGAGAACTTTGGTTGCTGCGGCATCAGAAAGGGGACAAAATGTCCAAACTTTAAAAATCTTCTCCTCCGAATCTGCCTGTCAGATTCAAATATAATTTGGTAGAAATGTTCCTTGGGTGACCCTCTATAAAAATTGTTCAAGCCATACTGATTGGTCGAAAAACATGGCAGTCAGGCGGCATCAAAAAAGGGGCAAAATGACAATACTTTAATAAAGCATCCTTATAAAAGTGCTTGTCTGATTTAAAGATAGTTTTGTAGAAATGTTCTTTCATTGATCATCTACATACTTTGTCAAGCCATATTGATTTGTTGAAAGGCATAGCAACCAAGCAGCATCAGAAAAGGAGTAATTAAACTTTTTGCTTCAAATGACATATGGTTATTAGATTTATGGTCTAAGGGAGGTAACACTTGGCAGAGTATTATGCAAGGGCAATCTCCTTTGCAGAGTTGTCGTTCCTTACACTCACCATACATGTATCAGAACATGAGTAAAACGACCAAACTTTAAAATCCTTTTCCTCCATAATCTGCTTGTCAGACTCCAAGATAATTCAGTAGAAAGAATCCTTAAATGCCCCTCTAAAAAAACTGTTCAAGCCATATTGGTTTATATTAAAAACAGATCAAGAAAGGTGCAAAATGACAAAAACTTAATAATTCATTTCTAATTGAAGTTCTTGTTAGATTTCAAGATATAAATGACCTTTACTTATAAGCTGTTTCTTGAGAAGTGTTCACTCCTTGAAGTTCTAATTGCACTCCTTGATCTTTTTCCCAGATATTTCTACTAATTTACTATCAATCAGGTGATCGATTTAGGGTCATCTTGGCCCTCTTGTTTTTTTTGCAATGACACAAAATGCCGTCCACAACCTAATAAAACCTGGTTCTTTATTCAAGTTTTTCATATTAAATGAAACGGAATAGACAATGGATCTCTCGATCGTAGTCGATTATGACCAATTAAAGGTATGCATTGTTGAAATGGCATGTTCGTCTCAACTATACTTCGCTATGTTTCTCTCATATACTAAAATGCAAAACAGTACGTCTGTGTCATTTATCAGATGCACACTATTTGATATTTATTTCATCGTCCTACTAATGAATTATTCCGGAGACCTGAAGTTTAACCCTGTCCAACTTGCAGACGCATCTGTAGTAGACGATTTCACTCCCAATGTTTCACTTGTAGTGTAAACATTAGACATAGATAATACTCATTTATTTATTTATTGGGGTTTTACGCCGCTTTCAACATTATTTCAGTTATATCACTGCGACATCTCACTTATTCATGATCCCTGGGTAAACAAACCATAGACATAGATAAAGCTAAGAGGTCATATTCATAACACTTAGGCCTATTTATTTTTTCTATTGTTACATGCATGGTAAGTGTATGGGTGTATTTGCAAGTTATTTCATACCCTAGTGTCCGTTATATCAAAACCGGCCTTGTAACAATAAGTTACTGATTAATGAATTCGAATCATATGATATATTTTTACAAAATTTATTGCGAAATATTTAGTGGTATTGCATTGTACATGATAACACATATTAGTTTAATGTGTTTTTTTTTATGCCATTTCATAACAGCTTTTGTTAAAGTTTACAAGGTCTTATGTTTGACAAAGGTGTTTACAGACTGGCGTGTAATTGTTTCTCAGCATGCCTTTAAGTTAATATTGCCTGATGAAATTACTTTTGTAAACAAAGATTCAAACATGCCTCAAAATATACTTTTTACGTCAATTATAAAAAATAAAATTAACACATGAAAAGTGAAATTTCCTATTTGTCCCTGAATTAACCTTTAATTGTCCATGCATTTTGCACTTAAATGATGATAATTTTTTAATTTTGTTTAACAGGACATATAATAAAACCTTTCATCTAAGAGTGGATTGCTCTGTCCTGATATCAACCAACTTGGCTGTGATGTGAACATGGGTGAAGCTGGAAATCAACCATACTTTTAAAAAGAATTGACCTTGAAGGAATGTGAGCTGTTGCTTCTATAAGAGCATAAATCTAAGATATTTTCTAAGGTATTATTGTCGCTTGATTTAATTTATTTTTTTGCAATTTTATAATATTCAGAAACATGACATTGTAGTTGTATGTCACTTCAGTTTGCCTTTTCTTCAAAAAAGTTGTAATCTCAAATTCATATTATTAACCCTTTCCCTAATATGGACACTTGCTGACACCTCTGCAGGGAAGATTTTGAAAAAATTGTGAAAAAAGGACAACAAGTTCAAATCAAGCAATGTCTCCTTTTGGGACAATATTTACAACTCTTTTCAATACCTTCATTTATAGATATTTTCTATAACCTGCAGGAAGTATATGGTTAAAAGTTAAAAACAACTATTTGTTATAATTATGTCTCCCCCTGTATACAGGGGAGATATATTGTTTTTGTCCTCGGCGTCTGTCTGTCTGTCTGTCTGTCCTTCTGTCTGTCTGTCTGTCCGTCTGTCCGAAATCGTGTCCGGTCCATATCTCCAAGACGGCTTGAAGGATTTTCATGAAACTTGGCTCACATGTTCACCTCATCAAGGCGACGTGCAGAACCCGCGTCTCGACAATATAGGGTCAAGGTCAAGGTCACGCTTGAAGGTCAAAGGTTTGAGGCTTTATTTCGTGTCCGCTCCATATCTCCCAGACGGCTTGAAGGATTTTCATGAAACTTGGGTCACATGTTCACCTCATCAAGGCGACGTGCAGAACCCGCGTCTCGACAATATAGGGTCAAGGTCAAGGTCACACTTGAAGGTCAAAGGTTTGAGGCTTTATTTCGTGTCCGCTCCATATCTCCGAGACGGCTTGAAGGATTTTCATGAAACTTGGGTCACATGATCACCTCATCAAGGCGACGCGCAGAACCTGCGTCTCGACAATATAGGGTCAAGGTCAAGGTCACGCTTGAATGTCAAAGGTTTGAGGCTTTATTTCGTGTCCGCTCCATATCTCCCAGACGGCTTGAAGGATTTTCATGAAACTTGGGTCACATGTTTACCTCATCAAGGCGACGTGCAGAACCCGCGTCTCGACAATATAGGGTCAATGTCAAGGTCACGCTTGAAGGTCAAAGGTTTGAGGCTTTATTTCGTGTCCGCTCCATATCTGTCCCAAATTTATAGGTTGGAATGTTTTGAGAGATTTTGACAGATATTTGAGGGGAGACATCTGTTTTTTGCAAAAACAATTCTAGTTTATTTACAGCTACTCCAAGCCGACCTCCGGTAGCTCTGTCGGTAAAGACGCCACAACACGCGGGCTGTCAATCCAGGGGTTATGAGTTTGAATCCCAGCTCGATCATCATTCTTTCCGACGTTTGACAAAAGTCACTGTGACAAGCATCATTCTTCTTTCACCAATGGCCTTAAAGTCTATGTGGAAAAGCAGCCAGTTGCTTAGAAAGTATGTTGTGTGGAGAACTGTTGAGAGAGAGCTAGGAAACATATGAGTAGTTGAATTGGCCGCCGTGATTATGACTGAACAATTATTGAAACAGCGACTGCTGCTTTAAGCCCCAATCAATCAATCATTAACTCCAAAAGTATTTTATGTAAATAATGAAATCAGTCTTTTTATGACATTTCAATTCCATACAAAATCAAATTCTTTCTCCTTGTTTGATTTAATTTAACTTTTTTCCAAATACAACAAATATAGGCAAAAATAATAAAAAAAATATCTATCAATGTAAACTTAATTATTAAATGCGGTTGAAAACATTACGACTTTAGAAAATATTGTAGCAAAAGGAGAAATCACTAACAATGAGCAATTTCTCCTTTTGCCACAATATTTTCAAAAGTAATCAGCTCTAAAGGCATCAGAAAGTGTTTGTATGTTGGTAAGGGTAAATTTGTTACTCAGAACAACCCTTGTTATTCGCCCATAAGGCTGTATATCGGGATATTCTATGGAGGCTCTTTAGGTCAAAATTCTTCAAAGTTGGTCAAATTAGCCAATTCTGCTCTCTTTAGTTGAACATTTATCATTTCGTCTTTTCAAAGCTTGATGTCAATGTGTGTATGGTCAATCAGTCAAATTACCTAAGGCACTTTAATAATATAGCCTTGAATTATCCAAAATAGCCTTGTCTGCTTTCTTCGTCAAACAGTTTCTTCCGATCTACACCAAACTTGGTGAACATGTTTGTGACCATAATTTCTGGGCCTAGTTTGATAATCAGCCAAATAAATCAATGAGCTTTTTGTAATTAGCCATATACCTTGTCTGGTCTTAAACTTCAGCAGTTCTTATTTAATCTGCATCAAACTTGATGTGAATGTTTATAGGCAATAGGACCTCGTTTGCAACAAAAAGTAGACAAATATGTTTAGACGTTCCAGAGTTATGCTTCCCTCACTGGTGTATTTTATGATATTTTCTTATTTGGCTCTCTTGTTTGTATTTTCAGGAAACATGTACCGGTATGTCAAATGTTGAGCGACACAGTCCTTAAGAAGTTTGGCTGGCACTCAAGCACAGCAATAATTACTTACCATAAACAAGTGTTAGGTCTGAGCAAGAATCTTTTGATAAGAAACTTAAAGGAAAATAGGCTCTATGAAAAAGTGTTTGATATGTTTTGGCATCAATTGTGATTTCAATTTAAATTTAGATGTTTAAGACATATTGGACAGGGAACGTTTTTGTAAAGCTTTATTGAAAACTATTTTATGGATATAAAGTTCAAAGAACATGGTGAATAGATGATTACCAACACAAACATGATGTAAAACAATGGACAAGCAACAGACAGGAAAATACCACAATCAGCCTTCTTAACTAGATTTAATTTATTTAAGAACACATTAAATTAGAATATAATGGAGAAATAAACTCTTTATTTTCTCCTTTTATCATGAAAACTGCTTCTTGAGCGATTTCACATTTGTTTCCATGATGTTTTGAACAATATGACTTTAAAATATTCCTAAGTTACAGTTTAAAATTGATGTTCATGTAACTTAATCACAATTGTTACTAATTAACAAACCTCGAAAGGGTCGGTTTTCACGTGGTTACCAAGAAATAATCAAAGTGTATTGTTGAACTTGTTCAACACTGGTTGTAATGGTATAAATTAAAATTCCCCGCTTTCCAAGAATCACGTTGATAATACGCAACTACATATGAGCCGTTCCGCAAGAAAACCGTCATTGTAAAGTGTCGAACCGGATTAGCCTAAGAATGCTGCGCAAGCTTACCGGGACAGACATTTTCCGCCTCCTGAGGATTTTATTACTTTTTACCTCTATTCCCCTAAGACGAAATGTGTCGGCGCGGATTAGCCTACGCGGACTGTGCAGGTTGATCAGTGTCGATACATTACGCAGATAACACAATGTTGGTTTTCTCGTGGAACGGCTCATATGATCCGCGTCTGGCGGCTTTGGGTGTTATTGCATTTACGTACAGTGAATACTCAGGTGGGTGTTATTGCATCTACGTACAGTGAATACTCAGGTGGGTGTTATTGCATCTACGTACAGTGAATACTCAGGTGGGTGTTATTGCATTTACGTACAGTGAATACTCAGGTGGGTGTTATTGCATCTACGTACAGTGAATACTCAGGTGGGTCTTATTGTATCTACGTACAGTGAATACTCAGGTGGGTGTTATTGCATCTACGTACAGTGAATACTCAGGTGGGTGTTATTGCATCTACGTACAGTGAATACTCAGGTGGGTGTTATTGCATCTACGTACAGTGAATACTCAGGTGGGTCTTATTGTATCTACGTACAGTGAATACTCAGGTGGGTGTTATTGCATCTACGTGCAGTGAATACTCAGGTGGGTGTTATTGTATCTACGTACAGTGAATACTCAGGTGGGTGTTATTGCATTTACGTACAGTGAATACTCAGGTGGGTCTTATTGTATCTACGTACAGTGAATACTCAGGTGGGTGTTATTGCATCTACGTACAGTGAATACTCAGGTGGGTCTTATTGTATCTACGTACAGTGAATACAAGGTGGGTGTTATTGCATCTACGTGCAGTGAATACTCAGGTGGGTGTTATTGTATCTACGTACAGTGAATACTCAGGTGGGTGTTATTGCATTTACGTACAGTGAATACTCAGGTGGGTCTTATTGCATCTACGTGCAGTGAATACTCAGGTGGGTCTTATTGCATCTACGTACAGTGAATACTCAGGTGGGTCTTATTGCATCTACGTACAGTGAATACTCAGGTGGGTCTTATTGCATCTACGTACAGTGAATACTCAGGTGGGTCTTATTGCATCTACGTACAGTGACTACTCAGGTGGGTCTTATTGCATCTACGTACAGTGAATACTCAGGTGGGTCTTATTGCAACTACGTACAGTGAATACTCAGGTGGACCTGTGCTTCAGCATTGCATTTTGACAGTCATTGAAAGGAATCAATGACCGAGCCGGGGTTCGAACACATGACCACTCGATTGATAACCATAGTCGTTATCGACTTTGCTAACGCGGCTCGGTTATTCAAACACGTCTGATTGAAGCCCTTGAGAATGGTTATGATGGAAACTTGACTATACAAGATTGTAATCTGTCAGTTATTGCAGAGCTCGAGAAAAGGCGAGTATTTTCAAAAACCTTTTTTTTTATTTTTAAACCCTATAGTGTTAGTACTTAAAAGAACTTTCTCACCGGCATATTTTGAGTAAAAACAACATATGAGCCATCCCGCGAAAAAAAAAAAACCATTATGGACTCTGCGTAAACTATCGATCAAGATCAGCCTAAGCATGCCGCGCAGGCTAACCCGGGCAGGCACTTTTCGCCTCCTGATGATTTACTGTTCCAGGAATCATTACTCTATACCTCTGAGCCCCCTTACACGGAATTGGCCGGTCCGGATTATCCTTCGCGGATTGCGCAGGCTAATCTGGATCGACACATTACGCAGATCCATAATGTGGTTTTATTGCGGGTACGTTTATATGGTTTGGTTGCGTCATTAGAGAAATATTTGTGGGAAACGACCAGACTACGCCTACTTATTTGGTCCGCTGTTAAATTGTCATCAATATCAAAGCTACGAAACTCGGGTATCTAGTGACGTGACCAGGTTGGTGATAATTGCCATTAATTACAAACTTCCAATAAATCAAACAACGCAAGTCGCTCAGAATCTTCCCTTTTCCGCTGTAAAATCCGAGAATGATTAAATAATCAGAAGATTCTACCTTTAAAAAAAAGCATTTTTCTTGTTCATCCTAGCAGTTATTTGATCTCTCGTGATTGTGTTGGTAATGTATAAACTTATATAAAAGTCAACGGCACTCGCAATCTACTAATGTAAATCGTGTGTAGATATATGAAGCAAATCTACAAATGAGCCGTCCCACGAAAAAACAAACATTGTGGATTCTGCGTAAAAGTATCGAGCCGGATCAGCCAAAAGAAGCCGCGTAGGCTAATCCGGACAGACACTATTCGCTTCCTGTGGATTTTCTGTTACAGGAATCATTACTCTATACCTCTACCCCCCCTGAGACGGAATGTGTCGGCCAGGATTAGCCTGCGCGGACTGCGCAGCATGATCTGATCGATACATTACGCAGAGTCCATAATGTTGGTTTTCTCGTGGAACGGCTCATATAATGATGTCATTAATCTACACGTCACACATATACATTACGTCAGAAAATACTTACGGAACACACAGCTAACGATATAAATATTTCTATATGCCTAGATCTAGAACCGATATAAAGATTGAATGCTTTTCTTTAAATTCATCAAAGCTTGGTTGGATGCGCATATTAACGTAACTGTTTGGAAATAGTCCCGTTCTCGGCGTTAGCTGAAAATTATCTTGGTTATACATATCCACATATATAACGTATGCTTTGTTCACAAGCAACAAAACAGAAGCAATATAAGAGTGTACAATACAATATGATAAAACTGATTTTAATTGTTAACATTTATTTGACTTTTTCCGCATTACATGGTAGATTTGTTATTTAATTCTTTTTCTTCAGATTATGTTTTAATTCTATCAGAGCCATGCACTTAAAGTATAATGTGAACCTCAATCAAGGTTTTCAAAAGTCGTCTGCTGCAAAGTCGTCAGCAGTTGTCTGTATGTGAGATGTGCTGATTTCAGGTGAGACAGCTCATTATGAGTTTTATTGCTTGCAAAACCCTCAATATTTATATTGAAGCCGAAAGAGCATTTTTATGAATAACTCAAGTTCGCTTTTCGTGTAGTTACGAAACATTCTGCTCCAAAAACACAGCACACTAACAATGACATACCGGACAACAGCTGAACTACTCTTTTACTGGAAATAAAATTTAATAAGTTACATGTATATGAAATTCATTTATAAATTTAGGATATATGCATTCTAACGAAATCCCTTTTTTCTGAGACATTTGCCATATTGTTTCAGACGCCTAATGAGGAGATGATGTCGATCTTTCACGTGCATCAACATGCAGATTGATTGATTTATTGATTGATTTGGGCTTAACGCCGGGGCTCGGCTAATAATACAGAAAACACATTTACCGAACACGTGTCCAATATTACGCAGGGACAAGGAATAAAATGACGTTTTGTTTTTAAATACACTGATAAAATAATTGGTACGATTCGAGTAATCAGTAAAACAAGAACTTTATGTGGAAAAATTCCCTACATATCATAGCTTTTAATTTATATTCAAACATACGAGAGTGAGTGCTCTTTGTAACTGCAGCGTCATAAAGGAGCGATTCATACAGTGTGCGTGTATACAGGAACAGCTGATTCTTCATTATACTCAGACTATGAACAGTTGATACCACACTGTACTCATACAAGGAATAGCTGATTCCTCCCTTTACTCAGACTAGGAACAGTTGATACCTCTCTTTACTTAGACTAGGAAGAGCTGATTCCTCTCTTTACTCAGACTAGGAACAGTTGATACCTCACTGTACTCATACTACGAACAGATGATTCCTCCCTTTACTCAGATTAGGAACAGTTGAAACCTCACTGTACTTATACTACGAACAGCTGAATTACTCATTATACTTAGACTAGGAACAGCTGGATATTTACTGTACTCAGACTACGAACAGCTGATTCCTCCCTTTACTCATACTAGGAACAATTGATTCCTCCCTTTACTCAGACTAGGAACAGTTGATACCTCACTGTACTCAGACTAGGAACAGATGATTCCTCACTTTACTCACACTAGGAACAGTTGATTTCTCCCTTTACTCAGACTAGGAACAGTTGATACCTCACTGTACTCAGACTAGTAACAGCTGATTACTCTCTTTACTCAGACTAGGAACAGCTAGATATTTACTGTACTCAAACTAGTAACAGCTGATTCCTGCCTTTACTCAGACTAGGAACAGCTGGATATTTACTGTCCTCAGACTAGGAACAGCTGATTCTTCCCTTTACTCAGACTAGGAACAGTTGATTCCTCCCTTTACTAAGACTAGAAACAGCTGATTTCTCCCTTTACTCAGACTAGGAACAGCTAATTCCTCACTTTACTCAGACTAGGAACAGTTGATTCCTCCCTTTACTCAGACTAGGAACAGTTGATACCTCACTGTACTCAGACTAGTAAAAGCTGATTACTCTCTTTACTCAGACTAGGAACAGCTAGATATTTACTGTACTCAAACTAGTAACAGCTGATTCCTGCCTTTACTCAGACTAGGAACAGCTGGATATTTACTGTCCTCAGACTAGGAACAGCTGATTCTTCCCTTTACTCAAACTAGGAACAGTTGATTCCTCCCTTTACTAAGACTAGAAACAGCTGATTTCTCCCTTTACTCAGACTAGGAACAGCTAATTCCTCACTTTACTCAGACTAGGAACAGTTGATTCCCCCCTTTACTCAGACTAGTAACAGATGATTCCTCCCTTTACTCAGACTAGGAACAGCTAATTCCTCACTTTACTCAGACTAGGAACAGCTAATTCCTCACTTTACTCAGACTAGGAACAGTTGATTCCTCTCTGTACTCAGACTAGGAACAGTTGATTCCTCTCTGTACTCAGACTAGTAACAGATGATTCCTCCCTTTACTCAGACTAGGAACAGCTAATTCCTCACTTTACTTAGACTAGGAACAGCTAATTCCTCACTTTACTCAGACTAGGAACAGCTAATACCTCACTTTACTCAGACTAGGAACAGTTGATTCCTCACTGTACTCAGACTAGTAACAGTTGATTCCTCCCTTTACTCAGACTAGGAACAGCTGGATATTTACTGTACTCAGACTAGGAACAATTGATTCCTCCCTTTACTCAGACTAGGAACAGTTGATACCTCATTGTATTCAGACTAGGAACAGTTGATACCTCACTGTATTCAGACTAGTAACAGCTGATTCTTCACTGTACTCAGACTAGTAACAGTTGATTCTTCCCTTTACTCAGACTAGGAACAGCTGGATATTTACTGTGCTCAGACTAGGAACAATTGATTCCTCCCTTTACTCAGACTAGGAACAGTTGATACCTCACTGTATTCAGACTAGTAACAGTTGATTCCTCCCTTTACTCAAACTAGGAACAGTTGATACCTCACTGTACTCATACTAGGAACAGTTGATTCCTCCCTTTACTGAGACTAGGAACAGTTATAATTCCTCTCTTTACTCTGACTAGGAACAGTTGATACCTCACTGAACTCAAACTAGGAACAGCTGATTCCTCACTATACTTAGACTAGTAACAGCTGATTCGTCAGTAAACTCCGACTATGAACAGCTGAATCCTCACTGTACTCAGATTAGGAACAGCTGATTCCTCGCTATACTCAGACTAGGAACAGCTGATCCCTCACTGTACTCAGAATAGGGACGGCTGGATATTTACTGTATCCATACTAGGAACAGCTGATTCCTCACAGTACTCAGACTGGGAACAGCTGATTCCTCACTATAATCAGACTAGAAACAGCTGATTATTCACTATACTTACACTAGGAACAGCTGATTCCTCACTATACTAAGACTAGGAAAAGCTGATTTCTGACTATACTCAGACTAGGAACAGCTCCTTCTTCACTATACTCAGACTAGGAACACCTGACTATTCACTATACTCAGACTAGTAACAGCTGAATCCTCACTTTACTGAAACTAGTAACAGCTGATTCCTCCCTTTTTTCAGACTAGGAACAGTTGATACCTCACTGTACTCATACTAGGAACAGCTGATTCCTCACTGTACTCAGACTAGTAACAGTTGATTCCTCCCTTTACTGAGACTAGGAACAATTGATTCCCCCTTTACTCAGACTAGGAACAGTTGATACCTCACTGTACTCAGACTATGAACAGCTGATTCCTCCCTTTTTTCAGACTAGGAACAGTTGATACCTCACTGTACTCATACTAGGAACAGCTGATTCCTCACTGTACTCAGACTAGTAACAGTTGATTCCTCCCTTTACTGAGACTAGGAACAATTGATTCCTCCCTTTACTCAGACTAGGAACAGTTGATACCTCACTGTACTCAGACTAGGAACAGCTGATTCCTCACTATACTTAGACTAGTAACAGCTGATTCTTCAGTGAACTCCGACTAGAAACAGCTGATTCTTCACTATACTCAGACTAGTAACAGCTGATTCATCACTGTATTCAGACTAGTAACAGCTGATTCCTCCCTTTACTCAGACTAGGAACAGTTGATACCTCACTGTACTCATACTAGGAACAGTTGATACCTCACTGTACTCAGACTAGTAACAGTTGATTCCTCCCTTTACTGAGACTAGGAACAATTGATTCATCTCTTTACTCAGACTAGGAACAGTTGATACCTCACTGTACTCAGACTAGGAACAGCTGATTCCTCAATATACTTAGACTAGTAACAGCTGATTCTTCAGTGAACTCCGACTATCAACAGTTGATTCCTCACTGTACTCAGATTAGGAACAGCTGATTCCTCACTATACTCCGACTAGGAACAGCTGATTCCTCACTCTACTTAGAATAGGGACAGCTGGATATTTACTATATTCAGACTAGGAACAGCTGATTCTTCACTATAATCAGACTAGAAACAGCTGATTCCTCACTATACTCAGACTAGGAACAGCTGATTCCTACTATACTCAGACTAGGAACAGCTGATTTCTCACTATACTCAGACTATGAACAGCTGATTCCTCACTATACTCAGACTAGAAACAGCTGATTCTTCACTATACTCAGACTGGGAACAGCTGATTCCTCACTATATTCTGACTAGGAACAGCTGTTTCACACTATACTCAGACTAGGAACAGCTGGTTCCTTACTATACTCAGACTTGGAACAGCTTATTCCTCACTGTACTCGGACTAGGACCAGTTAATTCCTCACTATACTTAGACTAGTAACAGCTGATTCTTCAGTGCACTCCGACTAGGAACAGCTGATTCCTCACTGTACTCAGACTATGAATAGTGATTCCTCACTATACTCAGAGAAGGAACAGCTGATTCATCATACTACATGTACTCAGACTAGAATTAGCTGATTCCTCACTGTACCCGGACTAGGACCAGTTGATTCCTCACTATATTTAGACTAGTAACAGCTGATTCTTCAGTGAACTCCGACTAGGGACAGCTGATACCTCACTATACTCAGACTAAGCACAGCTGATTCCTCACTATACTCAGACAAGAAACAGCTGATTCTGCACACTACTCAGACTAGAAGCAGCTGATTTCTCACTGTACTCGGACTAGGACCAGTTGATTCCTCACTAATATTAGACTAGAAACAGCTGATTCCTCACTGTACTCGGACTAGGAATAACTAATTCCTTACTGTTCTCAGACTAGGAACAGCTGATTCATCACTATACTTGGACTAGGAACAGCTGATTCCTCACTATTCTCAGACTAAGATCAGCTGATTCGTCACTTTACTCAGACTAGGATCAGCTGATTCGTCACTATACTCAGATTAGGAACAGTTGATTCCTCACTTTACTCAGACTAGGACCAGCTGATTCCTCACTATACTCAGACTAGGACCAGCTGAATCAGCACTAT
The DNA here is from genome assembly GCA_031761405.1 of Serripes groenlandicus. Classification (NCBI taxonomy): domain Eukaryota; kingdom Metazoa; phylum Mollusca; class Bivalvia; order Cardiida; family Cardiidae; genus Serripes; species Serripes groenlandicus. The sequence continues at coordinate 74,105 of JASEVX010000230.1, read as the reverse complement.
ACTCGGACTAGGACCAGCTGATTCCTCACTATACTCAGACAAGGAACAGCTGATTCCTTACTATACTCAGACAAGGAACAGTTGATTCCTCACTATACTCAGACTAGGACCAGCTAATTCCTCACTGTACTCAGACTAGGAACAGCTGTTTCCTCACTATACTCAGACAAGAAAGAGCTGATTCCTCACTATACTCAGACTAGAAACAGCTGAATCCTCACTATACTCGGACTAGGACCAGCTGATTTTTCACTTTACTCGGACTATGAACAGCTGATTCGTCACTATACTCAGACTAAGATCAGCTTATTTTTCACTGTACTCATACTAGGATCAGCTGATTCTTCACTATACTCAGACTAGGAACAGCTGATTCTAAACTATACTCGGACTAGGACCAGCTGATTCCTTACTATACCCAGACAAGTAACAGCTGATCCCCCACTACACTCAGACAAGAAACCGCTGATTCCTCAATATACTCAGACTAGTAACAGCTGATTCCTCACTGTTCTCGGACTAGGTCCAGTTGATTCCTCACTATACTTAGACTAGTAGCAGCTGATTCTTCAGTGAACTCCGACTGGGAACAGCTGATTCCTTACTGTTCACAAACTAGGAACAGCTGATTCCTCACCATACTCAGACAAGGAACAGCTGATTCCTCACTGTACTCAGACTGGAAACAGCTGATTTCTCACTATACTCGGACTAGGATCAGCTGATATCTCTCTATACTCGGACTAGGAACAGCTGATTCCCCACTTTACTCAGGCAAGGAACAGCTGATTCCTCACTATACTCATACTGGTAACAGCTGATTCTTCACTTGACTCTGACTAGGTCCAGTTGATTCCTCACTATACTTAGACTAGTAACAGCTGATTCTTCAGTGAACTCCGACTGGGAACAACTGATTCCTTACTGTACTCAGACTAGGAACAGCTGATTCCTCACTTTACTCAGTTAAGGAACAGCTGATTCCTCACTATACTCAGACAAGGAACAGCTGATTCCTCACTATACTAAGAATAGAAACAGCTGATTCCTCACTATACTCGGACTAGTACCAGCTGATATCTCACTATACTCGGACTAGGAACAACTGATTCCTCACTATATTCAGACTAGGATCAGCTGATTCTTCACTGTACTAAGACTAGGATCAGGTGATTCTTCATTATACTCAGAATAGTAACAGCTGATACCTCACTATACCCCGATTAGGACCAGCTGATTCCTCACTATACTCAGACTAGGACCAGCTGATTCCTCACTATACTCGTACTGGGACCAGCTGATTCATCACTATACTCAGACAAGGAACAGCTGATTCCTCAATATACTCAGACAAGAAACAGCTGATTCCTCACTGTACTCGGACAATTTAAACAGCTGATTCCTCACTGTACTCGGACTATTTAAACAGCTGATTCCTCACTGTACTCGGACTATTTAAACAGCTGATTCCTCACTGTACTCGGACTAGGACTAGTTGATTCCTCATTATACTCAGACTAGAACAGCTGATTTCTCACTATATTCAGACTAGGAACAGCTGATTCCTCACTGTACTCAGACTAGGAACAGTTGGTTCCTTAATGTACTCAGACTAGGAACAGTTGATTCTTCCTTGTTGAAATTATTATCTTGGAAAATACCGTAGAGTATGATACATATGTAGACAAAGATCAGACTGCGTCTATTTGCTCACTGATCTCTTAATCTTCCTTTTATTTTACCTGGGGAAGGCTAAGTTAAAAAGAAAAAGAATTAACAATTGTGATTAATTCGGTATCTAAGTTATACAATGTATTTTAATGTGTTGTCAGCGTGGATATTATTGTCTCCCAGAAATAAAATGTTATGTCAACATAGTATAACTGAAATATTGTTGAACCCGACTGGAACACACAACACGAGAAGGAAACAAACAAACTTTACATACAGGGTATATATCGTCTAATGAGGCGAACACATTCGGCCGAATGCCATTCCGTTTGCTTTCCGAATAGGAATTTCGGTGTTATTCGGCAAACGGATCATATTCGGGTAGCATTTGGTGTCTTCTTGGAGCATACCGGCTGTTCGGCTCCGTACGGATGCATACGGAACGGCATTCGGTAGTTTCAAAAAATTGCTGTGCATGTATAAAATAATGTTCATAGACCATCCGAACCATCCGAATGTGGCGTCCATGTTTATTCGGAAAGTTTTCGGGAAGCATTCTAGGAGCATACAGCATGTGCGGAAAACGTTCGGGAAACATGCGTCTAGTTTTTAGGGCATTACAATTTGGAGGTGCTGTGTTTCGTATGCTTTACGAAAACCCCGAATGGACCTAGAACATGACGAATGCTTTTCGAACGCTTTCAATATCCTTTCCGAATTTTTTTTTCATTTATGCCGCCGAACGTATAACGAATAGCCAGAACCCTTCCAGTATTCTTTCAGAACATTTTCCGAACTGCTCGTACACTTCCAGAATACACAGTATGTTCCGTATCCTTACCGAACACCCCGAATGGACATAGAACATGACAAACCCTTTCCGAACGCTTTCAGAAAGCATGCCGTAAGAGTTCGGTCCATTCAAGGTCGATTCGCCGTGTTCTGAAAGCATTCTGAAAGCATACGGAAAGCGTTCGGAAAGAAAACATTTCGAAGTCTACATGCGGGAAGTATTCTGTCTATTCTGAAAGCATTCTGAAACCATACTGAAAACATTCGGAAAGCAAACGGAAAGCATTCAGTGATACATTGGGGAAAAACTCATTCGGAGAGACATTCGGACAGTTTAGAAAATCACACCACTTTCGTATACGGCAAACAAACGGAATGGCATTAGACCCACTGTGATCGCCCCATAACAGATAACGGAATGGCATTAGACCCACTGTGATCGCCCCATAACAGATAACGGAATGGCATTAGACCCACTGTGATCGCCCCATAACAGATAACGGATTCGACTGACAGGTCCTGAAATATGATCGACTTAACCCTTTCCCACTTGTAGACGTATTTTATCGCATCTACCTCATACAACGTTGGATAACATTTTGGCAAAGAGAGCACTTTCCCATGATTTCCCCATTAGCCACAATGTCTTAAACTCCATTATTCTTACAGTTGTAGTCATTATTTTTGCTTTCATGCCTTGATATTTTCAAATGTGTTGTATGTGGAAAAAGGTTAAAATAGATATATCTCGACATAATCGACCGGATACCGCCCCGTACAATAGTTGTGTTATGAGACACATATGTCTTCATCATATCTGTATCATTTAGACGCTTTTAAAGCATCTACCGCAGACGAATCTGGAAAACATTTTTGGCAAGATAGGATATTGCTCATGGTGAGCAATTTCCCCTTTTGCCACAATGTTTTCACCTCTATTAAATAATTTTGCTTTCATTTTACTTAGTTGTCCGTCTAGATATTTTCAAAGTCGTCTGCTCCAGATTTGTTGTATGTGGGAAAGAGTTAAAACAAATATTTGTTCGACAAAATCGAATGTACCCAAAAGTTGACAATGGACAGATCGCTGAACATTTTATACTTTTAGCTTTAGAATTCCTTGCTATTTTCCCGTTTACTTAAAAAAAAAAAAAAAAGTAATAGAGGTAAACATTCTACATATTGTCTATACATTTAAAACCCCAGTAGATATCATTTTTTATTTTATAGCCGTTTTCCGATTTGATTAATGTTTTATGTGATCATGTATTGTATATAGTTACTATGTATTTGTAATGTTAATGTTTCTCACGGTTCGTGGAACTTATGCTTTGTTCAATATACTTGATACACACCTCAGTACAAAGACACTAATTGTAATAATTATGACGTATATCTTCATCCGATCTAGACTATGTATCATTTATCATAGCATATGCTTTTCATGGAACAAATCACAAAGATGAAACTATATGTGTTTCACTACAATACACATAGCAAAGTTAAAACAATATGTATTTAATTACAATATACATAGCAACGTTGAAACAATATGTGTTTCATTACAATACACATGGCAAAGTTGAAACACTATGTGTTTAATGAAACAAATCACAAAGAAGAAACAATATGCGTTTCATCATAATACAAACTCACACAGTTGAAACAATATATGTTTCATTATAATACAAACTCACAAAGTTGAAACGATATATGTTTCATTATAATAAAAACTCACAAAGTTGAAACAATATGTGTTTCATTATAATACAAACTCACAAAGTTGAAACAATATGTGTTTCATTATAATACAAACTCACACAGTTGAAACAATATGTGTTTCATTAAAATACAAACTTACAAAGTTGAAACAATATGTGTTTCATTATAATTCAAAATCACACAGTTGAAACAATATGTGTTTCATTATAATTCAAAATCACTAAGTTGAAACAATATGTGTTTCACTATAATACAAACTCACAAAATGGAAACAATATCTGTTTCATTATAATACAAAGTCACACAGTTGAAACAATATATGTTTCATTATAATACAAACGCACAGTTGTAACAATACATGTTTCATTATAATATTAACTCACAAAGTTGAAACAATATATGTTTCATTATAATACAAACGCACAAAGTTGTAACAATACATGTTTCATTATAATATTAACTCACAAAGTTGAAACAATATATGTTTCATTATAATACAAACTCACAAAGTTGAAACATAATGCAAACCCACAATGTTGAAACAATATGTGTTTCATTATAACATCCATCTTTGTACAAAGGTCAGTTTCAGGTTAATTATGTCGGATCATACTATAACCCCCTTTTCCCACAGGCCCATACAGACGCCGCTTTCTGACGCCTCTGTAGCAGATGACTTTTGAAAACATTATGGCAAAACGAGAAATTACTCATAGAATGTAATTTTTCCTTTTGCCGCAATGTATTCAAATGTTATCAATTAATTAATGTTTAGAGATTTTCTACATTTACGTCTAGACGTTTTTAAAGTCGTTTGCTGCAGATCTGTTTTATGCGGGAAAAAGTTAAAATAACCTAAAGAGAAATTGTTCGTAGAATGTAATTTATACTTTTGCCGCAATGTGTTAAAATATTATCAATAGTTCTGCATTCATGTTAACAGATGTTCTATATTGCCGTCAAGATACTTTCCAAGTCGTTTGCTGCAGAATTGTTATTATTTGGAGAGGTTTTACCCTAGAGAATACAGGAACGTGTAGATACTTATCAGACATATGGCGATTTATCTAGATTCATACTTCTTCCATTGAAAAACAAAAACCTGCACTTCTCTCCGAGGGAGTGGAAGATTATAATATTCCTATATCATCATCTCATAAATACCAGCTACTTCTGGCGGTGAAGGGTCTACTTTCGTGTGCGTTCATTTTAGACTCAGACGAGCGTGTACTGCCACACAGTCTCACCACACTCTTCACGGAACGTCTTCATGTGACACCGCCATATGTTATTGGATATTCATAAAGTGTAACCCAACAAGATGTGTACCAGCGGAACGTAAAACGAGGCCAAATCGCAGAGTTTGTAACGCCAAAAATCTCAATTCGAGGCTCGTATAAATATATCCTATAGCGCATGAGGTTTAATAACGTCCTGTCAAATCCGGTTTTAGTATCAACAAAAGGCGAACGGGTTAAATAAACAGGGAAACAATTGTTCACGAACGGTTTTATTCATACGACTGTTGTGAGTACACATGCACTGGGGCTCGTCCAAGATTTCATTGGTCGGATATTGAACGAGACCACTTTAGCCTGACGTAGCTGATCTATGTTTACGTTGGGTTTTATCTCGAAGTATGCTAATTTTCTTGAAGTATATTTCCAGCACTGAGATCGGAATGATGTTTTTGATTTTTGATAAGGAATATAAGCCAGGGTAACCTCTCCGCTGGCAGTAATGTGTATTTCTCATCAAAACTTAGTAGGAATGTTTCAAGTACGGACTATTATTCTACGAAATTTGGCATGATAACGTATTTAATGTTCACATAAATTGCAAAATTCGAAGAACTTGTAGGCAATTATTCGGCGATATTGTATTATTATAATGGCGAAAACTATTTTTGTTTGTGTGGTTTTGGGACTAAGTTTGTTGATTTCTAGTAATGGACAGAAGGAAACAAAGAAACAACAGGACGAAAAAAACAAACAACTCAAGCGAATAGAGAGACAGTTGAGATATTTACAAAATGATATAGACAAAGAGGGTATTGCTCGGCGTGACGGTGTGAGGTCGATTGTTGATAAACTTGATTCGTTGGAAAGCTTGTTCACTCCTGCAATTATTGTTGAAAGTCGTCTTGACCCACCTGATTTTGTGGACGCGCCTGATGTTGTGAACAATCAAAAAGTAACCCATGAAAAAGAAAACAACGAACTCCTGGGCATGATGCAGCGACTCATGCGGGCTTTTAGTGAGGAAAAGAAAATTAATGTTGAACTTAGACGGGAACTTGGGAAAAAGTTGGTGGTTAACCAAGATTATTCTTCCGTACTCGAGTCATTTACACAGCAAGTAAAAGAAGACTTCAGATCGAACATTGATCGATTCCGGGTCGATATGTCGAAGATATTTGAAGACGAAACCTGTCGATCTGAATATACCTCTTTGTCATCGGATATCAAAGAAGTTAAGGATATTTTATGCAACAGCGAGCTTTTCATAAACGAATGTATAGAAAGGAACTTTAGCTCGTGTTTGAATCTATTGGAATATGGTTTCCATGACAGCAAAGTGTATACAATAGTGGTCAATAATCAGCCGTTAAAAGTTTACTGTGACCAAGAAACAGACGGGGGAGGATGGACCGTATTTCAGAGACGACAAGATGGGACTGTCGACTTTAATAGAGACTGGGACAATTATAAAGATGGTTTTGGAGATCTAAAAGGGGAATTTTGGTTAGGCAACGATTACATTGCCGAGCTTACAAGGGACTGTTGTCATGAAATGCGGGTTGACATCAGGCAATTTGATGGTTCCTTCAGCTATGCAAAGTACAGCAATTTCAGTGTTGGAAATGAATCAACAAAGTATATCCTGTCCATCGGCGGGAACACTGGAAATGCTCGTGACAGCATGGAAAACTCCAATGGACAGCAATTTACAACAAAAGACAATGATAACGATCACGATGGACTTAAGCTCCACAAAACATTTAACTGTGCGGAATACAATCAATGTGGTTTCTGGTTTAACACTTGTTTTCTAACCAACCCAAATGGTATATACCACAACAGTCGCACCAAGAGTGAGAAATCTGTTCACTGGACGTACGACCATATTTCTTTAAAATATATCGATATGAAGTTACGATAATTATTTATCTTGAGTGCCCAAAGGAACAAATGTAAACATTGGTCGCTTGTCAATGGGTCAGAAGGTGTAGGCTTGACGGACAGATGAACGGACAGTCGACGGATACGTGACTCGTTTGGTTCAACCTGTTAAAGCAGGGGACACAACAAGGTTAATATACCTACACAGGACATATTTAAATCAATCAATCAGACAACGCATGTATATTGTTATTTGAGAAATTTGTTATCCATGTATTCTAGAATTCTATTTTCAATTTTGTTGTGACCAGGCGAAGATTAAGTAAGTTGCAGAACTATATGTAGCGGTGTTAGTTATTAACCCTTTCCCACCTATAGACAAATTTTGACGCATCTGCAGCAGACGACTTTTGAAAACATTGTGACAAAAGAAGAACTTGCTCAAAACGAGCAATTTCTCCCTTTCCCACAATGTTTTCAACTGTTGTCAGTAATCATACCTTCAATTAAGAGATTTTCTGTGTTTTGGTTTAGATGTTTCTAAAAGTCGATTTCCATTTTGAAATTAAAATGTTACATATAGGATTTGTATATTGACCGCATACAATTACATACTGTGAACACTACAGCGCCAGAACAGCATGCGCGTCGGCGCTGTCTGATCTTGATCTACACTTGTGGCAAATGCATTGATTGTATATTTCTTTTTAAAAACACGTACATGTAGCATTGATACATTTGTAGTGTCACATTAAACCATCAATTGCCCGTTAAATCAATTTTATAGAACTGATTCCAAACAACGAGTTATATATGGCCACTGTAGAGTTTACCAACATCAATTGTATATTTACTAATTTACTAGGTATGCGATAGCGATATATATAACGGGAGGTGGGTGACAAATGCAGTCGACAATGCTGGTTCACGCCAGACGTACTTATGTTTTATAGGTACAACACTAATATATATTATGTTCGTATGTTATATGTATACATTTAATCGACAATAAATTGTCAGTTGACAGTACGGAATGAAACCGAGTCGTCTCTGTGATGATTAAAAAGACCAAAATGCCAATGTGCAACTATATAACATAAAACAAACACATTTTTAATCAAACCAGGGCACTTCCTATCATCGGATATAAACTTGATATAAACCATTTTATAGTAATTCTAATTTTTGAATTTTGATAATAAATCTAAATTTCGATTCATACAATTGTCTGATTTGCTAAACCTTTATGAGTCATTGTCTTAATTTGTGAATTTAGAATAAGAATTAGAATATAATTGAGCTTGATCCGTCGTTTCGACTCCAGGAGTAGTTTAACGACTTTTACAACATTGAACACGCGATAACTCGAAAATATGATTATTCAAATTTATCGTTTAGCTCGAACTAATCCCTGGAAAGGATCCGTCTTTTGAAATCAGAGAAGCAACAGCTTTGAGTGCTTAGATAGGAACTGTTCTGTGCCGTTTCCCCGATATGATTTCATCACAGGCTTGCTTTTCATAACATAACAATTCACCGCAAAGTAAAAATGAATAACGAAGGTGAAAATACATAAATTAATGAAGCATAATTCTAGTGATCCCTCAATCACATTGATAACTCGAAGATAATTATAAAACCCTTTTGACTTCGAGTTTTCACGAATCAACAATAGGTACCTATCTCTTTTTAGCGGATATGACTTAAAATTTACCCTATTGCTTACGTTCGTCATGAAACCATGAATTCGATCTACGTACGCGAATGACCAATATTAGGCGTACGTCTAGGTGACAATTATGAAAGTATGCATATTAAAGGTCACCTTTCAAGAAACGGTATTATGCACTTACAAAGACAATATATATGGGCTGTATCTGGCAATTTGTAGTCTCCTTTACGAGAACACAAATAGAGATACTGGTAGTTAAACCAATTGGAGTATAATAATACGGTGCTCCAGGCAAATCAACCTTAGTATTACTATTTAATCTGTAAATACAATTTGCCTACGCATCCATGCTGTCGGATCCAAAGAGAAGGTTTTTTTTCAGAAATGTCTTAGAAACCTTCTATGACTTTTCTTTGCGAACAGTGTAGACTGATCTGGATGGACAATGCAAAGCATAACATTGGATTTCGCCGAGCGCCGCTCTAATTTATATTCCAGAAGTTTAATCCGGGTATTTTATACGTGCAAGCGGACCCCGAATTGTCCATGCATGCTTATGCAACATGAGTAATTTGTCCTTTTTTCTTCATTTTTTCAACTTTTGTCAGTAATCATACATTCAATTAAGAGATTTTCTGTGTTTTGATTAAGATGTTTCTAAAAGTCGAAATTCCATTTTAGAATTAAAATGTTACATATAGGATTTGTATATTGACCGCATACAATTACATACTGTGAACACAACAGCGCCAGAACAGCATGCGCGGCTGCACTGTCTGATCTTGATCTACACTTGTGGCAAAATGCATTGATTGTACATTTCTTTTTAAAAACACGTAGCATTGATACATTTGTAGTGTTACATCAAACCATCAATTGCCCTTTAAATCAATTTTATAGAATTGATTCCAAACAACGAGTTATATATGGCCACTGTAGAGTTTACCAAAATCAATTGTATATTTACTAATTTACTAGGTATGTGATATATATATATAACGGGAGGTGACAAAAATAGTCGACAATGTTGGTTCACGCCAGACGTACTCATACATATTATGGTCGTATTGATTGATTGATTGGGGTTTAACGCCGTTTTTAACAATTTCTCAGTTATATCATGGCGGCCAGTTCACCTACTCATGCATTTCTAGTTTTCTCACACCAGTACTCCACACAACAATCTTCCCAAGCAACTAGCTGCTTTTCCAATTAGACATTAGCCCATTGGTGGAAGACGAATGACGCATGTCGCATTGACTTTTGTCAATCGTCGGAAAGAAAGTTAGCCGAGCCAGGATTCGAACTCACAACCCCTGGATTGACAGCCCGCGTCGCTACCGACTGAGCTACCGGGGCTCGGCATTATGGTCGTATGTTATATGTATACATTTAATCGACAATAAATTGTCAGTTAACAGTACGGAATGAAAACGAGTAGTCTCTATGATGATTAAAAAGACCAAAATGCCAATGTGCAGCTAGTCTCCTTTACGAGAACACACATAGAGATACTGGTAGTTAAACCAATTGGAGTATAATAATACGGTGCTCCAGGCAAATCAACCTTAGTATTAATATTTAATCTGTAAATACAATTTGCCTACGCATCCATGCTGTCGGATCCAAAGAGAAGGGTTTTTTCAGAAACGTCTTAGAAACCTTCTATGACTTTTCTTTGCGAACAGTGTAGGCTGATCTGGATAGACAATGCAAAGCATAACATTGGATTTCGCCGAGCGCCGCTCTAATTTATATTCCAGAAGTTTAATCCGGGTATTTTATACGTGCAAGCGAACTCCGAATTTTCCATGCATGCTTATGCAACATGACCCCTTATTGGACATCGAGCGTTGAAGACTCCGAGACGTCCATGCACGCTTATGCAACACGACCCCTTATTGGACATCGAGCGTTGAAGACTCCGAGTCATCCGTGCACGCTGATGCAACACGACCCCTTATTGGACATCGAGCGTTGAAGACTCCGAGACGTCCATGCACGCGTATACAACACGACCCCTTATTGGACAACGATCGTTGAAGACTCCGAGACGTCCATGCACGATTATGCAACACGACCCCTTATTGGACATCGAGCGTTGAAGACTCCGAGTCATCCGTGCACGCTGATGCAACACGACCCCTTATTGGACATCGAGCGTTGAAAACTCCGAGTCATCCATGCACGCTGATGCAACACGACCCCTTATTGGTCATCGAGCGTTGAAGACTCCGAGTCATCCGTGCACGCGTATACAACAAGACCCCTTATTGGACAACGATCGTTGAAGACTCCGAGACGTCCATGTACGCTGATGCAACACGACCCCTTATTGGACAACGATCGTTGAAGACTCCGAGACGTCCATGCACGCTGATGCAACAAGACCCCTTATTAGACAACGATCGTTGAAGACTCCGAGTCATCCGTGCACGCGTATACAACACGACCCCTTATTGGACAACGATCGTTGAAGACTCCGTGTCATCCGTGCACGCGTATACAACAAGACCCCTTATTGGACAACGATCGTTGAAGACTCCGAGTCATCCGTGCACGCTGATGCAACACGACCCCTTATTGGACAACGATCGTTGAAGACTCCGAGTCATCCGTGCACGCGTATACAACAAGACCCCTTATTGGACAACGATCGTTGAAGACTCCGAGTCATCCGTGCACGCGTATACAACACGACCCCTTATTGGACAACGAGTGTTGAAGACTCCGAGACGTCCATGCACGCTGATGCAACACGACCCCTTATTGGACAACGATCGTTGAAGACTCCGAGACGTCCATGCACGCTGGTGCAACAAGGTCCCTTATTGGACAACGATCGTTGAAGACTCCGAGACGTCCATGCACGCTGGTGCAACAAGGTCCCTTATTGGACATCGAGTGTTGAAGACTTCGACTCGTCCATGCAAGCTTATACAACAAGACCCCTTATTGGACAACGAGCGTTGAAGACTACTAGTCGTTCATGTACGCATATGAAACAAGACCCCTTATTGGACAACGAGCGTTGAAGACTACTAGTCGTTCATGTACGCATATGCAACAAGACCCCTTATTGGACAACGAGCATTAGAGACTCCGATTCGTCCATGCACATTTAAGTAACAATACCCTTATTGGACAACGAGCATTGGAGACTCCGATTCGTCCATGCACGCTTAAGCAACAAGACCCTTATTGGACAACGAGCGTTGAAGGCTTCAACGAGCGATGAAAACTCCGAGAGGCATGCATGCTTATGCAACAGGAACCGTTATTGGACAACGAGCTGCAGATTTGTTGTATGTGGGACAATAATTAAGACTGGCCTACCAGCAAAGAATCAGTTTAACGTGTTCATCCGAACTGACCGCCTCGGTGGTGTAGTGATAGAGCGTCCGTCTCGCGTGCAGGAGGTCGTGGGTTTGATTGATCCTCTGTCGGGTAATATTTAAGACTTTAACAATGGTAGCAATGGCTTTCTCTCCTTGGCGCGAATAGTTTCGGGGTTAGCATTACGACTGACTTGCTGGTGTCAGGATAAATGAACCAGTAGTACTCGTGACTTACCAAGGAAACGCCGTGATATAACTGAACAGTTGTTGAAAGGGGCGTAAAACACAAAATAATCAACCAATCAATCAATCAATCATTCGAACTGTCTAAGAAACTTCATCTATTGAATTACAGTTAGTATCCTGGCTATTTCCTACGATTGGTTGTGACAAAATGTCGCCCTTACTAATATGCAAATGCATCGATTACTTCAAAACATATACTTAACCCTTTCCCTCAGACGACAATTCTGCAGCAGACGACTTTGAACATATTTTGTCAAAACATAGAAAATCTCTATAATTGAATGGATCACCTATGACTAAAAGTGGAAAACATTGTGGCAAAAGAGAAATTGCTCGTTTTGAGCAATTTCTTCTCTTGTAACTATGTTTTCAAAAAGCCGTCTGCTGCAGAGGCATCAGAAAGCGTCTATATGAGGGAAACGGTTTAAGAAAGTTAAAACGCAATATTTGAAAGGTTTGCCCATCAATACTGATTACCCAAATATCAATTCATAGAGATAACAACACAGAAGGAAAATCTCTCTGTCGTTATCTTTAACCAACCGTTATGAACTCATCAATACTGATTACCCAAATATCAATTCATAGAGATAACAACACAGAAGGAAAATCTCTCTGTCGTTATCTTTAACCAACCGTTATGAACTCATCAATACTGATTACCCAAATATCAATTCATAGAGATAACAACACAGAAGGAAAATCTCTCTGTTGTTTATCTTTAACCAACCTTTATGAGTCCATCAATACTGATTACACAAATATCAATTCATAGAGATAACAACACAGAAGGAAAATCTCTATGTCGTTATCTTTAACCAACCGTTATGAACCCACCAGGACTGATTACCCAAATATCAATTCATAGAGATAACAACACAGAAGGGAAATATGTCGTTTATCTTTAACCAACCGTTATGAAGACAAAGTACAGTAATTGAATAGGTTAAAAAACATGGTAACAAAATGTGAAATTGCTTGTTTTGAGCAATATTTCTTCTTTTGTAACTATGTTTTCAAAAAGCCGTCTGCTGCAGAGGCATCAGAAAGCGTCTATATGAGGGAAAGGGTTAACAGAAATCTACAAACTCTACAACAGAGACAGGAACCGACAAATTATCCAATAGAAATACCCAAATTGGTGACGTTATTCTGATAAAGGATAGTAGTGTTCAAATATATGAGCCGTTCTGCGAGAAAAGAAAACCAACATTTTGGAAATTGCGTAAAGTATCGACCCGGATTAGCATGAGCATGCCGAACAAGCTAACCCGGACAGACAATTTTCGACTGCTGTGATTATTTTGTTTAAGGAAACCTTAACTCTATTCTTCTTTCCCCCTGAGACGGAATGTGTCGGCCCTGATTAGCCTACATGGACTGCGCAGGCTGATCTGGGTCTACACACGACACAGAGTCCATAACGCTTGTTTTCTCGTGGAATGGCTCACATATATCAGTGGATCATGGTACTTGTCACCAAGACATTCGAGAAGATTTTGTCCGTTAAGTACATGGCAATATAATCAATTGATTGATTGATTGATTATTTTGTGTTTTACGTCGCTTTCAACAACTGTTCAGTTATATCAGGGCGTTTCCTGGTAACTATACCAGTACTACTGGACCCATTATTCTGACACCAGCCTGTCAGTCGTAATGCTAACCCCGTAACCCCGGGTGTCAAGGAGGGCAGCCATTAATACCAAGTCTTTGGTATGATTCGGTCGGGGATCGAACCTACTACCTCCTGCACTCGAGGCGGACGCTCTACCACTACACCAATAAATCATGTTGCTTGAAAGTTGCAGTACAGTCAATTATTAAACAGACCTTTAAAATTAATATATACGTTACTTATAGTATTTGTCAGTTCATTGTAAGTCATGCACATGAACCTTTACCATGATTGTAGATTGAAAACAACTTAATTGATGGTAGTGATTTTCTGTAGGTCATGAAGCGGATAAAGTCATGTAAGATTATTTCCAGCTTGTTATTGCTGAGGTGTAATTACATCTTCTAACAAGGTGGCGTTTCAGATCTGCTGCATTACGCCGGCCGCACCCCGGTAGCTCAGTCGGTAACGACGCGGGTTGTCAATCCAGGGGTTGTGAGTTCGATTCCCAGCTCGGCCAACATGCTTCCCGACGTTTGACAAAAGTCATTGTGACAAGCGTCATTCGTCTTCCACCCATGGGTTTTCAGTATATGTGGAAAAGCAGCCAGTTGCTTGGAAAGAATGTCGTATGAAGTACTGGTGTTAGAAAGCCAAGAAACATATGAGTAGGTGAACTGGCCGCCGTGATATGACTGAAAATTTGTTGAAAACGAGCTTAAACTCAATCAATCAATCAATCAATCTGCATGACGCCGCCCTTTATCGTAAATGTATTCGTTAAGGGGATGTAACACGTGTTGGTAGTGTTATGGACATGCCGACTTGGGTTTTCGCTCTTTGACTAATATTGTAAAATTTCTATCCCATGAGAGTTATTCAATCTTTGCTGTGACAGCGCCACCTGCCGCTCTTCTTCCTCTCCATGTTGTCTTATGTGTTAGCAAACGTAACGAGACTCTTCGAGTAAGGGTAAGTATCATTTATCTCCGCTTGATTGATTGTTAATTTGATTAATGAATAATATCTGTGCCATTGTATATGCCAATTTTAAGTTGTATTCAGTTGTTTAAAGCGGTGATGATTCTCAATTGTATTTTCACTTTATTAACATTTCATTTCTTTATTTGTCTCTTATTGCTGGTCTGTCGCTTGTTAATATGTATTTCGCATGTGTGTCCTGTCCTTTATCGAGTAACATGTAATTTAAACGAGATATACAACATTATGGACTCTGCGTAATGTATCGACCCTTATCAGCCTCCACAATCCGCTTCAGGCTTATCCGGGCAGACACATTCCGTCTAAGGGGGATAGAGATATAGAGAAACTATTCCTGAAACAGAAAGTACACAGGAGGCGAAAATTAATGTCCGGGTACCTATGCGCGTCATGCTTAGGCTGATTAATATGTATTGAAATGGGGTTTCAAGAAAACCAGTTTAGTTTTGACACATCCTCCACTCTGATGCTGCAGCAATCAAAGTTCTTGATAAAATTTAAATTTTTGATTTTTTTTTGATGAGGCCCACCTTGTTGCTTCAGAGAAAAGACGATTTTAATGGACCACGCACAGAGGCCTGAAATCATAAAACACTTTTGAGGTGAACAGCTTTAAAGTTTTGTCATTTTGCCACCGTCACTGTGCATCAGTGAAAGAAATAAAGTTTATTTTTACCCTTTCCTACATACAACGGTTGTACTGTAGGCTAATTAAAAAACATACTAGGCAATTAACTGGAACCTTGCTACACACGGAAGCGTGATTTAACAACCATTTAATATGATTATATTGTAGAGAGTTATCCAAGCTAATTCAGAGTAGAAATATTTCTGATGCCGCAGCAAATTCTCCGTAGAATATAAATATACCGCGGAATTTCTTCATTTGCCACAATATGTCCAAGAGTCGTCTGCTGTAAAGGGTCGGTATGTCAGTAAGGGTTGATATCTCCGGTTTATTTATCTGAATAGTTCAGAATAGCCTTTCAAAAGTTGCCTGCAGCAAATGCATATGTAAGTGAAAAAAAATGCTATTCAAATATCACAAACAAATCTACTTTTTCAGAAGGTATATTCCTTTTTTTTTATTAGAGGAAACAAAGAGTTACAATTTACCAAGGGTAATTTGTTTAGGCGGTCGTAAAAATGGGGGGGGGGGTGGGGAAGGGGGAAAGGCGGTGGGGATGGGGGCGTGGGAGGCTAGGCGGATGGGGGGGGGGGGGGGGGGATTTGGTGTTGGGGGAGGCTTGGGGAATCCTTCTCCTTTATTACACCTAAATAACAACTGTTTCCAGCTCAGCCATCAAATGATTAGTAAATATTTTAATATAATTCCAGCTGCTTATTAACACTGAAATTAAACTATATATATAATTGCTTGCGCGTATCTTCTCAGTATAATTATTTCTATATTGAGATAAGCGCTAAAAAACATCGGTTCTACTTTTCGAGTGGTAAATCGAATAATTTCCGCACCCGAAAACCATTAGTTTTCTAGGCAATTTGTGTTACAAAAGGGCAATCAACCGTGACCTCCGCGTGCGGAAATCGCCGCAATAGATTATATTCAATTAAAATCAGTATACTTTTTTCCTATTAGGCCACACCGTTTTTTAAACCTCGTCTGTTGCAATTGCGACAAAATGCGTCTAAAATGGTAAACATAACATTCACATTTCTTATACATTGAGCGGTTAATAAAATCCCTTTCCATAAAGCAGACGCATTTCAACTAGTTTGCAGCAGACGACTTATGTTAAAAATATGACAAACAAAAATTACTTATCATAACACTTGTCAGTCACTTTATTTTCATTTATATACAATGACAATATAATTTCGCATTTATATTTTCAAAGACATTTACTGTGGATACTCGATGTGTGTAGGACAGGGTTAAGGGAATTTATCAAGATAATGTTTACGAATACTGAACACTTTCTTCTGTTCACAACAGTGTTTCCCATAGGCGTCTGCACGTATGGTTACTTATAGTGACACATTCTTGTCCGATGACGTAAAATACATCATTCGGTCCACTGAACAAAAACAATATATTCATTTTTGAACCTGCGGTTCTTCTCGTACTAAGCAAGATAACCATTGCCACGACCGTGTTTCGACAACAACGGCCTTTTTCGAATCGCATTACCAAATTTCTCTCTTCTACTTTGTTCAACAGTAGTGTAAAACTAACCTGGTACACACTGTACCCTCGTGAAGTTTATCGAAGGTTCGAGTCCCTGTAGCGACACTGTGGTCCGTTCTGATATGACCGGTTGGGTAGCCGCAAACTAGTTAAATAATGGCACTGAAAGCCTGTCTGTCCGCTGCCTGGTAAAAAATATAGGACCCGTGAAGTAAAAAATGTGTTCAGAACATAAGTCAGGCTGGTCCATTTCAAAAGGAGTAACACTGTAATGAAACAAACAGTTTACAAATTTTACATTACATGTATCTAGGTTATCAAATCAATACACATTCAAGACGATCCCAATTTCTACCTGCTTTTGGAGTGCATTGGACCGAAGTCATAATTACATTTTAATTTTGTGAATTAACAACTAGCACATAGTTGAAATGGTGGATACAACCTTTGCCTCCAATGATTCTCTTTGGAGTTTAGATATACTTTTATAATGAAGTTGTTATGTCCATTGTCGTTACCGTCTTCAAATTACTCCCATGAAGTTTGAACGTCTAAGTTGCTAAACAGAGAATATTCGTATCGTATTGGACGGAGATATGAACTAACCCAAATATTGACAGTCCGTTCGATTTCGACGATTTATTTTTATGTGATGTGGTTCCAATCTGATACCATCCATAATAGCCCATTTGAAAAATTGATGACAATGGTTTCCGTACCAGGAAATAGGAATAAGTTAAAACAAACAACACATTTAAATACAAGAACAATATAGGCCTTCGCACACATATGTAGTTGCATTGTCGTTAATAAATCATAACTAATACAACACTTAGAGCATAAGAGTACGATGACAGCAGGGACTTACGTTGAGAAGTGTATGAACAAAAAGAGGATTTTTAGGGTATTTTCAAATTCTTCTACGTATATTCCATATCTCTTTCGGATTTGATATAATTCTTTAATGATTTTCAATGTTGATGATGTTAAATACTTTCGTGTGATTCGTTGTAAAGCTAAATGTGATATTTTGTTGGCTGTATAATGATTTAATGTCAGTAATATCATGGAAAAGACTATCATACAGATGTTTTGAGTAAGTACATGTACATTCATCAAAAAGATGTTCTATTTTTTATTCTGTAATTTGGTAGAATGTTCGCAGTGGACTATTATTGTATTTTATGTTGTAAAGAAGGGAGTAAGTTCCTAATTATTATGTGGATTATTCTGTATTTGTACAAGTGTACTGTTGTGGTGTCTGTAATGCTGATAACTTTGTAAATGTCTAACAATTTGTTTTAAGGAATGTCTGTGTTTAGCAATTGTGCCCATTTTTTCACTCACATGCTGGTTCTGCATTTTTTTTTTTAAATTTATTTCCCACAATTTACACAACAAGCATGTCACAATACATACAATAAAAAACAATTCAAATTACACGTTTAAACTTTAAGCCGGACCTGTTTTGTGTATTATTTCATGCATGTTTGATATAAAATGCTTTTTTTTCTTTCTTTTTTTTTTCTTCAAATTATGCTCTAAAGAAGGAAAATACTATTTGAAGAAGTTAGAAACGGAAGAGAGATAGAGGAAGAGAGTGAGCTGTGATTCGACTGAATATTAGTGTGAACAATTAAATATCTAGATATAAAAGTGCTATAAAAAAAATACAAAAAAGGGAAAACAAAAAACATTTAAAGATCCAGAAATTTTCTCAATTTTTCGTCATGCATATCTAGTTGGTCTTTGTTTAAAGTAATTTCATTTCTAGTTAGATTCTTTTCTTTAATCTAATTTTAAAGATGTTAAATGTAGGTATAGTATTTATTTATTTCGTTTTCAAGATACATTTCTCTCTGTGTGTCTGTCTGTCTGTGTCTCTCCTGCTCTGTATTTCTGTGTATATTGTTTCATAAGATACAATTAACAATTTCATTATCCGCACCACCTTTAAGAGTTCCGAGACAAATGTTTTTTAATTGAAAAGTTAATTTTATAGATTTTGTATTAAATAACACTATTAAATTATTCCGCATTTTTGCGTATTTCAACTGGTGTTCTATGGTTTCCACATAACTTGAACAAAATTCACATAGACTAGACGATTTATATTTATAGGTATACAGTATCTTATTCGTAGGTAAAATTCTAGCTAAAAATGTATATTTGAAGCTTCTTAAAGTTGTAACCGACGTTGATTTGAATGTTATATAGTACAATGAGTTGTCCAATTAATTTTTTCACCATAAATAGTTTTGCCATGTTTCTTCAGATGAAGGTACTGCATTGTTATCATTTAATAATCATTACATGGATTTACAATCAGTATTTTGCCGATTTATAACATATTTTAGGGGTTCGTATTAAAGTTTTTGATTCGATAGAATATGTTCATTGTCTATAAATTAGTTGTATGAAGTAAAACACTTCTTTAGCGCATTAACAACGCCGCAATATCGTATTAAGTTCCCATATATGATATATGTTTACGGAAATTGGTACAGTTTAAGATATCATTTTCGTTGTCCAAAAATCACCTTTGCAATGTACCCTCGCTTAAACCACGTGTTTATAAATACCACTTTTATCACCAATACGTAAATGTGTATCCTTGTGAAAGAGAGGGTAATGTATAAAATATAAATGCTGAAAGGCTACATGTCGAGCCCGCTCCAAAGGTTTTGTCACAGACATAGTGCTCTGCCATGCAATTGCATCATATACTGACAAAGACTTGACCTGGTAGTAGTACATTAAAGGCCTCCTGCTATACCGAAGTAGTAGTAAAATGTCAAAAGTAAAGAACCCATGGCAACATTTCGTTTTATTTTTGAGATACAATATTATTCTGAAGTTTAACATACATCATTTTAGTATGTTTTGTGTATGAAAGGTATAGGCATATTTTAACATAGGATTTCTTTTACAAACCGACACATGTATTGAAACAAGAAACAATTGTACTTATCCTCATAAAATAATAAATCCTTAAACTGAATATCTTTTGAATAATGGAATATTTTGCGTTTTGGTACTTCGATCCCACTTTCGGAATGTGGACATTATTTATATAGAGAAGTTTTGTGAGTTACATGTATGAACGAAAACATAGGAAACCATAGGAAAGTCAGTTATTGTTTAGATCTTATTGAGAAGAATAAATAATTGTAGATGACATAGCATCCATCTTTAGAACAGTAATGACAACAATGTGCCAGCTGCCTATGCCTCAAAACGCGTCTACAAGTGGGAAAAGATTAACCCTATCAGCGCCAAATTGTTTAAAGTAGACGTTCCATGTTCAAACTCGGACGACTCTATTTTCATGTTATAGGATATTTGGAATATTTTTTATAACTCACAGCCAAACAATGCAGATTTCAGTATTATTATTGAATCAGTATTGTTTGCAAAAAGCCCCATATTGCCTTTGGCGCTAAAAGAGTTAAAGAGAACAGTCTCCTTGTTTGCAAAATTTGTTATATTACTGCCGTCATCATCATTATTCATGAAACCAAAATCATACGGAAATCGACGGACCAATTGTAAGGTAGATGGTGAGACCAAATGCTGTTGTTGAGCATGCGCTACTTATTTTTATATGCCCACTTTGATAGTGAATACTATGTTCATGTATATGACATGTATAGATAATTTCCAGAGACATAGTTATATACAAAGAAGTTATTTTGCATGTCTTTATATTTTTATTTGCTTATTGTGTAGAAGAAATACAAAGAGGTTCTTTTTCCAGGATAACTGACTTCTTTATTTCCTAAAGTCTATAGCAAAGTTTGCAAATGCCCTGATTAATTATACCCTTTTCTGTCCGTTACATGTTACCTTTCGATATGTTTATATAATCTCGTAGTATTCCGCATTTTATTTGATAACTGTTTTCAGAAAACCATAAGTGCCAACAGCCATCAACATGAAGATTCTCAAACTGTCAGCGTTGATACTTATCCAGCTCATAGGACAGATATCGGGTCAAGCCAATTGTGTCACCAACCAGGCTGTGATGACATGTTACTATGAGATACCGAAGGATATACCTGAACAAGTTCACAAAGTCTTCATTCGGGAATTGAACGCATCATTGGAGTCCGCCAACTTTCTTGACGAATCGTGGAAAAGGGTTCAATGGCTTGATATACAGTCTAATTTATTAGAGTTTTTTCAAATGAAATCTGGCACCTTTTCACCTTTAAAATTACTGAGACATCTAGGATTTCATCATCGTTTATATTTCCAAATGGATAAGCATGCATTTTCAGGATTAGATAACGTTGAAGTGTTAGATCTTTCAGGATGTATTAGATTGTATTTAATTGGACAAAGCATTGAAGCACTTTCAGAGAAAAGTGTGCTTCCAAGGATAAACACGTTAAACTTAATAGACGTTGGAAACCATGATAACCGTCCGTTTCCAATAAACGCAGACACTGTACGTATGATTAAGAATAAAGGCATCATAACGTTATTGCTTGGAAACCAGACACTTTTGTTAGAAGGTCCTTTGGATGAGGTTATGTCGAATCCTCCGTACGATCCTTTTCCTATCGAATCGATATATGCCTCGTCAATCATATTCGTTAACTCTCTAGGTTTCAGAGAAATAGATGGTTTTCATTTTTGGGACTGTCTTAAAAATTTAAAAACCGTAAACCTTTCTAACTTAAATTATCCAAGACCATCTGTTCAACACCATCTGTTTACACGCGACAGAAAAACGTCCAATTCATTCATTTTCACAAGGATTTTATTTTTTAAAGAATTCATTCTCCTAAATAGCACGTTGCCTCTAAGTGGCATTACTAATTATGTTGATGCTAGCTTTTATACACATGTAAGGCTCAAAAGGCTTATAATAAACTCTTGTAATATCAAAAACGTTAACATGACATGGATTATACCTAATAATGCATACCTGGACGAGATAAATTTGTCAAATAACGGTATCGACTATTTCTTTATAATAGGCAATATGCAGGCAAAAAAGCTTATTCTTTGTAATAACAACCTCCAGAATATGAATAACTTTCCAGAGTTCCGTCAAATATTTGTTTCATTTCCAATTATGGAATACCTGGATTTAGGTGCGAATGGATTCCGACGCTTACCAAGTGACATATTTTCTGGAAACATGCAATTAAAGATACTTATCCTAAATTCCAATGAGCTTACGTCAGTCCCTAAACAATTAAAAGATTTGCAGCAATTGCAATTTTTAGATTTAAGAAAAAATATGATAAGATTTTTGGATTCGAATGCATTAGGTGAAATTCAAATAATGTTACAATTATTTAATATAACGGTAGACATCACGATGAATCCACTTGAATGTTCATGCAAAACGACTGACTTTGTCAAATGGATCTCAACTATTACAAATCATAAGCAGAGGCATACATGTTACATGGAAGGCAAACTTGTAACGATTGACTACAAAACGTTCCGGGACTGTAAGTTTCTTTGCTATCGCGATATCCTCTACGTTGGTATTGCCATGACGTGTTTGATAGTGGCTTGTGTGGTAATTGTTATGATCATAAAAAGATACGTAACTTTACAAAACAAAGCATTCCATAACGTCAGAAAAGCGTTTATAGAGAATTTCAAAGCAGGACATGTAATTTGTAACGCTTATCAGCATAAGCAAAATGCGGAGGACACACTTGAAGTTCGACGTAAAGAATTCCTTGTAATGCTTGCTTATCACCCTGATGATTACGACACGTGTACTAATGAAATATACCATCCATTAAATAATGGACTAAAGGCATTGTTAGGTACTGAAAATGAATTGGTTTTCTTTGGCCTGGATAGTGAACGACCCGGAGCCTCAGTGTTTGCTGAGATAGAAAGATGTATTCAAATATCGTGTGTTTTTGTTTGCCTTGTCACTAAGGAGTTCTGTATGGATCACATGTGTCAATTAGCACTTGATAACGCCGACATTGAAGGAAAACCGATCGTGTTTTTAATTCGCGAAAAAGTCGATGGTGTTATTCCGCACGTAATGAAACCACTATCACGAAGAGCATATACTGTAGCAATACATGATCAATATCAAACTCTGAACTGGGAAACGATATGCAAAGATATTCTCGATCTGGCTGTCAAGGCAAATGTGAAATTTAAATCAAGCTATTCAGTGACAACCGTTATGAGACAGAGAGTGTGTAATTGTTTTAGAAGTTTTCAAAGACGGTTCCGAGCGATGCCAGCAGAAGACACACGTGAACTTATTGAGATGTGAGAGTCCAAAATCCATGACTATAACATACTGTAATGTGTATTTTCATTTGAACTTATATGATAACAATATTTAAAACAACCATTTATCAAGTTTAACGCTGGTGAATTCCTGCAACTGACATTATCAGCCATACTTTAAAATGAGTTATTACACCTTAAAGAGTAAACTTTGCTTTTCACTAATAAAACAGGAGCAAAAATAGTAAAACCATAACTAGATTGTATTATGGCAGAAGCTAATCTTGATTTCCATCGTTTTAAATGTGAAACACGGAAGTGATGATTTTATTTCTACATAAATATACGAGTATTGCGTTGTATCAACATGTTTACTGCTCTTTCGTGTATCTCAGTTACCCATATAGTTTGCATATCATAGTAAACGTGTAAAAGTGCCACACTCTGGCTCCGAGTCGCAGTAGCCGGATTCCACCCGGATTTATGGCAGCTGGATGCAATATTCAGATGAAGTTGGCATTTTGGCTAAGTCTACAGCCCAACTCCGGCTGTATATTGCTCGAATTAGAGAGTTTAACTGGCATCCTGTCTTGTGTCAGGTGAAAGTGACACACTCTGGCTCCGAGTCACGCTAGCCGGATTCCACCCGGATTTCTGGCAGCCGGATGCAAAACATAGCCGGAGTTGGGTCGACAGAGTCGCTCCCATCCTAGTTTTGGCGTGTCTATTGTTTGAGATAGATGGATTGGGCGGTTGAGTGATGCATGCCAGGTGAAAGCGCCCCAAACTGACTTCGTGTTGCATGAGGTCCTGTTTCGCCAAGTTGCGTCGGCCGATGCCATGCCCAGCTGGATTTGGGATTTCCCAACAAAGTCCCGACTTTGCACTCGTCCTGTTTGAATGAGAATTTTTAACTGGCATCCTGACATGTATCAGGTGAAAGTGCCACACTCTGGCTCCGGGTCGCAATAGCCGGATACTTTATGGTATCATGAAATCTACTCCCTACTAAAAATGGATATTTTAATTTATTTCTTCCCGAATAGTTATTTTATTGCAAATGATACAGTAAATAAATAAACGGTATACAGGATACAGGATAATCATACTTGGAAATCTGTTAATATATTATTATACGAGGGGTAATCAAAAAGTATATAACTTTCTTAATGATTCTTGTATTAGTTAATACATATTTCGGAAATTCATACCATATGTATATTGGTTTTTGCTCTACCTTTTGGCGAATTCGTATTTCTAATATTGTCATTAGTATAGTTTTAAATCGTTGTCATAGTCTCATAGAAACGAGTTGATGCATAGGCGGGCCACAGCGTAATTTTACAAGAAAGTACCAGTTTAAGCTGTGTTTATTTCAAATACACACAAACAGAAGATACCGAAAATGTGCAAGACATTAATTTGTTGTTATGTTGTTCTAATTATTAAAGTTTAATGTTGTTGTTCCATAAAAACAATCAAAATAGTAAAGATGTTTAGCGACGTTCAAGAACGTCACGTAAAAAAGACGTCAAATGAACAATTGCAAAATGCTGAATAGTAAAGTAATATCACAACGTAGCCAAAAATCAAAATAGTCATTTGAAATGTTTATTCAGTGAATTCACCGGGAGTCAAGCAGTCACTAGCGATGTATACATGCACTTTTTTTATGGTTGAAGGGGAGAAATCAGTGGAAAACTAATGTCACTTGCAAATGAGCCAGTTCTGACGTTGAAAGGAACAAGTTGAGTGTCGTTTTTTCTCCATAATAATTGTCAATTGTTACACATTTCAGTGAACAAAGGTTACGGAATGTCTTTATAAGCAATGTTTTCTGTGGAAGTTGATAAAACAAAAGAGTTGATATAACAGTTGTTAAAATATTTATTCACGTTTTCAAACCTACTCGTTTCCCTCCAAACGGCGACGTCAGAGTGGGCCCGCCCCCATTGTACTTCAATTTTCATAATCTCCGAGAAATGTTGTTTGTCAACCTATTATTCAAATGTTTGTCATGTACAATGTATGTACGAGAAATTTGGACTTTTGATACATTAAGGACTATTTTCTACGTTTGATTTTTGTCAAAATTATAACTAAATTCCTATTACTTCTGGATCATCATCATCATCATCATCATTATAATCGTACATCGACTGCATGGCTGTGTATGCTATAATACGTTGTTCTACATTTGTATGCCACATTTATACCTTCGCAGGTAAATATGAAATCACGAAAATTAAGGACATTGCGCGATTAACAATCACGTAGAAACTACATGAAATACATACAATAAAAAGATGTACATGTAATCCATTACGACTCGAACTCAGGACCTTAGCATTAAGAGTTCATCGCTCTTGTTAAACCGCTAACGTTGCCTTCGAACTGGTGGTGTGTCAGGATTTTACTTATAATTAAAACGGGCGCATATTTTTATGCTCATCCCTACTTTGGATAATAGATCAATCCATGACATTTCGTCATGGCTCACTGTTCGAATTGGATCTATACCTGAAATGTAATTATCTTCGCATGAATAAATATCAACCCGTCACTACTCATTGATTCACGAAATTTGTATATGTTGTGATGTAAATGACTGAGAACACCATATTCATTACGCCAAAAATATAGTGCAAAAAAGTATTGATTGAATGACGAACGCAAACATAAGCAAAAGACAAATAAGTAAAACAAATCCACTTATTCTAGCTAACCAAATATAATTTCAAGTGTCTGAATGTTTTTAAAATTATCATATTTAAGGGTAATAAAGGATAAGGATATCACTACGCTTCTCCCTCTCATACACTCAAGTATTTACATACTGTCTAGTCTTAATATATCTATAGGTGCTACCTATTTACGAAAAAAAACCCGCAAGATAATTATAAACAAAAATTAAAGAGCATACTTTGGCCATAAAAAAGGATTTATAAGTAATTGACTAGACAATAATAATGTAAATGTCATGTTTCTTGCATTATTAAAACATATTTGGAATTCGTATTGATGTTGTCTATTATTTGAACAGAAAATTATAATGAACGAGGTTAAAACATGAGGGCCAAGATGATCCTTAATCGATCACCTGCATTATGGCAAAGAAGCAAATAGATCAGCCCTTTTCTGATGCCATCTGGCGACTACCTTTTTCAACCAGTCAATATGACTGGAACAAATTATGTAAGGGGTCACATTTCTGCTAAACCCTTTCCCTATTAGAGACAGTTTCTGAGGCATATGCAACAGATGATTTAGGAAAAGATTGTCACCAAAAGAACAATTGCTCCTTATGAGAAAGTTATCCTTTTGACACAATGTTTGATAAATAATCATACTTTGAATGAGTGTGGCAATAGCTCATGTATAGGAATTTGGGGTCTTTCATGTTGATACCATTTTTTTTTGCGGGAAACGACGTCGCTCCATTGACGTTACGCCAAGATGAAGTGTAACGGAAATGACGTCACGTCCTTCTTTGGCAACGATACAGTCAAAATTTAGGTTCGGGCGTAGAAGGCTAATGCTGTCGGTTTTTTGACGAACGGGAAAACATATTTATGTTATTATGTTTTAACTTTTCGTACAAATGTTTATTCCCACATAACACAGCATTTTAATGATCTTAAATATCTATTTAAAAAAAAATGATTAAAAAGACGACAATAATTTTCAATCCGTGTTTTTCCGCTCATTTTATACATACCCAAAATACCGATTTTAAAAATCAAAGTACAAAGTACTGAAGGTAGAATTGCGATCGTTTAAGAAGAGATACAGAAGTGCATATATATGAATATTTATTTTACCGGTTACCTTCAGGCAAAGTTTCAAGTGTGTAACCCTTTCCAGTGCTGAGATTTTGCCTCAACCTGAAACTTTAACCAAAATGTTGACGAACAGACAGACGGAGAGACAGACATCGCCAATCTATAGACCGGAATTGCTAAAGCAATCCGGCCAAAAATAAAAAAAAAATCATCCATTTTAGCAGTAAAATCCTGCCAAGAAGTAATGAATTGAGAAAAAAATGTGCTGAGAGGTCCATAATTTCAAACTTGCTAAGATTTGGTCTGTGCAATGAATGTACAAATTGAAAAATGTATTGTTGACATGTATTTTCTACACCATCATTGTAATGTTGTTTATCATAAATAAAATTATTCCTTTTTTTAAATAAACTTTTAATCAAAATGTGTGTCTCAGTGTTGTCTTCTTCAGCAGTTTGACAGAAACAAAGCCTAAATCTGAAATTGTGTCAATGTGTTATTTGTCAACTCTGTCCCATAAGCTTTGCTTGTGATTTGAACTCTCATAAAAAAGCACGGAAAGGGACAACTTTCCCAACTTTGATTAAATATGTTTTCAATTAAATTGTAAAAAAATTCTTGTTTTTTGAAAGTTTTGTCATTATTATTTAAGACGGACATTATATACTAGAATAGCCAACTGACTATCATTTGAAAAAGTGTTTCTTATTTAAACCTTTCCCACTTGCATACGTAATTGCAGCCGACGACTTTTGAAAACATTGATGCAGAAGAAGAAATTGCTCATAACAAGCTTTCTCCTTTTGCAACAATGTTTTCAACTATATTCAATGATTACACTTCCAATAAATGTGATTTTCTGTATCTTTGCTCAGATTTTTTTTAATTCGTCTGCTGCAGAGTTTTTATATTGTGGGGTGGGTTGTGATTTGTTAAAGGGCAAGCAGGATTGGGAATTGAGTGTTGCACTTATCCTAGTGAAACATTCGCCTGCCTGTGCATGTTTTAGCTTAACTTAACTTGTTAATGTTCTTTCCATCATCAACTTAGTCATCTGTTAGTAATCAACTCTATGAACGAAATAATCGCGTCAAAATCTTGAATCGCGTCAAAATCATAACGAAATCAAAGTATTCTAAACGCTTTATAAACAAGTGATTTAAAGCGCTCAAATCACTTGATGAAATTTGTTTCTTTAGACGCGGACCTTGTCGAAAGCACCTATCCAAAATGCAAAGTTGATCGTTGTCGAAGGAATAGATGGACTGAGCGAAAGAGAAAGAAAAGGCTTAGCAATGCATACTATCTTTATGAATAAGGACATGAACGAATATGTATGGACTAGCGCCTAGAATTTCGTACTAGCCGATCCTTCATTCCACTCGCTTATGCTAGCGGGCGAGTGGATGTTTACATCTCTGCCGAGAGGGAAGAAAGGGTTACAATTTACAAAGGGTAATTGCGCGGTGCAGTGCTATATTGGCGTAGTGATATCTAAATAATTGTGTACACTTTAAATATGATATTTACACTTACACGACTTGTTATTTTCTATTATAAGCTTGAATAATCGGATTTATTTTCTTTACTCTATGTTTGCTTTTGTGAGCATTCGTAAATTAGTCAAACCAAAAATTGCACTTAATTGTTGGTGGTGAAGGGCATATACATCACGTGACTTCAAACTCACTATGACTATGGCAGCCTCTGCGCATGCGCAAGTCTACCAAAAATGATTAAAAAGACGACAATAATTTTCAATCCGTGTTTTTCTGCTCATTTTATACATACCCAAAATACCGATTTAAAAAAATGATTAAAAAGACGACAATAATTTTCAATCCGTGTTTTTCCGCTCATTTTATACATACCCAAAATACCGATTTAAAAAAAAATGATTAAAAAGACGACAATAATTTTCAATCCGTGTTTTTCTGCTCATTTTATACATACCCAAAATACCGATTTAAAAAAATGATTAAAAAGACGACAATAATTTTCAATCTGTGTTTTTCGTCTGCCTTTTATACATATCCAAAATGGCGGCCCCCATGGATTTTTCCAGTTTCATTTCAGAAAGCTTCATGGGTTATTGAAAATGTAAATGATAACCATTTGTTCCCTCTATTAACAGAAAAAGTGGAGAAATGTAATATTTCTTCTGACAAATTAGATTTGTGTTTGAAATTTGAAGACCATTTGTTCCCAAACGCAGATGTACTTGCAGCAGACAACTTTTGAAAACATTGTGGCAAAAGGAGACATTGCATCAGAAAAGGGGTGAATTGAACTGTAAGCTTCAGACGGCACCTCATCCTAATACAAAGGGCAAATTTCAAAAGAAACTTCACAGAAATAATCCTATAGTTGTTCTCTTTCAAATTTGTTCAATAATTTAAATTTCAAAAACAACTTTTGTTGCTGCGGCAGCAGGAAGGATGTAAAATGCGTAAACCGTAAAATTCATCTTCTCTGAATCCCCTTGTCAGATTCCAAGATATATTAGTAAATATGTTTCTTTAGAAACCATCTACAAGATTTGATTAAGCTGTATTGATTGGTTGAAAAACATGGCAATCAGACGGCATCAGAAAAAGGGCAAAATGACAAAACTTAATAGTGACATTTCTATTCAAGTTTTTTTTTCTGATTTCAGGATTCATTTGTAATTTAGCGGAAATTTTCCTTTAGTGACCCTCTTCTTAATTTGTTAGAGCCATATTGATTTGCTTGCAAAAAAAGCTGCCATACTGCATCAGAAAAGGGATAAAATGAACTTTTATTTTTAAACAAAATATCCTCCTTAACCATTAGACTGATATCATCCAAACTTCACATGAATGTTTCTTTGGTGGTCTTCCAAGGAATCCGCTGTGGTCGAGTAGCTAGCGTCGGGGATTTCGAAACCGGGTGTCCCGGGTTCGATCCCCAGTCGCGGCACTAAGGTCATGGTGGAGTGCCCTTGGGCAAGGCACATTTTCTAGCATAGTACTGGTTTGTTTACCCAGGAATCATGAATAATTAAATTTAATTGCGCGCTAACTGACCTTAGCTGTCGATGCGCCATAAAACAATATACATTCATTCATTCATTGGTGGTCTTCTTACAAACTGTTCAAACCTAGCAATTTCCTTCACGTTTTTGATTAAATTTTGTCCGAGATTAATAGTTACACACAAGCCACTTAGATATCATTCAGGGGATCGATTTAGTTATATTGGTTTTGGTTTAGACCTTTTATAATAATCTGTTCATTTTTATTCAAATATTCTGTCAACATAGAAGCTTGCAATCAATTTCGTTTAACAGACTAAAAGCAAAGTATAATGCTGGAGATGAACAACCAGAAAAACATTCAAAACACAACTGTTTTGGTAGATTACACTTCTAAGTTTATTGTTATTTTTGTAAACATTAATAGATTGCATTAATACATTGCATACTCTGAATGCATATGTTGGTTCAGTACAGTCAACTAATAGGAAGACACTGTACTGTCATGAATTTTCATGGTGGGATTTCCAAAGAGCTATTGGGTAATATAATCATTAAAAAAGTACCATGTTGACCGAATGACATATTCGAAATTGGAGTCAATTAATTTTCACAAGACCTACAAGAATGTATTGTCTTTGAAATATTTAATTATTGCCTGATGCATCATTACTTGTCTGTCATGATCGGGATTTTGTTTAGATAGGTATTTCTATATGCGCTTCTGCATCCCCTCTGAACCGATCGAAATTCTAGCATCAGTACTTCCAGTACTTTGATTAATGTATTTACTATATAAATTGCAATACCGTAGCTACTTTGAATCTTTAAATAGAAGCAAATAAATACAACATACCATTATTTACTAGGGGGTAGAAGAAAGGGGGTACTTAAAAGATTGAAATTGATAATTATAATGAAAACATGTGGTGTGTTAATTTTATAACCATAGATGCGTATCTTGCTAAAATTATGCAGTGTAGCGAAGCGAAGCACGACAGACGTTTATCTACATTGTGAGTTATTAAAAATCGGCTCGATATATATTATTGGAATTTCGGCAATTTTTAATAAATCAGAAATAATCTTATAACTGTTAAAATGATTTGACGAAACTTTTCTTTTAATTCGCATTTTGTTATATAATTTGTCATAGCAGATGTATGAAATTGATATCAACACGCAGGAAATCCTATTTCCTACTGTCTGCCGTCTATTTTATCCGAATACCACTTCAGACGAGAAAGTGATGGCGGTTTCATTAACCACACTCTCATTGTCGTAATAACATACGTTTTGACGTTAAAAAAACGACGTTATTTCAAAGGTATGATTCCACCTTAACTGGTATCCTGACATGTGTCAGTTGAAAGTGACACACTCTGGCCCCGAGTAACGCTAGCCGGATTCCACCCGGATTTGTGGCAGCCGGCTGCAAAACCCAGCCGGAGTTGGGCCGGCAGAGAGTTCCCACTCTCGATTGTTCGAGATAGATGGATAGGGCGGTTGATTGATGAATGCCAGGTGAAAGCACCTCAAACTGACTTCGTGTTGCATGAGGTCCTGTTTCGCAAAGTTGCGTCAGCCGGCTGCCATGCCCAGCCGGAATTGGGATTACCGGACAAAGTCCAGACTTTGCACCCGTTCAATTCAAATTAGAGAGTTTAACTGGCATCCGTCCAGCCAGATTTATGACGAAGTGGCTCCCGATATAGATTTTGTGTGCCTCTTTTTCGAAATAGATGGATTGAGCGGCCCATTGATGCATGCCAGGTGAAAGCGACCCAAACTGACTAAAACATGACTTTGCACCCTTCCTGATCGAATTAGAGATTTTAACTGCAATAACCAGCCGGAGCTGGGCCTACTTTGGCTCCGAGTCGCACTAAGTACAAGATTAAGACAAGATGAAAAGTTCAAGATAATTTACAAATACTTCAGATGGTTCAAGCTTGTCCATATAGACAGTTCAGGCTGGCCTGAATTAATACAGCCGGAGATGTCGGACAAGGGATCGAACCCTACTCTCTCGCTTACAATGCAGACACTTTAGCCACAACACAACGGAGACGATTCCAACAAACAGTGGCATGATGCTATAATGTGTGCACGTTTATACCATGGCGACTACATATGTCTGGTACCTGGTGCACTTTAGTAAATTGAACCAACAATGGCGATTAGATATGTCTGGAATATGACGTACTATGGTAAATTGAGCCGTCAATGGTGACTAGATATGTCTGGTACCTGGCGTACTATAGTAAATTGAACCAACAATGGCGATTAGATATGTCTGGAATATGACGTACTATGGTAAATTGAGCCGTCAATGGTGACTAGATATGTCTGGTACCTGGCGTACTATAGTAAATTAAACCAACAATGGCGATTAGATATGTCTGGAATATGAGGTACTATGGTAAATTGAGCCGTCAATGGTGACTAGATATGTCTGGTACCTGCCGTACTATAGTAAATTGAGTCAACAATGGCGAATAGATATGTCTGGAACCTGGCGTACTATAGTACATTGAACCAACAATGGAGATTATATATGTCTGGAACCTGGCGTACTATAGTACATTGAACCAACAATGGAGATTAGATATGTCTGGAATATGGCGTACAATAGTAAATTGAGCCGTCAATGGTGACTACATATGTCTGGTACCTGGCGTACTATAGTAAATTGAGTCAACAATGGCGAATAGATTGGTCACCTCCCATAACATATCGCTATCGCATATATAGTAAATTATTAAATATACAACTGTTTTTTATAAACTCAACAGTGGACCGGTACAACTTAAAGTCTGGAATCAATACACGAATAATGAATCCAACTACATTCCTTGTTTGAAAGGTTAAGCGGGTAATTCACAAAGGTCGTCTCTATAGTATTTCGATTTCTACACCAATTCCGCCATTTGTGTTGTATGCCTGATCCTATAATGTAATGGTTCTGGCCGGTTACTACAGACTAGTTCATACTTATCCAGCTGGTAAGATAGCTATCGGGTCATGACAACCGTAACCAACCGACCTGTGACGACATGTCACTATGCGATACCTGAAACTGAAACTGATGTATTTGAATTAAAACCCATTTTTAAATTTACATATATGCAATGGTGTTGTACAATAGATGGATGATACATTATATACGTGCACAATTAAACATCATCTGTTTCTATTTCAAAACATCTAAACAATAAGGAAGACACTTAAATAGATAAATACACTCTTTACTTTGTATCCACATGGTATCTATTAAAATTCATTTAATTTAAAAGTAAAATAAAAATAAAATAAAAACCGAATAGACCATAAATTTATAGATCTATAACAGACAAGACAAGTATCTGACAGTCTAACAGACACTAAACTGAACATCAATGTTCCAGATAACCGATATTCTTAAACCTTTGATAATGAGTAATTTCTCATTTTGTCACATTATTTTCAACTATTAAACTTTCATATGGTATTTGCCCAGATGTTATCAAAGATGTTGTCAAAGTCGTCTATTATCGATTTGTTGTATTTTGGTAAGGGTAACTCTGCGTATTGGAGTCAGCCAGATTTATTGAAGCGTTATGGAATTGGCTTGATAAACAGTCTAATGTAATAGAATGTTTGGTTAATTAATTGGGGTTAAACGCCGTTTTCAACAATTCTTTTCAGTCATATCACGGTGGTCAATTGACCTACTCATGTGTTTTTCTCATACGAGTACTCCTCAAAACAGACTTTCCAAGCAAATGGCTGCTTTTCCACATAGACTGTTACTATAAACTTATCTATTTTACATCGATTGCGAAACAATCTTTAAGCTTATAGCAATCACGATCGATGTCTGCTTTCTGGAGACATAACCAGTACTCGAGCCGTTTGTGCGGAAGAATCCCAAAGGCAGAACCCGCTCATCACGGGATTTGAACCCTGGATCTTTGGTACGAGAGGCCGACACTGTACCACTGTACCACCGTCTTCCACAAATTACCTTTGAATATTGGCCGAGCTGGGTTCGAATTCACGATCCTTGGATTGACTACTCGCGTCGTTTCCGACTGAGTTACCGGGCCTCGGACATTCTAATGTAAACTCAATAACTATGGAATCTGGTACTTATTCAACTTTTATAAAACATTTAGGATAACATTTATAATTCAAGTCTGGAAATAAAGTTAGCAATTGGTGTAGATGACGTGCAGCATTATTTTGATTTTGATATAGCATGCACTGTGATTAATGCATCAATGAATGTGTAAACTATGCAACGACCTCTATGAAATACCGCCAGTCAAATAAAAGTGTTTGCGATAGACCCCCATTATGTTTATATAATAGTGTGCATTCAACTCAAATATTATTCAATTTAACGGACATATCGAGGTATTCTGGTGAAATGAATTTGATTGGTAAGTCCTTGTCCTAATGAATTCCGTGACCTGAAGTTGGCTCCCTGCTTGTAGCACTTTGAGTGCTTTGATTCTAAATAGTTATTTGCCTATTGGTGCTATGCATGATAGTGTTGATGGTAGCTCTTGTACGAGTATTTGAAATCTAAAAGATAAATATGGCTAGTACCATTCATTTCAAGATTTCATAAAACTTCTTCCCCTACAGTTTTGAATGTCATAGATACTAAGAGATATTTAGAAAAAACGTATCCGTAACGATTTTAGATTCAGGCCTTTGTTTCCAAATGGTAGAAATAGGGTAACTTTACAGTCGTTTTGACTT
Organism: Serripes groenlandicus; assembly: GCA_031761405.1. NCBI lineage: Eukaryota > Metazoa > Mollusca > Bivalvia > Cardiida > Cardiidae > Serripes > Serripes groenlandicus. Next base: position 39,025 of record JASEVX010000230.1, on the reverse strand, counting down.
CAATCGCCCCTAGCGCTGCAGTGGTAGTATTCAATAGCGATTGCACCATATGATAGACCTATTCAAGAGCTACACAAAGTTGATTTACGTGATTGACCTCCGACCTAGGGTTTCCGAGCAAGAGCCGGAAGTTTGCAAAATATGCAAAGGCGAATCCCACGTCGCCTACCGGCTTGTCTGTCATTTATTTACTAATTACTAATGAATTGTAATCCATACAAAGAAGCTAGTTAAAAAGGATCCAATAATGACATGGTAGCAGGAATTCAGCGCTCAATACCTGTCTTAGAAAACCACATTTGCAGCAGACGACTTTACGGATATCATTTTTGGAATTAATAACTAAATTAGAAATAAAGCATTTCTATTCCAATAATAATTCCTACATCGGAAGAAGAACAAATATAAAGATTATTTTTTTCAATTGTCAACAAGTTACGAATGTCGTCTGTTGCACTTACGGTACAGCGAGGTCATTTGCAGATCTGAATCATTCCCAGGAAAATACCCTTTGGCATCCTTTATCACATTTGCAAAGTCGCCTCGTCTCGGTAATGCACTTTAATACTGTTAATTGACTGAGACTTATTTGTAACAGTAGGTTTTCTCTTTTACTGCGAACCACCATATCTGCTGTTTATAAGATGGCGGGAGAAGCACAAAATGAAAGTTGTTGCGCCCTCTCTGTAAAGGGAAACCATCTATGCAAAGGGAAATAACACGTTGATACTTTAATTAGATTTGAGCAGTGAACAAAATCATCACGTGATTATAAATGAGCCGCGTACGTGGGAATTATTTTCTTGGGTTATTGTGGCATATCCGTTTAAGTATCATTTAACCCTTTCCCACATACAACTATTCTGCAGCAGACGACTTTTTGAAAATATTTTGTTAAAATATGGATTAACCTCTATAAAAGAAAGTTTAATCATTGACTTTCACCTTTTGTCACAATGCTTTTAAAAAGTAGTCTCTACCGCCTCTGTAGTGATGTGGTAAAGCGTCCGCTTCGGTTTAGAAGGTAACGGATCCGATCCACTGCCGGTTCAAACCAAAGACTTTAAAAACTTGTAGTAATGGCTACCTTCCTTGGCGTTCAGAGTTGCGGGGTTAGCATTACGACTCACTGACTGATGTCAGGATAATTAGATCAGTAGTACTAGTAATTTACTCAGGAAACGCCGTGATCGAAGTGAACAATTGTTGAAAGCGCTGTAAAACATCAAACAATCAACCAATCAACCATCAAACACAAATCGTCTGCTGTTTAGGCGTCAGAAAGCGTCCGTGTGTGGGAAAGGTGCATATACGTAAGTAATACTTGTAGATACATGAATCGAACCCTGGTGTCCCGCTCCCAAAGAAGACGGTCAAGAGTATTCAGATTGAAATTTAATGAAATAATGTTCATTCTAATTCAACCGTCGCATGCTGGAAACGAACAGATACAGATACAGAAGTTTTGTAAATAAAGGCCTCAAGCCCATTATACAACATACGATATATATATCCATATATAACTAATTTTCGCTGAGTCCATAATGGCCCTGGCACACCAGAACGTTTTAGGACAACGCATGAGTAACGTGTTGGAATTTCGGCAACACGCTTGCAAACGCTGAGCAATGCCAGGCCAGCGTTAGCTACACGCTGAGCTCGTTACTCTCACGCTGGGACACGCTGTCTTACGCTGAGGCAAAAATACATTTTTCAACATACCTAAAATTTCAAGCGTTTGCCAGCGTGTGACTGCACACGCTGGCAACGCTTGAGGGTCGTTACTCACGCGTCGAACGCGCTAGACGATCGTTACCAACCCGCTACTCACACGCTGGCGTACGCTGGCGACACGCTGGTACTGTAGTAGCGCGTCGGCTAAATACAAACAATCACGTGGTCGTTGCAGTACGCTGGCGCGCGTTGGAACGCGCTACGCAAACGCTAGGCAGTCGTTCCTCAGTCGTCGAATGCGAAACTCACGCGCTGGCAAACGCTGGCGATACGCTGTCTTATGTTATCTTTAAATCAGTGGTGTGGTCCTCACACGCTGAGCGCGTTCCTCACACGCTACTCACGCGCTGGCATACGCTATGAACCCGTTATCAACGCGTTATGGACACGCTGAAATCATGGTTCCACTTGACTGTTTCTGTGAAAGTTCAGAGTTTGCCAGCCTATCAACTATTTTAAACGCGCCACCTACACGTGAAGGACTATCAAACTCCAAATGATATATACAGGGACGTAGATAAGCTCTACGTTCCTGATATATATTCTTTTTCACAAGATGAGCTATAATAAACTCTGTCTAGAAAGAAAGATGTAAAGGATTTGGATATATCAAGTTATAATGCAATAGAGTTGTGTTATATATCTCGATGGCAAACTCCTTGTCGTCTATATTGAACGTGGTCTTTTGATAAGAGATGGCAATATATATATGTACATATGGGTACATCATTATCACAAATGATGTAGATAAAAATGTATGGCAAGATTTAAATCTGGACCCATTCGCATGCTTTTCGAAACAAAAGTAGCTACTTTTCCAATCGTTACAACATTGTTAGATTGTATTAGGAAATAAAACCATCGCGCTCTCTGCTACCATTGTACTTGTTAAAAGGGAACATATTTCTTTCTTCTGCGAATCTTGGACAAATGAAAAATGCGTGATACTCGTCTTCCAAAAGTATAACATCTTTCGACAATAAACAGTAAAAGCATATTCGATCATTTCTATTCATGTTATGATGACGACCCAATTCATCATTAAGTCTTTCAGCTCAAAGGCAATATTGAGGTTTTTGCAAACAATACAGATTCAGGTGAGTCAGCTCGTTACGAGCTGCCTCACCTGAAATCAGCATTGTTTGTCTTTTATTTATCAAAATAGTCCAACACTTTTATTCAATGAGAAATGGAAACGCTCGATTTTGAACATAGAAGAGTCTACTTTAAACAATTCGTCTCTGAAAGTGTTAAGTTTATGAATAGATCATCTAAATCTAGCGAGAGCCTTTCATACTGAGCTGGAAACATAGGTATATATACTTGAATATGTTGAACAAGTAGGGATTTAGAATATGTATCAGAATACAACATGGACGGCAACACAACATTAAATAACTCGCTACTGTAAGACAATTTAAACTATTTCAGTCGTCCTACACTCAAACTTTGGAGTTTGGGTTTTTAGATAAATGGCACTATTATTGAAAATGCATTCTTCCATAATCCTTTGTATTTCACAACCCTTCTATACAGGCTATCGAAACCCTTTGACAACTAAACATAGGACATGCACATGGAATAACGTGACCGGACCGCACGGAGGCGCCGGTTGATTTGAATCGTCGCACAGACCCCAAATGTCCGTTTTCACATGAGTGACACCATTTTCGAAAGTATTTAATTTTGTTCAAAGATTGCGCTTTTCATATTAAATTTGGGCTAAAACAATCATGTTTAATATTCCATCCCATCATAAGTCGATAAGAAAAAAAATTATGCATGTTTTACGGTATTTCTGAACAACGAGAAGAAACATGTGAATATCAATGATATAAATGCTTTTTACTGACATGGGAGGCAACTGCGTTCTTGTTTCTTATCAAGTACATATCAGGTTACTCCCCTTATACATATCACTCATTATTCGCTTGATATAACAATGTTTTTTCGTTAGTTGTGTTGCAGCAGGAGCTATCACACATACATCGATTCATAGACCAAGGTCACAGATAAGACTTGTTGACTCAAGTATATGTCTATGTCCGCCAGAGGTTGGTGCTTGTTTACTTTCCATGTATAAACTCTTTCCAATTTGCAACACATATACATAGACTTAAACATGATGCCCAAGAGGGCCATTATCGCTCCACTGCCATTAGGCAAATATTAAATCTCCAAACAGCCCCGCTCCCTGGTGACAAGGTTTTTTGACCAATCAACATGGCTTGAAGATATCTGATAGAGGGTCACCTTAGGAACATTTCTACAAAATTAATTGAAATTCGGCCAGACACTTTCGGAGGAGAAGATTTTGTAAGTTTTCACTATAGCCATAAAAGGCAAAATAGCCTCGCCCTTTGATTCCTCACTAAACTCCGACTAGTAACAGCTGATTCCTCAGTGAACTCCGACTAGAAACAGCTGATTCCTCACTGTACTCCGACTAGGAACAGCAAATTCCTCACTTTACTCAGACTAGTAACAGCTGATTCCTCAGTGAACTCCGACTAGAAACAGCTGATTCCTCACTGTACTCCGACTAGAAACAGCTGATTCCTCACTATACTCAGACTAGTAACAGCTGATTCCTCAGTGAACTCCGACTAGGAACAGCTGATTCCTTACTGTACTCAGACTAGGAACAGCAAATTCCTCACTATACTCAGACTAGAAACAGTCGATTCCTCACTATACTCAGACAAGAAACAGCTGATTCCTCACTATACTCAGACAAGAAACAGCTGATTATTCACTGTACTCAGACTAGGACCAGCTGATTCCTCACTATAATCGGACTAGAAAGGGCTGATTTCTTACAGTACCGAAACAAGGAACAGCTGATTCCTCACTATACTCAGACTAGAAAAAGTTGTTGCCTCATTATACTCGGACTAGGAACAGCTGAGTCCTCAATATACTAAGAATAGGATCAACTGATTCCTCACTATACCTTTACCAAGAACACCTGATTCCTCACTATACTCAGACTAGGAACAGCTGATTCCTCACTGTACTCAAACTAGGAAAAGCTAAATCCTCACTGTATTCACAATAGGAACAGCTAAGTCCTCACTATACTAAGAATAGGATCAACTGATTCCTCACTATACCTTTACATGAACAGCTGATTCCTCACTATACCCAGACTAGGAACAGCTGAATACTTACTGTAGTCAGACTAGGACCAGGTGCTTCCTCACTATACTTAGACTAGGAACAGCTGATTCCTCACTATTTTCGGACTAGGAACAGCTGATTCCTCACTGTACTCAAACTAGGAACAGCTAAATCCTCACTGTATTCACAATAGGAACAGCTGATTCCTCACTGTACTCAGACTAGGAACAGCTGAGTCCTCACTGTACTTAAACTAGGAAAAGCTGATTCCTCACTGTACATAGACTAGGAACAGTTGATTCCTTACTATACTCAGACTAGGACCAGCTTATCCATCACTGTACTTAGACTAGGAACAGTTGATTCCTCACTATACTCAGATTAGAAACCGTTGATTCCTCACTGTACTCAAACTAGGAACAGTTGATTCCTCACTATACTCAGATTAAGAACAGTTGATACCTCACTATACTCAGACTAGGAACAGTTGATTCCTCAATGTACTCAGACTAGGAACAGTTGATTCCTCACTCTACTAAGACTAGGAATAGTTGATTCCTCACTGTACTCAGACTAGGAACAGTTGATTCCTCTATGTACTAAGAATAGGAACAGCACTGTACTCAGACTAGAAACAGTTGATTCTTTACTGTACTCAGACTTGGAACAGCACTGTACTCAGACTAGGAATAGCTGATTCCTCACTGTACTAAGACTAGGAACAGTTGATTCTTTACTGTACTCAGACTTGGAACAGCACCGTACTCAGACTAGGAACAGTTGATTCCTCACTGTACTCAGACTTGGAACAGCACTGTACTCAGACTAGGAATAGCTGATTTCTCACTGTACTCAGACTTGGAACAGCGCTGTACTCAGACTAGGAACAGCTGATTCCTCACTGTACTAACACTATGAACAGCACTGTAATCATACTAGGAACAGCTGATTTCTCACTGTACTCAGACTATTTACTGTACTCAGACTAGCAACAGTTGATTCTTTACTGTACTCAGACTTGGAACAGCACTGTACTCAGACTAGGAATAGCTGATTCCTCACTGTACTAAGACTAGGAACAGCTGATTCTTCACTCTACTCAGATTAGGAATAGCTGATTCTTTACTGTACTAAGATGAGGAACAGCTGATTCTTTACTGTACTAAGATTAGGAACAGCTGATTATTTACTGTACTAAGACTAGGAACAGTTGATTCTTTACTGTACTAATACTATGAACAGCTGATTCTTTACTATACTATGACTAGGAACAGCTGATTCTTTACTGTACTAATACTAGGAACAGCTGATTCTTTACTGTACTCAGACTAGGAACAGCTGATTCTTTACTGTACTCAGACTAGGAACAGCTGATTCTTTACTGTAATAAGACTAGGAACAGCACTGTACTTAAACTAGGAACAGCTGATTCCTCACTCTACTCAGATAAGGAATAGCTGATTATTTACTGTACTAAGATTAGGAACAGCTAATTCTTTACTTTACTAAGACTAGGAACAGCTGATTTTTTACTGTACTAAGACAAGGAACAGCTGATTCCTCACTCTACTCAGATTAGGAATAGCTTATTATTTACTGTACGAAGATTAGGAACAGCTGATTATTTACTGTACTAAGACTAGAAACAGCTGATTCTTTACTGTACTAAGACTAGGAACAGCTGATTATTTACTGTACTAAGACTAGGAGCAGCTGATTCCTCACTGTACTCAGTCTAGGAACAGCTGATTCATCACTGTACTCAGACTAGGACAAGATGATTCCTCACTGTACTATCAATAGAAACAACTGCTCTACCTCACCGTACTCAGACTATGAAAAGCTGATTCTTTACTGATATCATTTTTATTTTATAGCCGTTTTCCGATTTGATGAGTGTTTTATGTGATCATAACTTGCAGAGAACCAGCCTGAAATATCGACTACGTCACATGTAAACCTACCGTTAACCCTTTCCCACCTGTACACGCTTTTTGACGCCTCTGCAGCGGACGACTTTTAACAAATTGTGACAAAATGAGAAATTGCTCAAAACGAGCAATTTCTCCTTTTGCCAAAAAGTTTTCTACTTTTTTCAGTAATTATATCTAAAATAATAGAAGTTTTCAATACTTTTGAGTAGACATTTTTAAAGTCGTCTGCTGCAGATTTGTTGTATGTGGGAAAATGGTTAAGACTGGCCTACCAGCAAAGAATCAGTTCAACGTGTTCACCCGAACTGACCGCCTCGGTGGTACAGTGGTAGAGCGTCCGTCTCGCGTGCGGGAGGTCGTGGGTTTGATTGATCCTCTGTCGGGTCATATTAAAGACTTTAAACATGGTAGCAATGGCTTAGCCTCCTTGGAGCCCATAGTTGGGGGGTTAGCATTACGACTGACTTGCTGGTGTCATGATAAAAGGACCAGTAGTACTGGTGACTTACCAAGGAAACGCCGTGATATAACTGAACAATTAAAACACAAAATAATTAATCAATCATTCGAAATGTCTAAGAAACTTCATCTATTGAAATACAGTAAGTATCCTGGCTATTTCTTAGGATTGGTACTGACACAATTTCGCCTTTACTAATATGCAAATGCATCGATTACTTCAAAACATATACGAGGGACGTTCGGAAAGTTATGAGACAACGTCCATTTAACACTGTTCCTTTGACAAATCGTTATGAAATTTAAGCATGTATGAAGAAGAAGTTTATTTTCAAATATAAATTCAATAGGCCACATGACCTGTGTGAAAAACAAAATACACAAATAAACATTACAATTGACATAGCAAGTGGAGCATATTTACCAATTTACAAGTACAAAAATTCGTAAGAGGTAACATGTCGTTTCATACGGAGAAGGTGTTGTTCAAACGTAATATCATATCCTTATCACCACTTTATATATACATGCTTAACAGGCAATACAATTTAATATAACACAATACAATACAATACAATACAATATCATATAACATAACATAATACAAAATAATATGATACAATATGTCCATTACAAGCAAGGTGCATATTGACAAAAGTGTGACACATTCACAACAATAAATGAAAATGTTATCAGTACATAAAATGTAAAGACAACACAACATTTTGTATTTACAACTTATTTGTACATTTTACATTACCATTACAAACCATATCTTAATTGAAAAGCTTTCATTACATATGTACATAAATTTCTAAGTTTATAAACATTAGTGCATTCGAAAAGTTGTTTTAGTTTATACATGCTAGGATGCTATGAGAATATTATATTTCAAAAGCTTATATTCAGATTATAGTATTGTGATGTTAGCCATACTTTTATATTCGTATCCATAGCAACATGCGTTGTAAAGACCCGGCGCAACCCTAAATTTCTCAATTACACTGCACTATATTGAACACACAATCTTAATAAAAAGAGGAACAGCGGATTTTCATTAACAAATGTGGTCAACCTCGGGAAAACGCCACCGGAAACTAAAGAGCTGTTGGAGAGGGCAAATAACGGAGAATCTGTGAGCAAGGCACTTGTGGACAGATGGAATGAAAGTTTCAGTGACGGTAGAACATATTCAAAGTACAAACACATATCCTTTTGTCCGTCTGTGGTTGATGAAATGGTTGCGATTATGTAAAGAACGCGCTTAATACAGATCGGCGAATGACTGTGAATGATATTGCAAATTTGTGCTTTATTGGTGGAGCGACTGCTTACATGATTTTGACAGAAGATTGTATTTGAAAAGTGGATGAAAAGACATGCGAAATGGGTACAGTGCATCGGGCGATTCTTTGAGAAGGAGTTAAATAAGGAACTGCGTTAAAACAGCATTATTGTTTAGACGTTACGTGAAAACGACGTTACTGCGCCGGGGACCTTGTAGATATCATTTTCTATGTATTGTTGTTAATGTATATATTGCGTTATTTGAATGAAAATATAAAAATTATAACTTAAAGATACACTGTGCGAATTTTTATTCACTGTTTTCCGACTTATCATTAAAAAACAAAGATAGTCTCAAAACCTTCCGAACGTCCCTCGTACTTAACCCTTTCCCTCATACGACAATTCGGAAGCAGACGACTTTTAAGATATTTTGTCAAAAGATAGAAAATCTTTTTAATTGAATGGATAACCTATGACTAAAGTGGAAAACATTGTGGAAAAAGGAGAAATTGCTCGTTTTGAGCAATTTCTCTTTTTGTCACTATGTTTTCAAAAAGCCGTCTGCTGCAGAGGTGTCAGAAAGCGTCTATATGAGGGAAAGGGTTTAAGAAAGTTAAAACGCAATCTTTGAAAGGTTTGCCCATCAATACTGATTACCCAAAATATCAATTCATAGAGATAACAACACAGAAGGAAAATCCCTCTGTCGTTTATCTTTAACCAACCGTTATGAACCTATCAGGACTGATTACCCAACTATCAATTCATAGAGATAACAACACAGAAGGAAAATATGTATGTCGTTTATCTTTAACCAATCGTTATGAATCCATCAATACTGATTACCCAAATATCAATTCATAGAGATTACAACACAGAAGGAAAATTATTGTCGTTTATCTTTAACCAATCGTTATGAATCCATCAATACTGATTACCCAAATATCAATTCATAGAGATTACAACACAGAAGGAAAATATGTATGTCGTTTATCTTTAACCAATCGTTATGAATCCATCAATACTGATTACCCAAATATCAATTCATAGAGATAACAACACAGAAGGAAAATATGTATGTCGTTTATCTTTAACCAATCGTTATGAACCCATCAATACTGATTACCCAAATATCAATTCATAGAGATTACAACACAGAAGGAAAATCCCTCTGTCGTTTATCTTTAACCAACGATTACCCAAATATCAATTCATAGAGATAACAACACAGAAGGAAAATCTCTCTGTCGTTTATCTTTAACCAACGATTACCCAAATATCAATTCATAGAGATAACAACACAGAAGGAAAATCCCTCTGTCGTTTATCTTTAACCAACGATTACCCAAATATCAATTCATAGAGATTACAACACAGAAGGAAAATATGTATGTCGTTTATCTTTAACCAATCGTTATGAACCCATCAGTACTGATTACCCAAATATCAATTCATAGAGATTACAACACAGAAGGAAAATCTCTCTGTCGTTTATCTTTAACCAACCTTTATGAACCCATCAGGACTGATTACCCAAATATCAATTGATAGAGATAACAACACAGAAGGAAAATCTCTCTGTCGTTTATCTTTAACCAATCGTTATGAATCCATCAATACTAATTACCCAAATATCAATTCATAGAGATTACAACACAGAAGGAAAATATGTCGTTTATCTTTAACCAACCGTTATGAAGACAAAGTACAATAATTGAATAGGTTAAAAACATGGTAACAAAATGTGAAATTGCTTGTTTTGAGCAATATTTCTTCTTTTGTAACTATGTTTTCAAAAAGCCGTCTGCTGCAGAGGCATCAGAAAGCGTCTATATGAAAGAAAGGGTTAAAAGAAATCTACAAACTCTACAACAGAGACAGAAACCGACAAATTATCCAATAGAAATACCCAGATTGGTGACGTTATTCTGATAAAGGATAGTAGTGTTATGGACATGCCGACTTGGGTTTTCGATCTTTGACTAATATTGTGAAATTTCTATCCCATGAGAGTTATTCAATCTTTGCTGTGACAGCGCCACCTGCCGCTCTTCTTCCTCGCCATGTTGTCTTATGTGTTAGCAAACGTAACGAGACTCTTCGATTAAGGGTAAGTATCATTTATCTCCACTTGATTGATTGTTAATTTGATTAATGAATAATATCTGTGCCATTGTATATGCCAATTTTAAGTTGTATTCAGTTGTTTAAAGCGGTGATGATTCTCCATTGTATTTTCACTTTATTAACATTTCATTTCGTTATTTGTCTCTTATTCCTGGTCTGTTAATATGTATTTAAATGGGGTTTCAAGAAAAACAGTTTAGTTTTGACATTTCCACCACTCTGATGCTGCAGCAATCAAAGTTCTTGATAAAATTTAAATTTTTGATTTTTTTTTTGACGAGGCCCACCTTGTTGCTTCAGAGAAAAGACGATTTTAATGGACCACGCACAGAGGCCTGAAATCATAAAACACTTTTGAGGTGAACAGCTTTAAAGTTTTGTCATTTTGCCACCGTCACTGTGCATCAGTGAAAGAAATAAAGTTATTTTTACCCTTTCCTACATACAACGGTTGTACTGTTGACTAATTTAAAAACATACTAGGCAATTAACTGGAACCCAATCTGTATAAATTACACGATCTTTCTATAAATGTAAGATCTGAGGACGACACATTCCTGATCTATTCTTGAATGATAGGAATTTCCGATATCGCTATTTATAGATCAGCCAATCAGATAACGCGTTTCATCAGTCTTTCGGCTCCGACTCCAAAATGGAGGTGGTGGTGGTGATAGTTGATGGTGACGGACGTGCTTTTTGGAGAAGGGAAAATTGATTTTTATAAATTTTAAATGCACATATAGTGATTTTATGGTTTTAATAGTAAAATGTGAACTTTAGGGTTTTAATTGCTGAAGTATTTTATCACGGAAAGATATTCTATCTGTGTAATTTTGTGGAAAATAAACTCCTTTGTGTTCGGGCGGGCGCAGCCGCCATCTTGAATTTTACGAAAATTTTATGAAGTTTTAGCCTGAAACTTTTTTTATTGGTAGTCTTTTAAGTTTTTAAGTTGAATTAAAAGATGCCTTAACATGTTCCTTGTGGGCGGTGACAATCAAGAGGGGTAGTTTCTACGAACATTTGTGAATTCTTGAGTCCGGCTTGAACTTCCAGGGAAATCCAGCGTGGTCCGTGGAGAGAAGTTGGTGAATGGTGCTTGTCTCGTCTGTGAATATGGAAGGTGAAGTGGCATTGAGACAGGGCTCCCCTGGTATGAGAAAATCTTCAAGGTCAGTGATACACAAAACCAATGACTATGAACTGAATGTTGAAAAGTCCTTAGCTAAAAAGTTACAAGCAGCAAAACGTGCAAAAAACATTGAATGTACTATAAAAGGAGGTGGGCTGGTCATTATTGCTGATGCAGCAACTTTTGAACTATTGAATGAGGCGGCAATCGTTTATTATCAGGAAATGGCCAACGCCCCAGAGAGTAAGATCAGTATCAGTGAAACTTCTGACAAGTCTGGGAAAAATATAGTTTCCAGAACAATACGTGTTGATACACACTACACACTGAACAGTTATATGACTACGAGCAAGTTCATGATCAATGGAAAAAATGTTCACGCTTTCGTTGATGAAGACCTAGAGGTGATAATGGATATAATGCGTAATGCCAAATTTAATGGGAAAAATGTATGCACAGACGATATCAATACCATGCTAGTACAAAAAATAGAGTGCGCGCTTGAGGGTAGTAACGGTTCAGTCTGCATTAAGTGTCGTAAGAATTGCCGCACAAAGAGTGTGCTCTGTACATTTGGGGACCACTGGGTTCATTACTCTTGTATGAAGCTCCAAAAGGCTGAAATTGAAGAAATTGAAAACAGTTCCGATAGTGAATATAAATGTAAACTTTGTTCCAGCAGTGGGGAGAAGCTCCGGTTACCAGCCATCACACATGGTGCCTCAACCAGTGCAAGGGGCATTCTGGATGAGGGTTCAACAAGGCCAAGTACTCGGATCGATCTGGACAGCTCGTTGATGTGGCAAGACGTGGACACCATATCAACCCCAATAAGTTTACCGGCGCCACAGCCCCGTACAGGTAGTACACAACCCCTTATGCTCATCCCAGTGGACCAGTCTGAGACAAACAGTCCAACGCTAGAGAGTGTCAAAATGTCTGAACTGCGTGCTAAGGAAGCTAGATTGGGGAAATGGGAAAAAGAACTGAAAATTAAGGAGAGTAAATTAGAGGAAGTAGTTAAGGGAAAGCTGAAACTCGAGACTTATACAAAGAAAATTGAGAACAAAGTTAATGAACTTGAAAAAACCATATTGACTTTGAGAAATAGGATTGTAACTCTCGAAGGGAATGACTCTGGTAACTGCCGGTCTGAATCGAATGAGGATATACGGGTTGACTCACAGGCTCCTGGTGCAATGCACCCTGAATTTAGTACAAACTTTCACAAACTACACAATCGTATTAGTAATATTGTATTTTCTCAGATTGATAAGCAGTTGGATAATATTGAACAATCTTTGAACAAGAATAATGAACAGAAAAGTGATAGCAGTACGAGCAATGATAGAGATCAACCTGCAGATTCCTCCCAGTTTGAGGGAAACCCTATATTTTTCCAGACCCGTCCAAGGCCTGAGCAGCAGCCACCCCGCAGTGCATACCAGAGCCGCCAGCCCAACACTAGGGTGCAGTCAGCGCTGGCATCTCAGCAATTACAGACACAATCTGGCAGTCTACAACAGGGCGGGCAACAGGCGTCTGATGCAGCGACTTCGAGAAGTTCACTGCCTCTACCAAACCTACAGCAACCACCTCCTCCATATGTGCCTCCTCAGCTACTGCACCCACAGGGGGCGGGCTTAGGCGATGTGCCACAACCACAGCAGTATGGTCCACAACCACCACCTATACAACCGAGGCAGACTGGAAATGTTGCTGTTGAACAGAGGCAGGGACCTCCTCCTTTTCGGTGTCCAAGCCTGCAGCCGCGCCAATTATAAGTAGTGAAGACCACGTTTCCCTCAAGGTCGTGTCATTCAACTGTAAAAACATTAAAACCTCCGCGCTTGCCGTGAATGAATTGTTTAAAGACTTTGACGTTATATTATTGCAAGAGCACTGGCTTTTTCAGGCCCAGTTGGCTCTATTAGATGAAGTAAATTCGAATATCAACGCTGCTGGTAAAGGTGCAGACTTTAAAAACCCGTTACCACCCATACAGATGCCCCGAGGATACGGCGGTGTCGCAGTCCTGTGGAGGAGCTGCTACAGTCGTCATGTCACTGTGCTTCCAGATGGTACGGAACGCATCCAATGTGTAGAGTTAGGAATGAAGGGTGCACTCCAGAGAAGGACTCTTTTAGTTTCTGTTTATTTTCCCTGTAAAGGCTATTCAACCAGCACCGCGGACTTCTGCGAGTGTGTAGACGAGTTGTTTGAGATTGTTTCCAAGTATATGAAAACACATAACATTTTAATTGGAACGGATCTGAATGAAGACTTGAACAAGCTTGGACAAGATAGGCGCTCCACTTATATTCATGAGTTTGTTCAAGAGTGTGGTCTCCGTTACAAGTGTATTGCACCTACATTTTTGCACCCAAATGGTATGAATCAATCTGAAATAGACTATTTTTTATCCTGTGGTGATGTAAACTTTATTGAAAATGAGAAAAGCGTTCTGGAAACAATTGAAAATGTCTCCGATCATAAGCCCATAGCCATAACGGTCAGAGTGAATCTGCAGAAAGTGAAGGGGTCTAACTCTAATAGTAAAGAATCATCTCTCCCGGCAAGAACTAACTGGGAAAAGGTTGAAAAAGATATTTACCAGAGTCTCGTAACTGAGAAAATGAATACTTTCGATCGGAAAAGTGAAAGCACGGAAAGTTCAATCTTGAAGCTATGTGGCATTATGACCAGAGCGGGGACTGAGGCTTCTGGTAAGAAAAAGTGTGGGAAACGGTCTAAACCGAAACTCGCGGTGTGGAACAATGAAATTTCTGAATCTTTGAAACAAGTAAGAATTATACATAAACAATGGTTAGAATCTGGAAGGGATAATGACCCACTTGGCCCTTTATTTATTGAAAGAAAGAAGCGAAAGTCGGAATTTAGGCGTCTCTGTAGAGTGAGTGTTGCCGAGAAACTTAGGAAGGAACGTGATGATATAATGAGCGCACGTACTCGTGACACAAAGTTATTTTACAAACTCATAAATAAACAGAGAGGTACACTTAAAAACTCAATCGACGATTTGCACGTTGAGGGAATCTGTTATTCTGGGGAGGACGGTGTCCTCGCTGGATTTAAACGACATTTTGAAAGCCTAGCTAGGGAATCGGTAAATGAAACATTTGACAATGAATATCATAAACTTGTATTAGCTGAAGTGAAGGTTATTAAGGAAAATGTGAAATGTACCCAACAAGTTGAAACTGTATCTTCTGAAGAATTTCTGAAAGCTCTAAGAACCATTCATAAGGGAAAATCTGCAGACATTTATGGGGTTAATATTGAGCACATTGCGCATGGTGGCGAGTTGCTACAGGGTGAACTTGTGAACGTTGTTAATACCATTTTTGAGTGTGGAAAAATACCGGACTGTCTGAAAATGGGGCTGATTTCGCCAGTATTCAAGAACAAAGGTCATCCGTCTGAAGCCGGGAATTATAGAGGAATAACAGTTCTCCCTACAATATGCAAAATCATTGAAACAATCGTTAGGAATCGGGTCCAAGATAAGGTACTCCAAACTCAGAACATAGCTCAAAGAGGTTTTACGAGGGGCTCCTCCCCGCTGAATGCGGCATATATATTGGAAGAATATTACCGTGAATGTCTTGATCAGAAGGTAAAGGGTCATGTGATACTTCTTGATGCAAAATCGGCTTTCGACGTAGTTTCGCATGAACATTTACTTAGAAGACTGTACCACGCTGGTGTCAACGATAAACATTGGCTACTTATTCAGTCATTACATGAAAACGCGTCTAGCGTTGTGAAAATGAGAAACTCCATTAGTGATTCATTTGAAATAAAGCAGGGTGTCCGCCAAGGTGGCATACTTTCTACTGATCTGTATAAACTTTATGTAAACCCTTTGCTGAACCAACTTTTATCGTGCGGCTGTGGAAATAAAATAGGAACTATAGTAGTAAATAGCAGTGCGTGCGCAGACGATGTATGTATCATGGGCAACTCGGAATATGACACTCAATTAATGATAAATATGGCTGAAACATTCTCTTGTGAAGAAAGATACTTACTTCAGCCTACAAAAACCGTTGCATTAAACGTGAAACCTTCTAAGCTGAAAAGAAATGAGTCTGTCAAAGACGCCTTCCATTTGGGTGCGGTGCCTTTAAAAACTGTTGAAACTGCCCCGCACCTGGGTATCACACGAACTTCCACCGTTAATGAAAATGCTGAAACGAACGTTAACAAGAACATTGAGAAAGCTAGGAGAGCCCTTTATAGCCTGCTGGGAGCAGGTCTGCACGGAGAGAATGGACTTGACCCAGTGACTTCGATAAATCTATATAAAGTGTATGTTTTACCGGTACTCCTGTATGGACTCGAGTTAACTGTACCTACGTCCAAACTTGTTACAATGCTAGAAAAATTCCAGAAAAACACTCTTAAACAAATTTTGTCTTTAACAAGTAATGTAGCTGATCCGTCAGTATATATTCTCACGGGCCTCTTACCAGTTGAAGCTGTTTTAGATCTGAAAATTCTAAGTTTCTTCAACAATCTGTGTAACCAGAGCGATACAAGCCTCGAAAAACAACTTTTGTCTAGGCAACTTATTGTGAAAGGTGAAAAATCTCATTCATGGGCTAAACTGGTGCAACCGTTATTAGCGAAATATGAACTAGGGAGTGCTTTTACATATCTTGAAAACCCGCTGAACAAGTTTTGCTGGAAGAAACATGTACACATTATTGTTGAAGAAAATTGGAGGAAAGCGATCGAGGCTCAGGCACGCCTATACTCGTCACTCAGATATATGAACTGCACCTACTCACCGGGGAAGCCTCACCCAATCCTGCGAGTGGACTGCTCTTCCAGTAGAGAAGCAACAAGAATCCCAGCCAGACTACGAATACTGACCGGTACCTACATTCTTCAAGTGAATAGGGCAAGGTTTAATCAGAACGAAGTAAGCACATTATGTCCATTGTGCCACGAGGAGAACGAGACACTCGAACACTTTATCCTGAGATGTAGGATTCTGCAGCCGGCTAGGGAATCAGCATTCGGGGAGATTGAGGTGATTTTACAGCAGAACGGCATCTCGATGAGTAAAACTTTATCAAGTGACATTGTGAAATTGATTGTGGACTGGTCAAACGTGTTCCCAACATATATACGGGAAGATGACTTCACTCACCAGCTGGAATACCAGTCGAGGCGACTCCTCTTCAACCTACATACGCTGAGATACACACTGTATAGAAACTCCCTTCTTGGTTGACCGCCCATTAGTAACGTGGTCTTCATGAATTAGGAACCCTAGTGAACAATATTGCTAAGTACTGAAAATTATACGCTGTAAAGTGACTGTTATAAACTTTGTGGTGACGGATTGTGTACATATAAAAACATTTTTGTGGTGAAGGACACTCCTACCTAGTATACTAGGGTTCGCCATTGTTGGCGGTAAAGATTATACAGAACAGAACAGAATGGCGGATATACAACGGAATCTGAATTTAATAATTAAACAAAATGGATTTCGTGAAATGAAAACAAAGCAGACAGAAATATTCGATTGCCTATTGAATAAAACGGACTGTTTTGCGATCCTGCCTACTGGTTATGGGAAATCACTACCGCACCAGCTCTATATTCCTGTAAAGAAGGCCCTCGACTCCGATGTTCCTGAAAAGATGCTGGTGTGTTGCCCACTTGTGTCACTGATGGAAGATCAGGTGCAAAGGATGACAAAGATTGATAATGTCACTGCGGCATATAGAGGTGTGTCTTTATTTTGTATATGAAATTTGTGATACAGAACTTCAATTTTTCATTCATAAATATTTATTTATTTTTCTCAAATCACATATCAACATTCATTTGGAATTCGTTTTGTTATGTGTAGCTATACATGTGAAAACACACATAGTCAGCTGAATGTTAAAGGCTCAATAAACTTGTTAGTTATATCTATATTTCTTCCCTCAGATTAGGACCCGTTCAAGAACATATTCACCACTTTTCCAATAAGAGGTAACCATTGTGGTAGCCAGACTTCTCGACCCTCCGACTTCTCGACCCCCGTTTTACCAGACTTCTCGACCCCCTATTAGAAATATCGTCGGATAGGACTATTATATGGTTTATTTATATAGAGACATGATTTTTTATAGTATTTTAAAGTTTATAATTGGTTTTTGTGTGTAAAACTTGTACTAGTAAGACTTTATGAAAATAGACTCTGTTATTAACCTTTTCGACATTTCAACTCGGAGAGAAATTGTCGAATATGACTATAATAGGGTTTATTTATATAGAGACATGTTTTTCTATATTATGGTATAGTTAAAAGAAGATTATAATGGTTTTTTTGGTCTAAAAGTTGTACTAGTAAGACTTTATGAAAATAGACTATATTATTTTCCTTTTCGACCATTCCACTCGGAGAGAAATTGTCGAATACGAGTATCGTTAGATTTTCTGTTGGGGTTTCAATTATAATAAACTTTTTTTTTTATCAAACTTTTTAATAAAATTATATCAAAAGAAAAACAAATGAAATATTTACACCTAACAAATATTTACACTTAACAAATAAAATTAACAAATAAAATATTTACACTTAACAAATAAAATATGTACACTAAAAATAAAGAATAACAAAATTCACTTTTTACATTTATATCACAATTGTTACTGTCCATAAATATCCCCAATCTGTCTCAAAAAATCCTCACAGAGGATATCGTGATCGTCGTAAAGATCCCAAAGGTCAAATATGGCAGAGTCCATATTCAAATAGGTTGGCCGTCTCCTACGTCCAACCGAATGATCGAGGATCAGATGTACGTTGATGTTCACTAATTTGGCCTCTTGAAGCAACATCAGCAGCAGCACATACATTGGCAGACCCCCCCCCCTACCTGCCTTCGCATTTAACCGCCTGTGCCAGCCTGAAAAAAATAAATTGAATTTTAGAGTTTAGATGGTCTCCCCGTGTCGGATGAAGGCATGGATCGACCATAGTTGAGTGAACGGCGTCCTCACAACTCTGAAAGTACCGTCCAGGTACCACTTTCTCGATCGCTGTAAAATCTGGAGCTGCTCATCAGTTGCGAACATCAGATGTCGCTCATCACCCACCCTAACGTCGCCACCCAAAAATGGATCAACCAGAAACTCTGTGTTGACCAAAAAAGTTAAGAATGTTTTACTTTTATCATAACTCATATATTCCTGTTCAATTTCTATTTAACTATTTTAGTTTACTACGAACTATTATGAAATGGATCTGTTCATAAGTTGCGAACATCAGATGTCGCTCATCTCCCACCCTAAAGTCGCCAACCAAAAATTGATCAACCAGAAACTCTGTGTTGACCTAACAAATTAAGAATGTTTTACTTTTATCATAACTCATATATTCCTGTTCAATTTCTATTTAACCATTTTAGTTTATTACGAACTAAATGATATCATACATTGCAGATCATTATGGGAATGATTAATTCTATATTACAACTTACCTCAAAATCTAGTGATTTTGGTTCTTTTGGTCTAATCTTCTGTCTCGCACGGTTGATCTGCCGCACCAATGTTGTTGGACGTGGGAGTTTATCATTGTGTAAAAAGGATCTTTATTTACTCTTTTCTATATAACCAATAGTATACGAACTATCATATCACGACTATATATGTTTCATACTTTGAAAACATTTCAACTCATTTACATTGTGTGAAAAGGAGCAATTGCACATGTACTCTTTTTGACGATAATGCGTATTTACTATTTTCTATATAACCAATAGTATACAAACTATCATATCACGACTATATATGTTTCATACTTTGAAAACATTTCATATTCATCAACATCATATTTACATTGTATGAAATGGAGCAATTGCACATTCACCCTAGTTGGTGACAATGCGTAATTAAGCCTTATCATATTAAGAATCAGTTTCATATTCATCAACTCATTTACATTGTGTGAAAAGGAGCAATTGCACATGTACTCTTTTTGACGATAATGCGTATTTACTCTTTTCTATATAACCAATAGTATACGAACTATCATATCACGACTATATATGTTTCATACTTTGAAAACATTTCATATTCATCAACATCATATTTACATTGTATGAAAAGGAGCAATTGCACATTCACCCTAGTTGGTGACAATGCGTAATTAAGCCTTATCATAATAAGAATCAGTTTCATATTCATCAACTCATTTACATTGTGTGAAAAGGAGCAATTGCACATGTACTCTTTTTGACGAAAATGCGTATTTACTCTTTTCTATATAACCAATAGTATACGAACTATCATATCACGACTATATATGTTTCATACTTTGAAAACATTTCATATTCATCAACATCATATTTACATTGTATGAAAAGGAGCAATTGCACATTCACCCTAGTTGGTGACAATGCGTAATTAAGCCTTATCATATTAAGAATCAGTTTCATATTCATCAACTCATTTACATTATGTGAAAAGGAGCAATTGCACATGCGCTCTTTTTGGGGATAACAATGTCAGGATGCAAGTCTTCGCATAGTATATATTACATAAAAGTACTCACCGGTGTTGCAGGTACGATGTTGCCATCTATCACATATATCGCATGTGATGCCATGTTGTAATTGTCTCACAGGTTCTTCACAAGATAAACACAGATCTGACATTTTAACACAGAAGTCACAAGGCACAATATTTAAATCAAATTTATTAAAACTTCAACAATTCTGAACAGAGTAACATGGAATGAGGAAAATATTTGAAGTGATGGTGGATATGCATAGATATATATACTATATGCGTTCACATATAACAATTGTCGTTTTATTAATAATATGCAATTATTACAATTAATTATTAAAAAATAAAACAAACAAGGACAAACATACCGCGTACATCAAAAGTAAGTAAAATAACACAATAAGTTTCATCCTTTGTGTGCATCGGGTGCGAATTTAACACCTCATTAAATGCACTTAAAATACGCAATTAACATAATAAGTATAAATAAAAACATTAATGATCTTAATTTAATTTCATAACAAACAAACATATTATAATTTAACAGTTTTAATAATGTATAATCGATCATCATTCGCTCGGGCTACAAATTTTTTAATAGGGGTCGAGAAGTCTGGTAAAACGGGGGTCGAGAAGTCGGAGGGTCGAGAAGTCTGGCAGCCACCATTGTACATGAATAAATACATACATGTTAATTCTATTTATAAATATGTGTTCCTAGTGGCATATATTGCTTTGTTAATATACATTTTACCTTTAGAGAG
This sequence comes from Serripes groenlandicus, assembly GCA_031761405.1. Taxonomy (NCBI): domain Eukaryota; kingdom Metazoa; phylum Mollusca; class Bivalvia; order Cardiida; family Cardiidae; genus Serripes; species Serripes groenlandicus. The sequence goes on along the minus strand of JASEVX010000230.1, from coordinate 17,921 downwards.
ATCAATAAAAACAAAATAGGGTACCACATTTAATTGTATTGTAATCATACAGTATCATGTTACCCACCCATTGACTTTTGATAGGTTGTCTTTTATTAAAATCCTACTGATTGTGACACAAACAATCTTAGTTGGAACATTTATTGCTAATTTATATTTTGTTCCAACTGATCCATGAACCAAGAAATGAAACACCTTGAATTATTCTACAATCATCTTTATTTTTTATTATAATGGTCAAATTATGTATGACCATGTAAGTTGTTCAGAACATGTCCATCTAAATATTCTATAATCCATTAATTCCTCCTTATACAAAACCTCCAGGTACAAGGATTTTTTTTAAAGTTGAACAGGTTTTTGTATTTCAATATAACAAAAATAAATGTAAATACATGTAAAGGCTGATTATAAATACAATTAGTTATGATTCATTTTGATTCAGCAGACAACATACAAATAAAGTACATATATAATATATAAGCCATTCCGGGGCGTACTTAGTTAAACATATTTTTATCTTGCACTTAAAATCATATATCCTCTTAACCCTTTCCTTCATACCACAATTCTGCAGCTTACGACTTTAAACATATTTTGACAAAAACTGGAAAATCTCTTTAACTAAATGGATAAGCTTTGACTGAAAGTGGAAAACATTGTGAGAAAAGGAGAAAGAGCATGTTTTGTGCAATTTCTGCTTTTGTCACTTTGTTTTCAAAAATCCGTCGTCTGCAGAGGCGTCAGAAAGGGTCTATATGAGGGAAAGGGTTAACCCTTTCCCATCTGCAGAAGCATTTCAACGCAATAGCAGCAGACGACTTTTAAAAACATTGTGACAAAAGGTGAAATTGATGAGCAATTTCACCTTTGACCACTATATTTTTAACTTTGAGTCAGGTTATAAATTCAATTTCAGAGTTTTTCCTGTTTTTGACAAAACATGTTCAAAGTCGTCTGCTGCAGAATTGTCATATGAGGGAAAGGGTTAATAAAGAAACTCTGCTTTGAAGTCTAGTGGCTAATAGCTAAATCTAAGTGTTTTATATGTACCTCCATGATACAAGATTTTTTTTATTAAGGCCAAGACCAAGAAACAGATCAACTGATAGAGGATGGACACTATGATGTTATATTTGCATCTCCAGAGGCACTGGCCGAAGAATGGGTCAGAAATATCAGAAATGTAACTGTGATTGTTGTTGATGAATGCCATACAGTCTCATCCTGGTAAGGTTTACCGAAGCAACATAGATTTTTAAAGGAATGATTTCCTAGTTATCAAAACATGTACATGTGAAAGAACCTTAAAAGTTGCTTGAGGATTTCTACTAACAACTCAATGAGGTATTCCCTAAAACTTAAGGCATATCTTTTTTTAATAATTTTTTTCCTCAAATCTAGATCAAAGATCAATCTATATTTAAGAAGCATTTGAAATAACCAGTGACTTGTGAACAATAAAACATACTCTAGTACTGTAAAATCTTCATTATTAAACAGATGATTGAAAGCAATTGATTAGTATAACATGCCCCTTTCAAAGACCCGGCCAGGTAGCTCAGTTGGTAGCGTATCAGACTTGTGATCTGGAGGTCACAGGCTCGATACCCGGTTGAGGCGAAAATTCTTTCGGGCGATTTTTCCCATTGCCTCTCATCTCTCAAAAAGAATGTTGTGTCAGTACTGGTGTGGGAAAGCCATGAAAACATGGGTAGGTGCACTGACCGCCGTGATATGACCAAAGCTGTTGAAAGCAGCGTTAAACTACAAACAAACAAATCCTTTCAAAGAAGATGGGTATATTGCTTTGCACATGTCTGTTTGTCTGTTGATCCATCAATAACTAAGAAATGCCTAAACAATGCCTGGACCTATGGTCCTCAAACTTGACTCGGAGGATGGGCTTGACCAGTAGATGCATCCTAACATAATAGGCTTGTTTAAGTGATAACTCAACATTGCCTGAACCTATTATCCTCAAACTGAGCATTTGGGGTGACCAGTAATGAATGAATGTATATTGTTTTATGGCGCATCGTAATAATTTTATTATTCATGATCCCTGGGTAAACAAACCAGTACTAGGCTAGAAAAGGGGTGACCAGTAAATAACCCAAAATAATTTTAAGGTCATTGGGCAAAAGGTCAAGGTCACCTTAAAAGTGAAAAGGTTGTCCGAGTAATAACTCAACATTGTCTGCACCCATTGCCCTCGAACTGACATGGAGGCTGGAGGATGAGCAGTAGATAACCATTATTGGTTTAAAGGTCAAAGGTAACAGTGACCTTCAGTATGAAATTTTAAAAGGAGTGAAAGGTCAGTTGTTGTTTTTTCTCTTTCAGGGGTGGACTAGACAGTGCGGATGAAGAAAAAGCATTTCGGAAGTGTTTTAGATACATTGGTTCATTACGCTCACTATTTCCAGATGCTACTCTTTTAGCTTTAAGTGCCACATGTACATTAAAAATGAAAAAACAGATAAAAAGTGTATTAAATATGAACAATGTGAGCACAGTTGAAATGTCACCCAACCAAGCAAATATTAAATACATAGTAATGCGCCCACCATCTGAAATTGCAGAAACTTTCTTTTGGCTTGTGGACAGATGGACAGATATCCAAGATAAAATGGGAAAAACTTTGATATATTGCAATTCAATACAGGATGTTTCTAAGATATATTATTACTTGACAACTGAATTGAACTGTACTAATGGCAATATTGAAATGTTTCATTCTGTTAACTAAGAAGTCCAATTTAAAAATAGTTATTGCAACTACTGCACTTGGAATGGGAATTGATGTTTTTGACTGCAATTGCACAATTTTATATGGTCCGCCTAAAGATATTGTTGATTTGCTACAAGAAAGTGGAAGATGTGGTCGTGATGGAAGCAGGTCAGCTGCTATCATTTTTAGCTCACCTATGCACGAAGTGCAAGGTGAGCTATTGGGATCACATTTTGTCCGGCGTCCGTCCGTCGTGCGTCGCCCGTCGTGCGTCGTCCGTCGTGCGTCGTCAACATTTGAGCTTGTTAACACTCTACAGGCTACATTTTGCATCCAATCTTCATGAAAGTTTATCAGAACGTTCATCCCCATAAAATCTTGGACAAGTTCGAAACTGGACCATATGAGGTCAAAAACGAGGTCACTAGGTCAAATTGAAGCGAAATCTTGTTAACACTCTGGAGGCCACATTTTCAACTTGAGCATGTTGAAACTTTATCAGAATGTTTGTCTTAATGACATGTAGGTCAAGTTCGAACATGGGTCACGTCGGGTCAAGAAGTAGGTCACTAGGCCAAATTGAAGGAAAATCTTGTTAACACTCCAGAGGCCGCAATTTTTGCTTCAGCAGTTTGAAATTTTGTCAGAATGTTTGTCTTAAAAATATCTAGGTCAAGTTCGAATATGGGTTATGCCGGGTCAAAAACTAGGTCACTAGGTCAAATTGAAGGAAAATCTTGTTAACACTTTGGATGCCGCATTTTTTGCTTCAGCAACTTGAAATTTGGTCAGAATGTTTGTCTTAAAAAAAGATATCTAGGTCAAGTTCAAATATGGGTCAGAAACTAGGTCACTAGGCCAAATTGAGGGAAAATCTTGTTAACTCTGTAGAAGCTGCATATTTTGCTTCAGCGGCTTGAAATTTGTTCAGAATGTTGAGCTGAATGATATCTAGGCCAAGTTCGAATATGGGTCATGCCGGGTCAAAAACTAGATCACTAGGCCAAATTGAAGGAAAATCTTGTTAACACTTTGGATGCCTCATTTTTTGTTTCAGCAGCTTGAAATTTTGTCAGAATGTTTGTCTTAAAGATATCTAGGTCAAGTTTAAATATGGGCCATATTGGATCAGAAACTAGGTCACAAGGCCAAATTAAGGGAAAATCTTGTTAACTCTGTAGAAGCCGCATGTTTTGCTTCAGCGGCTTGAAATTTGTTCAGAATGTTGAGCTGAATGATATTTAGGCCAAGTTCGAATATGGGTCATGCCGGGTCAAAAACTAGGGTCACTAGATCAAATTGAAGGAAAATCTTGTGAACACTTTGGATGCCACATTTTTTGCTTCAGCAGCTTGAAATTTGGTCAGAATGTTTGTCTGAATTATATCTAGGTCAAGTTCGAATATGGGTCATATTGGATCAGAAACTAGGTCAATAAAGGAAAATATTGTTCAAACTCCGGAGGCCGCATTTTTACTTTGAGCAAGTTGAAACTTTGTCAGAATGTTGTCTTAATGATATCTAGTCCATGTAGGAATATGGGTCATATCAGGTAACAAAATATAGATCACTAGGCCAAATGAAGGAAAATATTGTTAACACTGTGGAGGATGCATTCAGAATAATTGTCTTGATGTGTTTTGCATTGCAGTACATTGTATAATTAAGGTGAGCGATCCAGGGCCATCATGGCCCTCTTGTTTGTAATAGATATCAGATGGGACATTTATCAGACCTAGTCAAAGATTTCATTAAGTGTAGGGACTGTAGAAGAAAGTCCATTTTATGCAATTTTACAACTGATAACCATTTAGTGAAACCTCTTCATCTCTGTTGTGATCTATGTATTTTCAAGTGTAACTGTGGTTCATGTGATAAACTTCTTGTGGAGACATTGTTAACTAATTTTTCGGCAAAAAATGATGAATTTCATCCAGTAAGTAGTGATAGTGATAGTGATACAGTTTCATATGAATATGAATCTGATTTTGAAACACCTTCATAAATAAATGTTATAAACATTTGCTGTTTTATTTTAAGCTCACCTGAGCACAAAGTGCTCAAGGTGAAGTTTTGTGATCGCGAGGTGTTCGTTGGTCTGTTTATTTTAACTAAGATTTTGTGACAAAATATTTATGTTGTCTATATCTTATCCATATCTTAATATTTCTTCATAAAACTGTCAATTACATTGCTTATCACAACACACTTGTTATATTGTACCCCCTCAAGTCTTCTTTTAAACAGCCAGTTAGTTCATAAATACTTGTTCCTTAACCTTCTGAATGGTAATACAGGTTTATGTCTAAGTATCATTTGTGGCAGGCCCTGATAACAATCTTTAAAAGGGTTTTTGACTTGTAAAGCTTTTGACAAAGTATCTTGCGATCAACATGATATGTGAATGCATCAATTGCAAGCAAATCGGCAACAACCATCATTACATCTAATTTGTATGATGGCATTTTATGTGTCCCTTTTCTGTCACGAACTTCACAAATATTGTCAAAATGTTTGACAACATTTACCAAATGAGGAAATTCTTTTGAGTGCTGAATAATACTTTCTTTTGTTTGAAAGCCTGAAGTAGTATTCTTTGTGTCCCTGTTTAAAATTTCCACATACTCATCAAGTGAAATATTATGATTCCTACCCCCAGACATATTAATGAACCTGTTTGCAATTAGACGCCCAGTCTGATGTTCAGGTTCCAGACACCATTGCAGTTAAATGGACACTGCCAATAAGGTACTTGATTTTGTTAGTTTTGTGGTATAGAGGAGTTTCGTATTTGGCACTTCTTGCTACCCTAAAGCCATCACCCATATTAACAGCAGAGTCTAGGTTTTTATGTAAGGCAACCAAGATGAAAACTGCAACCATATATTCATTTAATTCATCAAAGTTTTCTTGTAATGTTTCGCTACTTTTTAGCTTCGTTTCTTCGAATCCATGTTTATTTTTTTCATGAGTTTTGAGTGATTCTAGAAATAAGTATCTGCTGTTACAAAAATGGCAGATAAATTTACCATCTTTTTTTGTGCTTAACCAGTAATTTTCCTGGTGGTTGGGATCAGTTAACACTTCTCTCAACTCTTCAAACAGATCATCTTTAAGTACAACTTGGTTAACGATATTTCTGCACACATTGTTTAACCAGTCAATTTTACATTCACTGCTCAATGTGTTAAAGTCCTGTGGCAAAGGGACTTCAGAGTCAGCACTGTTTAAATTAAAATACTTTAAAAACAACACACAGCACATAGCATCAAACACACTCACTGTGTAGTATAAATGTTTGTATGCTCTATATGAGTTCTTCACTTCTCCTTTCACATTCCTGGCATTTAACAGGTTTCTATAATAATAGATTGTTCCTCTGTCTCTGGAAGACTGTGTGGAGTATGTCATTCTATGAATAGCCTGCAAGAAGTACAAAAGAATGTTCTGACTCTGAGATGCAAAACTGTATCAAGAATTTATCCCAATGATAACAATACTTAACATTCTGACTGCACCCATATCCCCCAAACTTGACATGGAGGCTGGGTGTGAATAGTAGATGAACCCTTTTTGATTTTTAGGTTAAGGTCACAGTGATATTGACCCTGAGAAGCTTGTCTGAGTAATAACTCATCACTGCCTGCACACATGGCCCTTTAACTTGACATGGGTGCTTGGTTACATGAACCTCAAAAATGTTAAGGTAATTGGGTCAAAATGGCGGTTAGGGGGGCATAATGTTTGACAAACATTTCTTGTTTTACCTTCAAACCCATTTATAAAAACAGTGTCTCATTGATCATAAAAAAGTAATTTAAAACCTTTATTTCATTGTATCTGGCTGCATTTACCATGATTTTCAAGAAGGAGTGGTAAAAAATAAAGAAACACTATATCACTTTACACAGCTAATACAATATAATATTAAAGAAGAGGGCCATGATGTCCCTTAACTGCTCACCTGAATGTTAACAAGTTATTCCTTAAATTTGACCCAGAGACCTAGTTTTGACCGGACAAGACCCAGTTTCGAAATTGGCCTAGATATTGATCACTGAGTCAAATGTTCTGACAAAATTTCAACTTGCTCAAGCCAAAAATGTGGCGCCCAGAGTGTTAACAAGATTTTACTTAAATTTGACCTAGTGACCTAGTTTTTGACAGGACATGACACAGTTTCAATCTTGGCCTAGATATAACTAAGACAAACAATCAAACAAAGTTTCAACATGCTCAAGCTATAATTGTGGCTTCAAAAGTGTTAACAAGATTTTCCTTAAATTTGACCTAGTTTTTGACCGGACATTGCCCAGTTTCGAACTTAGCATAGATATATATCATTATTACAAATATTCTGACAACATTTCAAACTGCTGAAGCAAAATATGCAGCCTCTAGAGTGTTGACATAATTTTACTTCAATTTGACCTAATGACCTGTTTTACCTGACATGACCCATGTTCGAACTTGACCTACCTATCATGAAGACAAACATTCTGATAAAGTTTCAACATGTTCAAGTTGAAAATCAGGCCTCTAAAGGGTTAACAAGATTTCTTAAATTTGACCTAGTGACCCAGTTTCGAACTTGTCAGAGATTTGATTGAATTAAATATTCTGATAAACTTTATTGAAAATCAAATGCAAAATGTAGCCTGTAGAGTGTTAACAAGGGCAAATGTTGACGCCGGACAAAATGTGATCAGAAAAGCTTACCTTGCATGAACAGGTGAGCTGAAAATGCTTACCTCTAAGAAATTCATCAGACGGTGAAAGTCTTCAATTTTCGAGATAAATCCCTCTAATCTGTCCAATCCACTGTCCTCGTTACTCATAGCTTGTTGTGCCGCTTGGATTCTCTCATCAGTAAGCCTGTCCCCTGTAACAATTAACAAAAGGGCCTAGTTAGCTCACCTGAATTAAGCAATGTAATACAATGCAAAACACATCAAGACAATTATTCTTACAAAGATTTTAAACACAACCTTCAGAGCATTAACAAGATTTTCCTTCATTTGGCCTAGTGATCTATATTATTTAACATGATATGACCCATATTCTAACATGGATTAGATATCGTAAAAGTTAGAGCAGTTTTATGCCCCTCAGGAAGGAGAATGTGAAGTATGGCCTTTCCCTGTATACACATGCTCAAACTCTGTTGTCTGCTGATATTAGCTTAAAACCAGCAATTAAATGCTCAACTGTTGGTAAAGATTTGAGTAATTGAGGATGTTAGATCCCTAAATCTGAATAGATCAAGTGGATACTTTATTCAACATGTTTCCCTTTTAAGTCAGGGTTAAGTTGAATATATATTTCAAAGGATGTTTTGCATGAGTGTCTGAATACTCTCTAAGTTTCAGATGCATGTATGGGATACTAGACTAACAGCTTTAGCTCTGCATTTGCAAAATTTACACAAGACATTTTTAAGACCATAGCGTAGCATTTTTGAGGAGATGATTTTAATCAGATTGACTGGAACCTTGCTACAAACGGAAGCGTGATTTAACAACCATTTAATATGATTATATTGTAGAGAGTTATCCAAGCTAATTCAGAGTAGAAATATTTCTGATGCCGCAGCAAATTCTCCGTAGAATATAAATATACCTCGCAATTTCTTTATTTGCCACAATATGTCCAAGAGTCGTCTGCTGTAAAGGGTCGGTATGTCAGTAAGGGTTGATATTTCCGGTTTATTTATCTGAATAGTTCAGAATAGCCTTTCAAAAGTTGCCTGCAGCAAATGCATATGTAAGTGGAAAAAAATGCTATTCAAATATCACAAACAAATCTACTTTTTCAGAAGGTATATTCCTTTTTTTTATTAGAGGAAACAAAGAGTTACAATTTACAAAGGGTAATTTGTTTAGGCGGTCGTAAAAACTGGGGGGGGGGGGGGAGGGGGGAAGGCGGTGGGGGGGGGGGGGGGGGGGGGAGGCTGGGGGAATCCTTCTCCTTTGGGGGGGGGGGGGAGGCTGGGGGAATCCTTCTCCTTTATTACACCTAAATAACAACTGTTTCCAGCTCAGCCATCAAATGATTAGTAAATATTTTAATATAATTCCAGCTGCTTATTAACACTGAAATTATACTATATATATAATTGCTTGCGCGTATCTTCTCAGTATAATTATTTCTATATTGAGATAAGCGTTAAAAAACATCGGTTCTACTTTTCGAGAGGTAAATCGAATAATTTTAAGGTATACACGATTCTGAAAAATACCTGTTAATTTTTAGGGTAGTTGCCGAGGAAACTGCACCCGAAAACCATTAGTTTACTAGGCAATTTGTCTTACAAAAAGGCAATCAACCGCGACCTACGCGAAATCGCCGCAATAGATTAGATTCAATTAAAATCAGTATACTTTTTTCCTATTAGGCCACACCGTTTTTAAAACCTCGTCTGTTGCAATTGCGACAAAATGCGTCTAAAATGGTAAACATAACATTCACATTTCTTATACACTGAGCGGTTAATAAAATCCCTTTCCATACAGCAGACGCATTTCAACTAGTTTGCAGCAGACGACTTATGTTAAAAATATGACAAACAAAAATTACTTATCATAACACTTGTCAGTCACTTTATTTTCATTTATATACAATGACAATATAATTTCGCATTTATATTTTCAAAGACATTTACTGTGGATACTCGATGTATGTAGGACAGGGTTAAGGGAATTTATCAAGATAATGTTTACGAATACTGAACACTTTCTTCTGTTCGCAACAGTGTTTCCCATAGGCATCTGTACGTATGGTTACTTATAGTGACACATTCTTGTCCGATGACGTAAAATACATCATTCGGTCCACTGAACAAAAAAAATATATACATTTTTGAACCTGCGGTTCTCTTCGTACTAAGCAAGATAACCATTGCCACGACCGTGTTTCGACAACAACGGCCTTTTTCGAATCGCATTACCAAATTTCTCTCTTCTACTTAGTTCAACAGTAGTGTAAAACGGATTCTGGAGATTTCGTCTAACTACCATTTCGTCTAACTGATACTATAGAGTAAACGGGGTAGAGATTTCGTCTAACTTATCGTATATAGTACAATGTAATCTATATCGATATGAAGGTGTTATAGTAAGGTGTTAATTGACCGATTATAGTAAATGACAACAAACAATTTCAATTAGTTTTAACATTTTATGGTTTTAATTCGTAATTGTAATATGTATTTGTTATAATTTCATTGATAATTTACAGTAAATTCAATACTTGTCCTAAATGTTTTCAATTATTTTCCCAAAATTTTATGGGAAATTCAAAGATTACAGGAATAGAATAATTATATCGATGGCTCCTTTCCTTACATGACTTATACCTTTTCCAAGCTTTCAACTCAATAAAAATTAGAATAGTTATATCACGTTCAGTCAATCGTCAATTCAAAGAAGAAAAATAGAAGTCGTTAAAAATTAACGATGACTCCTTTTCTTACATGAATTATACCTCTTTCAAATTAATCAAAATATTACGGGAATAGATTAGTTATATCACGTTCAGTCACTCGTCAATTCAATGTAGAAAAATAGAAGTCGTTAAAAATTAACGATTGCTCCTTTTCTTACATGAATTATACCTCTTCTAAGCTTTCAACTCAATCAAAATTACGGGAATAGAATAGTTATATCAACATCGCGGGAAAAGAAGAACTACTGAGAATAATTTCCCAAGCATTCGGCTCAATCAAGATTACGGGAATAGAATAACTATATCACATTCAGTCGGTCATCTTGAATCATTATAGGAAAAAGGGAAGTCGTTAAAAATAATCGAGGGTTCTTACAATATTTCTAATATTAATATATATCGACATAACGGGTACAGGACAATAAGGTAGACGACTTTCGACTCTATACACATTAAGAGAGAGAGAGAGAAAATAATCAATCTTACCGTTTTCACAAGTTGTTTTTAATTAGCATTAAACATGTTTGATTAAAGCCGATTAGATCTATCCATTTAATAGAAAACCTTTATTTTTTAATAATTAATTACACCACAACACAATTAGAAATATGCCGTCAATCATTTACACAAAGTCGATAATAAACAGTTAATTGAAATAAAGTGCAATAAACTATATAATCTAAGTTAAGTGCAATAAACTATATAATCTAAGTTAAGTGCAATAAACTATATAATTGTAAATGTTATAACACATAACATTAGAATAAATATAAACATCATATAGACATATGGGTTTTTTCATGTTTCGTACAGTACATCTGGACGGAGGTTACAAATCATATTCTATACTGTTCTGAAATGAATAACAACATTTTATTAATATAAGAACACATTGGAATATATTGGACATAAATGGTAAGTCAAATTTATTAACTGAGCTTATAAACAATTATAATATTTAACTTCTAACTATATACTACACATAAGACATAATAATCCTTCTTGTTTATAAGTTAGACGAAATCTCTACCCCGTTTACTCTATAGTATCAGTTAGACGAAATGGTAGTTAGACGAAATCTCCAACATCCGTGTAAAACTAACCTGGTACACACTGTACCCTCGTGAAGTTTATCGAAGGTTCGAGTCCCTGTAGCGACACTGTGGTCCGTTCTGATATGACCGGTTGGGTAGCCGCAAACTAGTTACATAATGGCACTGAAAGCCTGTCTATCCGCTGCCTGGTAAAACATATAGGACCCGTGAAGTAAAAAATGTGTTCAGAACATAACTCAGGCTGGTCCATTTCAAAAGGAGTAACACTGTAATGAAACAAACAGTTTACACAATCCACACACATTCAAGACGATCCCAATTTCTACCTGCTTTTGGAGTGCATTGGACCGAAGTCATAATTACATTTTAATTTTGTGAATTAACAACTAGCACATAGTTGAAATGGTGGATACAACCTTTGCCTCTAATGATTCTCTTTGGATTTTAGATATACTTTTATAATGAAGTTATTATGTCGTTACCGTCTTCAAATTACTCCCATGAAGTTTGAACGTCTAAGTTTCTAAACAGAGAATATTCGTATCGTATTGGACCGAAATATGAACTGACCCGAGTATTGACAGTCCGTTCGATTTCGACGATTTATGTTTATGTGATGTGGTTCCAATCTGGTACCATCAATAATAGCCCATTTGAAAAATTGATGACAATGGTTTCCGTACCAGGAAATAGGAATAAGTTAAAACAAACAACACATTTAAATACAAGAACAATATAGGCCTTCGCACACATATGTAGTTGCATTGTCGTTTAATAAATCATAACTAATACAACACTTAGAGCATAAGAGTACGATGACAGCAGGGACTTACGTTGAGAAGTGTATGAACAAAAAGAGGATTTTTAGGGTATTTTCAAATTCTTCTACGTATATTCCATATCTCTTTCGGATTTGATATGATTCTTTAATGATTTTCAATGTTGATGATGTTAAATACTTTCGTGTGTTTATTTGTAAAGCTAAATGTGATGTTTTGTTGGCTGTATAATGATTTAATGTCAATAATATCATGGAAAAGACTATCATACAGATGTTTTGAGTAAGTACATGTATATTCAACAAAAAGATGTTCTATTTTTGTGGCGATTGGTTGACAATCGCCACAGTGCTACCAAAACAACAACAACGAAAAAAAAATTATATAGTCGTATTTGAACAATCGGTTGGATATTTCTGCAAAGGCAATTTACTCACTTCCGTTAAACCCCATATATATATATAGTTCCATCAGTGATGCAGGCACACGATTAATAATGATAATGTTAGTGCTACTTTGATACCGGATTGGTACTAATATTTGAGATTTATCGAGAAAATATCTAAATAGAGTTAAACTATTTACATATTATCTTTCTTCATGTTTGGGCAGATAATAAATATCATCGGGCGTCTTGGGTACGCTATGCAGAGTATCATGATACTCCTGTGCCTCGTTTTATTTTTACTGTAGTCAACCGTAACCTTTTGACCTTTAACCTGATTCGGCAGGAGTTGGTTGTACTCTGATTATCTTCGTCATGATTTGGCAGATAATAAATATCATTGCGCGTTCTGCCTTGCAAATAACGACAACTCTGGTGATACTCAAATCTGGAAATTCCAAAAGGTTCTATAAATAGCTCGCGAGACCAAAAACCAGAAAAGCTTGTAAATCTCAATATTATAAACGCTTTATTTTGTACTTGTTTAAATATATGAAAGCGTCTAGATAATAAGACTGGTTTACAAAGGTTTAAAGGACACACGATGGCAGTGTGTACACACGTTATGTATACACGTCTGCACGTTCTAGAGTCAATTAGCAATCAATGCTGACAGTGTAGCCTAATTGAGTTTGAAGATCTAGCATTATAATATATGCCTATATTTTCATAAATTAAACAGTTTGGCAAATAGTGAAATTGTGCTTTTGGAGCATGTTTTGTGTTTGTTTTTGCACTCACATTATTCGAAGCAGTTTAACAACCTCAGAGACATATAAATACACTGTGACAACCCTCAATCATGCAATGTGAAGGGACTAAATTGAACAGACCTGTTTAATATCGGACATAATTGAAACAAACACCAAACTAATGGATACTGTTTTCTCTCCTTTCTTTAGTCATTTCTAAAGTGTAAAATATATTTTATCTTAATATGGCCTAACGACCTGGTGATAAACATGTGATTACCCAAACAATTTAGATTACAAATAGTCATTCTAATGAGCTAAAACGGTAGTCTATCGAATACCAACTAGATTTTTCATAACTTTGGAATGGCCTAATTTTGAACACATCATGACCAATTTCAGAACGTAACTAAATAATCACCAAGACAACATTCTGGCAAACTAACATTATTCTACTGTCAAAAGATGCAGGGTTGATACATTCTCAAATATACCCGCACCAGAGTCATCGCAAGCCCTACACCGATATACTGCTTGTTACTTTGCAGGATTTTCCATACGATCGCCACTACAGTGCCATTGGCGCTTTGATTTATTCTGTAATTTGGTAGAATGTTCGCAGTGGACTATTATTGTATTTTATGTTGTAAAGAAGGGAGTAAGTTCCTAATTATTATGTGGATTATTCTGTATTTGTACAAGTGTAATGTTGTGGTGTCTGTAATGCTGATAACTTTGTAAATGTCTAACAATTTGTTTTAAGGAATGTCTGTGTTTAGCAATTGTGCCCATTTTTTCACTCACATGCTGGTTCTGCATTTTTTTTTTTAAATTTATTTCCCACAATTTACACAACAAGCATGTCACAATACATACAATAAAAAACAATTCAAATTACACGTTTAAACTTTAAGCCGGACCTGTTTTGTGTATTATTTCATGCATTTTTGATATAAAATGCTTTTTTTTCTTTCTTTTTTTTCTTCAAATTATACTCTTAAGAAGGAAAATACTATTTGAAGAAGTTAGAAACGGAAGAGAGATAGAGGAAGAGAGTGGGCTGTGATTCGACTGAATATTAGTTTGAACAATTAAATATCTAGATATAAAAAAATACAAAAAAGGGAAAGAAAAAAACAAAAAAACATTTAAAGATCCAGTAATTTTCTCCATTTTTCGTCATGCATATCTAGTTGGTCTTTGTATAAAGTAATTTCATTTCTAGTTAGATTCTTTTCTTTAATCTAATTTTAAAAATGTTAAATGTAGGTATAGTATGTATTTGTTTCGTTTTCAAGATACATTTCTCTGTGTGTGTCTGTCTGTCCCTGTCTCTCCTGCTCTGTAGTTCTGTGTATATTGTTTCATAAGATACAATTAACAATTTCATTATCCGCACCACCTTTAAGAGTTCCGAGACAAATGTTTTTTAATTGAAAAGTTAATTTTATAGATTTTGTATTAAATAACACTATTAAGTTATTCCGCATTTTTGCGTATTTCAACTGGTGTTCTATGGTTTCCACATAACTTGAACAAAATTCACATAGACTAGACGATTTATATTTATAGGTATACCGTATCTTATTCGTAGGTAAAATTCTATCTAAAAATGTATATTTGAAGCTTCTTAAAGTTGTAACCGACGTTGATTTGATTGTTATATAGTACAATGAGTTGTCCAATTAATTTTTTCACCATAAATAGTTTTGCCATGTTTCTTCAGATGAAGGTACTGCATTGTTATCATTTAATAATCATTACATGTATTTACAATCAGTATTTTGCCGATTTATAACATCTTTTAGGGGTTCATATTAAAGTTTTTGATTCGATAGAATATGTTCATTGTCTATACGCCGATCCTCTTCTCCCTATTCCTGAAGGATCTTGAAGATTTTTTAAACAAACAGGGAAACGAAGGACTTAAGTTTGAAAACCCTGACTTGAACATCATTTTAAAAATACTTGTCTTACTCTATGCAGACGATACAGTTTTGATAGCTGATCAACCCCAAAAATTGCAATTATGTCAATAGTTTCGACAATTATTGTAAAACATGGAAATTACATATTAATTTAGAAAAAACAAAGGTAATGATTTTCGGGAGCAGGAGTAAATCTAGGCACACATTCCATATCAACAATAGCCAAATTGAAATTGTGAAATCATATAAATACCTTGGCACTTACTTCACCAACTCTGGAAATTTCCTAGTAAATAGAAAACATTTAGCAGAGCAAGCCAAGAAAGCTCTGTTTTATTTTTACAAAAGAATCAATAACCTAAACTTGCCACCTGACCTGATCTTTAAACTGTTTGACAATACTATATATCTCCAATACTGCTGTATAATTCAGAGATCTGGGGTTATGAAGATAAAAAATTGCTAGAAAGAATACTTTGTACTTTTATTAAAAAGTATTTACATCTGAAAGCCAGTACACCTAATTACATGGTATATGCAGAAACCGGGAGATACCCACTAGAAATTAGTATTAAAACAAGAATGATAGGCTATTGGATCAGACTTATTACTGGAAAAGAAAGTAAAATAGCACACAAAATCTACAAAATTCTTCTTAACACACAAAACTTTAAATCAAAATGGATCACTGAAATTAAAAGCATTCTAACTGAAATAGGTCGACAGGATATTTGGCTAAACCAAAATACATATTTACATAATAACACAAAATCTTTGGTGAATAAAATCCTGATTGACTAATACCAACAACAATGGCATAGCAATCTTGAAATTTCTTCTAAGGGTAAAATCTATGGTATGTTCAAGGAAAATATAAATTTGGAACACTATTTTACACAAATTCCGAAAAAGGACTATTTAACCTTAGTAAAATTCAGAACATCAAATCATTACTTACCAATTGAAACAGGGAGATGGAATAATATACATGTTGAGGCAAGGAAATGTAAACTCTGCAACCTTAATGACACTGGTGATGAAATGCACTACCTGTTAATCTGCCCTTATTTTCACTGCCAACGCAAACTCAATTTAAAACCATATTACTATACCAAACCTAATGTGTTAAAATTTAAACAAATTATGAATGTAAGATCTGTGAAACAATTACACAAATTAAGTACATATATTTTACTAATCAGTAACTTTTTCAAAAACAATTGGCAAGCACCAAATGAAACTAGATAAAGTATTTATACACACAGTACTTTTGAATGGCATTCTGTTACATAAGCAGCAACAAATATGTTTATAAAATATAAATAAGCAATTATAACTTACTCATTTTCCTGTCAGTAACACAGCACTATCCAAATGTACACTTGACACTGGTAAATAACTAAACCGTTTTATCCTCACTATTATATATAGAATTAAAACTGAAAACGATTACTTAATGGCACTCTCTACAGATTATATCACATCACAACTTGCAAGTTAGCATTTAAATCCATTTCTAACACACTAAAATCAACACAATTCCTAAAACATCACATGACGGAACGGGTTTTACCCCTATTGTTTACACATATTGAGTTATGCATTATGTTTGACTTCCCAAAATGTTGCGATTGTAAAATAACCTTTCCCTAATTCTGTCATTAGAGACTTGTATTAGTATACAAAGAGAACATTGTGAAAATTGGTGCGATGGCTTATTATGCCTGATCGCATCACTGAACACAATGTTACTACTTTTCCTTAAAATAACAATCATTATTGTTTTTCCACATCTGAAAACACTTAGTAAAAGTTTAACAAAGTCCATATGAGGGAAATGTTACGCATTGTGTTTGTCTTACTCGGAATTCCATGTAAACTATAGTCTATTTCTACTATTGGACTCTCTCTTACTCCAATAAAACTAAAATCTACTAGACTATTCACAAAATAAAACTTTTGGCTCAGAAACTCGGAAACTCCATGCACCCATTTCCCTCTAACCTCCCCTAGAATATCTTTCTCTCTCTCTCTCTCTCTCTCTCTCTCTCTCTCTCTCTCTCTCTCTCTCTCTCTCTCTCTCTCTCTCTCTCTCTCTCTCTCTCTCTCTCTCTCTCTCTCACACGTGACTTAATAATTGATATATTGTGAATTTGTAAATTTATATCTCTTGTATCTTGTATTTAGATTAGAGAAATAAAACGAGTATGTATGTATGTATGTATAGATTAGTTGTATGAAGTAAAACACTTCTTTAGCGCATTAACAACGCCGCAATATCGTATTAAGTTCCCATATATGATATATGTTTACGGAAATTGGTACAGTTTAAGATATCATTTTCGTTGTCCAAAAATCACCTTTGCAATGTACCCTCGCTTAAACCACGTGTTTATAAATATCACTTTTATCAGCAATACGTAAATGTGTATCGTTGTGAAAGAGAGGGTAATGTATAAAATATAAATGCCGAAAGGCTACATGTCGAGCCCGCTCCAAAGGTTTTGTCACAGACATAGTGCTCTGCCATGCAATTGCATCACATACTGACAAAGACTTGACCTGGTAGTAGTACATTAAAGGCCTCCTGCTATACCGAAGTAGTAGTAAAATGTCAAAAGTAAAGAACCCATGGCAACATTTCGTTTTATTTTTGAGATACAATATTATTCTGAATATTTTGCGTTTTGGTACTTCGATCCCACTTTCGGAATGTGGACATTATTTATATAGAGAAGTTTTGTGAGTTATGAACGAACACATAGGAAACCATAGGAAAGTCAGTTATTGTTTAGATCTTATTGAGAAGAATAAATAATTGTAGATGACATAGCATCCATCTTTA